>UESW01001592.1:130576-297724 GCA_900491605.1 Calamus simplicifolius | reverse complement strand
CTAACTTTTTAAGATTATTGTGTCAAATACAATGTTTGCGAATACTAAAATGTAAATCATTGAAACTAGTAATTTGTTGCTGGAAATTAAATAATATTACAACAAAACATTTTTTTAGCATTTCAAAATGTAATGCATCATTAAGTTTGCAGCAGAATATAAATAATCAAGACATAACAAATGTAAATGAGTATAAATGCACAAATACTATTGTCATAAACATTCTGCTTAAATTAATTATTGCATAAATATTATGTAAATTAAATAATCTAGCATTACAAATATTATTGAATAATCAAGACATAAAAAACAGTCAATCCAAACAGCTTTATTGAAAAAACAGAGGGGGAAGGGGGGTTTCCCCCCTCCCCCTGTTAAAAAAAATTTTTTTTTTTTTACAGTGGCCTGGCCACCGTGGCCAGGCCACTGCTTGGCCGTACACAAGAAAAGAAAGGGGGGGGGGGGGGTTTCCCCCCCCCCCCTGTTAAAAAAATTTTTTTTTTTTTACAGTGGCCTGGCCACCGTGGCCAGGCCACTGCCGGCCACGGCAGCGGCCGTGGCCGGACAACGGCCGTGGCCGGACAAGAAAAAAAGGGGGGGGGGGGGTTTCCTCCCCTCCCCCCTGTTTAAAAAAAAATTTTTTTTTTTGATTACAGTGGCCTGGCCACCGTGGCCAGGCCACTGCCGGCCACGGCAGCGGCCGTGGCCGGAGAAGACGGCCACGGCAGCGGCCGTGGCCGCCTTGTCCGGCCGCGGCCACGGCCGTGGCCGGACAAGAAAAAAAGGGGGGGCGGGGGGTTTCCTCCCCCCCCCCTGTTAAAAAAATTTTTTTTTTTTTGATTACAGTGGCCTGGCCACCGTGGCCAGGCCACTGCCGGCCACGGCAGCGGCCGTGGCCGGAGAAGACGGCCACGGCAGCGGCCGTGGCCGCCTTGTCCGGCCGCGGCCACGGCCGTGGCCGGACAAGAAAAGAAAGGGGGGGGGGGGGGGTTTCCTCCCCCCCCCCTGTTTTTTCCTCCCCTCCCCCTGTTAAAAAATTTTTTTTTTTTTTTTGATTACAGTGGCCTGGCCACCGTGGCCAGGCCACTGCCGGCCACGGCAGCGGCCGTGGCCGGAGAAGACGGCCACGGCAGCGGCCGTGGCCGCCTTGTCCGGCCGCGGCCACGGCCGTGGCCGGACAAGAAAAGAAAGGGGGGGCGGGGGGTTTCCTCCCCTCCCCCCTGTTAAAAAAAAAAAATTTTTTTGATTACAGTGGCCTGGCCACCGTGGCCAGGCCACTGCCGGCCACGGCAGCGGCCGTGGCCGCCTTGTCCGGCCGCGGCCACGGCCGTGGCCGGACAAGAAAAAAGGGGGGGCGGGGGGGTTTCCTCCCCTCCCCCCTGTTAAAAAAAAAATTTTTTTTTTTTTATTACAGTGGCCTGGCCACCGTGGCCAGGCCACTGCCGGCCACGGCAGCGCCGTGGCCGGAGAAGACGGCCACGGCAGTGGCCGTGGCCGTAGGGAAATAAATAAAAAAAAAATCATTTTTTTTTTAGATTATCGGAGCTTACCTTGGTTGAGATGAGATCGCCGGGTTGCCGGAGTCGGATGAATCGCGGGTAGCCGGAGGACGGGGATGCGCCGGAGATTGGAGCTTTAGCTTCACGGCGGCGCTAGGTCAAGACGGGAAGGAGGAAAGGAGAAGGGATCCGGCTTAAATATAGGGAATTAGCGACGCCAAAATTGCGTCGCAATTGGCGTCGCAATTTTTTTTTTTTTTTTTCTTAGCGACGCACTAGGCGTCGCTAATCATCGTTAATACATGTTTTTAATAATTTTCTGAAAACATAGCGACGCCACTAAATGCGTCGCTGAAGCGTCGCTAAATTGGCGCCATCACCTGGCGGGAAAAATATTTTTATTTTCTAATAATTGCGTCGCTAAGGCGTCGCAATAATTTTTTAATAATTTAAATAGATTAAAATAAAAACTTATTACAAATATTGCGACGCAACAATTGCATCGCAATTATTTTTTAAATATTTTTAAATGAAAATATTTAAATTTTTATAATAATTATGACGACAAATGGCGTCGCAATTTATTTAATAATATTATAAATGATTATATTTATAATTAATGTTAATAATTGCGACGAGAAATGGCGTCGCAATTTATTTTATAAAATTTTTAATTACATAAACTTTTTAAAAAAGATTGCGACGATCGTCGATGATCCAACGGTTGTGATCGATCCAAGCCTTGATCCCGATCGGCGACGACTGATCGCGGACCGCGGCAATCGGTCCGATCGGCAAAGGTCGGACGGTTGCAATCGATCCAAGCTGTGATCCCGATCGGCCACGACCTATCTCGACAGTTGCAATCCGTTCGAGATCGACGACGATCCGACTATTGCGATCGATCCAAGCCGTGATCCCGATCGGCCACGACCGATCTCGGACAGTTGCAATCCGTCCGAGATCGGCGACGATCTGATGGTTGCGATCGATCCAAGCCCTAATCCCGATCGGCGACGACCGATCGCGGACCGCGGCAATCGGTCCGATCGGCAAAGGTCCGACGGTTGCGATCGATCCAAGCCGTGATCCCGATCGGCCACGACCGATCTCGGACAGTTGCAATCCGTCAGAGATCGGCGACGATCCGACTGTTGCGATCGATCCAAGCCCTGATTCCGATCGGCGATGACCGATCGCGGACCGCGGCTATCGGTCCGATCGGCAAAGATCCGACGGTTGCGATCGATCCAAGCCCTGATCCCGATCGGCCACGACCTATCTCGGACAGTTGCAATCCGTCCCAGATCGACGATGATCCGACGGTTGCGATCGATCCAAGCCCTGATCCTGATTGGCCACGACCGATCTCGGACCGTGGCGATCCGTCCGAAATCGGCGACGATCCAACGGTTGCGATCGATCCAAGCCCTGATCCCGATCGGCCACGACCTATCTCGGACAGTTGCAATCCGTCCCAGATCGACGATGATCGACGGTTGCGATCGATCCAAGCCCTGATCCCGATCGGCCACGACCGATCTCGGACCGTGGCGATCCATCCAAAATCAGCGACGATCCAACGGTTGCGATCGATCCAAGCCGTGATCCCGATCGGCCACGACCTATCTCGGACAGTTGCAATCCGTCCCAGATCGACGACGATCCGACGGTTGTGATCGATCCAAGCCGTGATCCCGATCGGCCACGACCGATCTCGGACAGTTGCAATCCGTTAGAGATCGGCGACGATCCGACTTTGCGATCGATCCAAGCCCTGATCCAATCGGTGACGACCGATCGCGGACCGCGGCTATCGGTCCGATCGGCAAAGATCCGACGGTTGCGATCGATCCAAGCCCTGATCCCGATCGGCCACGACCTATCTCGGACAGTTGCAATCCGTCCCAGATCGACGATGATCCGACGGTTGCGATCGATCCAAGCCCTGATCCCGATCGGCCACGACCGATCTCGGACCGTGGCGATCCGTCCGAAATCGGCGACGATCCATCGGTTGCGATCGATCCAAGCCCTGATCCCGATCGGCGATGACCGATCGCGGACCGCAGCAATCGGTCCGATCGGCAAAGGTCCGACGGTGCGATCGATCCAAGCCGTGATCCCGATCGGCCACGACCTATCTCGGACAGTTGCAATCCGTCCGAGATCGGCGACGATCCGACGGTTGCGATCGATCCAAGCCCTGATCCCGATCGGCGACGACCGATCCGGACCGCGGCAATCGGTCCGATCGCAAAGGTCCGACGGTTGCGATCGATCCAAGCCGTGATCCCGATCGGCCACGACCTATCTCGGACAGTTGCAATCCGTCCGAGATCGACGACGATCCGACTGTTGCGATCGATCCAAGCCGTGATCCCGATCGGCCACGACCGATCTCGGACAGTTGCAATCCGTCCGAGATCGGCGACGATCCGACGGTTGCGATCGATCCAAGCCCTGATCCCGATCGGCCACGACCTATCTCGGACAGTTGCAATCCGTCCGAGATCGGCGACGATCCGACGGTTGCGATCGATCCAAGCCCTGATCCCGATCGGCCACGACCGATCTCGGACCGTGGCGATCCGTCCGAGATCGGCGACGATCCAACGCTTGCGATCGATCCAAGCCCTGATCCTGATCGGCGACGACCGGTCGCGGACCGCGGCAATCGGTCCGATCGACGATGATCCGAGGGTTGCGATCGATCCAAGCCCTTATTCTGATCGGTCACGATCGATTTTGGACCGATCGCTATTTAACATAATTAATTTTTTTAAATATATAACGACGCAAAGGATTGCATCGTATTTTTTTAATATAATAATTATAATATAAAAAATTAACTTTAATTCAAATAATTACGATGCAACAAGTACGTCGCTATATTAAAACATAATTTTTAAATTAATATTTTCGCTTATTACATCGCTAATGCGTTGCTATTTAACATAATTAATTTTTTAAAAAGATTGCAACTCAATGTGTTACGTCATAATTATTTTTTCTCATATTTATAATTTATCAAATTTAATTTTATTTAAAATTATTGCGACGCATTTATTGCGTCGCTATATTAAAAATAATTTTAATTTATTTTCTGGTTTATTGCGTCGCTAATGCGTCGCTATTTAAAATATTTAATTTTTTCCAAAATATTGCGACGCACTGGGTGGCATCGCAATATTTTTTTAAAATATTAGTACTGCAAAAAATATAATTCCATTTAAATTATTTGCGACGCAATTGTCTCGTCGCTAAATTAAAAATAATTTTCCTATTTTTCTAGTTTATTGCGTCGCTAAGGCGTCGCTATTTAAAATATTTAATTCTTTTCAAAATATTGCGACGCACTGGTTGGCGTCGCAATATTTTTTAAAATATTACCACTGTAAAAAATATAATTCCATTTAAATTATTTGCGACGCAATTATTGCATCGCTATATTAAAAATAATTTTTCTATTTTACATTTTATTGCGTCCTAAGGCATCGCTATTTAAAATATTTAATTCTTTTGAAAACATTGCGACGCACTGTTATGCGTCGCAATATTTTGTAAACTATTTATACTTTAAACATTATAATTTCATTTAAATTATTTGCGACGCATTTGTTGCGTCGCTAAATAAAAAATTATTTTTCTTATTTTCTAATTTATTACGTCGCTAATGCGTCGCTATTTAATATATTTAATTCTTTTAAAAACATTGCGACGCAATGTGATGCGTCGCAATATTTTTTTTGATAATTAGATTTTATAAAATTAAATTTAATTTCAATTATTTGCGACGCAATTGGTGCATCGCTAAATTAAAAATAATTTTTCTAATTATCTATTTTATTACGTCACTAATGCGTCGCTATTTAAAATATTTAATTCTGTAAAATAAATTGCGACGCAATATTTGCGTCGCAATATTTTTATTAATATTTATATTTCATAAAAAATTAATTTAAAAATATTGCGACGCAATATTTGCATCGCAATATTAAAAATTTAATTTTTTTTGATTTTTTGGTTAATTGAGTCGCTAATGAGTCGCTAATGCGTCACAATATTTTGTTGTCACAAAGGCGTCGCAAAGAGGTCGCAATTTAGCGACGCAATTTTGCGTTGCTAAATTTGCGTCGCTATTTCGGTATTTTCTTGTAGTGAAAGTTCCTGGATCACCCGAGAGGATCTATAGCAAATCGATTCAGACTACTAGTAAGGTATCAAAGTCAGACCAGTCATTACTCGACAGGGTCGAGTTCATTCCATCCTAGGAGAATTGGTGCGGACACCAAAGTTCGAAAGAGGCTTCGATCTAATTCAGTATGGCTTTAATTCTTTTATGTGTCTTGTAAATAGAGTAATAATTTTACTTCTTTGAATTTGAGTCATGTAATTAAAGTTGATTTATTTCAATTTGGGTTCTTGAGTCCAAGTGGGGTCAAATTGGTTTGTATTTAGTGAGTTTAGTAGTTGGGTCCAAGATAGGTATGAAATTGGGTTCAAGGTAAGTAAGTAAGCTTGAAGATTGGATGCATTTAACCACTCCAACAAATCAATCCAAGGTGGATGCCACTTCAGCAAGCATTATTGGGTGCCATGTCAACCTCTTGGTGTACACCTCATCAAGCCACATCACCACATGCCACGTCACCAAGGAGAATTCAAATTTAAAGGAGATACCCACTTTTCTCTCCTCTTTTTAAGCTTAGTTATAAGTTGTTTTAACCTTACACCCTTATAGCTAGCTTAGGTTGCAACTTCCCATGAAAAGCTCCATGTAATTTGAATTTAGGTTGCAACTTCCCATGAAAAGCTCAATGTAATTTGAATTTTCAAAAGTCCCTTGGAGGCTTATAAATACTACTCCAAGCTCTCTTGTAAAGACAATTGATGAGGAATGAAAGTTAAGTTTATTTTCTTCCATTTGTGTTGACAAATGTCTTCCGAGAGGGAGTGGGTGAGAGGCCCTTAGCTACTATTTATTTTCTTCCATTTGTGTTAGCAAATGTCTTTCGAGAGGGAGTGGGTGAGAGGCCTTTAGCTATTTCAAGAAAGTCATTTTCATTTCAAGATCTATTAGCCATTCTCCATCCTATCCTATCTTCCAAGGTGCAAGAAGACTCCACAAAGAAGACTGACCAAGTTACCTCAAATCCGCCAAGCTTCATCTTAACTTCAACCTGTCCTTTCTCTTCCTTCATTTCATACTTCATCAATTTTTATGTTCTTAACTCTAATTTGATTTGTATAGTATCCCCAGAAATTTCAGGTTCCAAAGAAGAAGGTCTTCCGTGATGCAAAAAAGATACAAGAAGTCCTGCAACTAGAGGAATCTTCTTGTCATCCAAGAACTTCATCCTTGAGTGTAAACCTTCTAATCTTTAAAATATTAATGGCTGGATACCCCTCTTTCAACATTTTTCGATCTAAAATATTAGAGTAACTAAGCCCTAACCTGTGGTTTCTTAACCACAACGATCCTTTCTCTTTACTATTTTGAAGGATTCTCCTCCAAGTCTAGTTTAACATACAACTGCCGACCCCCCCTCCAGAACTATGTTAACCGGTGCCTCCTCCCCCCTCGGCCGCTTAGATAAAGGAGCTATCCCTCAGGATACCATTCCAACGTCCGCTGGATATATCTTAGGTAGTGTTTGATAGAAAAAAAATTATCCATGGATAAGTGTACGGGATAGAGTTTATCCTCTGGCTATCCCTAGGGATATCCCTTGGCTATTTCATTGATCATATCAAATGCCAAAAGGTAAATCCATAGGATAACTTTTTTTTACTCTTATTTTGAGGTAAATAATCTCTGTCTGTCCTATTATACTTAAACAACTCCTATTTTCTAATTTATCGAAACTGATTTGCAAATATGCTGTTATAAAAAAAAAACAACACCTCAAAATCCAAGCATCTCAATGCGCCAAATGGAGGGTAATTATTTATTTGATAAGCAATACATATACCATCATCTAGTTTAATTTTTTTTTAAAAATAAAAGGTACATGTTATTCTTTTAATGAGATGATAATCATATATACACATGGAAAATGAAAAATTGTACCTAAGATTCACCCAGCTAAGTTTCATCCAGCGTAGAATAATCATGATATATATATATATATATAGAGTTGATTAAAGTGATAGGATGGTTGATGAGTGCGGACGGCAGCATCCATGGGTGGTGTATTTGCTTGTCCATTTCCTCCAACTAAGAAGACGAAAGAAAAATGAAAATAAAAACAGGGAGACGAGACACCCTTGATCGGTTGAAGATCTGATCTGAATGCAAGCAAAATCCATGCAATGGCGTCCGTTCAGCAGCACGTGTGAACAGTTTTTAGACCTTTTGACGTTTAGGCAATGGTGCAAGTAGCCAGTGCATGCATCGCTCTCAGTGCTGATAACTGCACTTGTCTTCCAGTGGGCGAAATGGAGGTAATAAATATAATGGATTAGCTTGATATCCATTGGCGTGGATATCACTCCTGGAGATATTTTCTGAAAAATTCTTATAGATCGAATGACGTGGGTAAGACAAGGCCAACCAAAGCCGTGCGAGATGCCGAAGGCTTCCCTCCAAAGGCATTGGAAAGAGGGTATCTTGTGCAAGTTTTTAGTCTTTGTAGCCTAATTCACCATAATCTAAATCGTTCATCAATTACAGCACTTGCTGCACTCTTCACCATACCTAAATCCATCTTAAAACGTGTCCCAGATTGCCCACATTTAGCTCTTGAAAAATTAAACACAACCAAGCCACTTAATGTGAGGTCGGTTGCAGCCGTTCACCCTTTTGGATTTTGATAATGAAGGCGAACCTAATTATTTATATGCAATCTTATTCCCTCCGTCAACAAATAAAAATTAAGATATATTTTGAGCCTCAAATTTTAAGTTATTATAATTTAGTTTTTTTAATTTTAAAAAATATTATATTGTTAAAGTCTTGAGAGACAATTAAAAATGATGAAGGAGTTAATATATCACCTTATCAACTATAACAGAACGGTAGGAATGTAAGATTCTTACAAGATAAAGGTTTAAATTATAATAATTAAAAATTTAAGAATTAAAAATAAATTGTGTGCGAAAGTTTGAGGATCAAAGGTATATTTTGATTTTTTTTTTTAAAAAAAAATAAAAGGCACACAAGCTGGGTCTTGTCAAGCCTATAATGACCACGAGCCCAAATCCATATGCCTCATAGAGTGTGCCTTCATTCCATCAAACATGCCCAAAAACCTATGAAGCAATCGAAGGTCGGACCTATCATTAATCCTGCATAAAAACAGGAGACATATCTCTCCAATGCCATAAAATTATAGAGCAAAAGTTTTTATGCATCGTGTGTGATGCAGGATGCATGCATCATGCAGGATGATTGGCCACTCGCGTATATATATGGCTGCGCATGCACCAAGGTATTTCTATTCTTTGCACAATGCATGCATAGCCATACATGCGCACAGCCAATCATCTTGGATGATGCATGCATTTTTGCACTGCACGATGCTTAAAGAGTTTTTCAACTATAGAACGAAGGGGAGTTAGGATCAATTGTTTGGCTTAGCATAATTGCATGCAACCAAAGTGGCCTCGGGGAGGGGGTAGAATAGAGGATTTGTGGTCTATAGCTAATTCAAATTTTTGATATTTTAAAATATTTTTATATTGAATATTGCATAATCTCATAGATTATTTAGCCTATGAAATGAATAAAATTTAATTTCCACTTTCCTCTTTATTTTCATCTCTTCTTTTACTTAAGTTTCTTTTTTTTATTTTTAGTGTATGCAGGAAGTTGCTTGATGAATAAATTTATAATAGTAAAATAGAGGTCTTTTAATTTTATCCAATCTTTTAACCTAGTCGATGTTTGGAAACTCATCATCGGAGAAAGTTTCAGGCAAACTTATCAATCTAGGGTTGTTTTGCATCATCCTCTTATTTTTAAAATAATATTAACTATTTAAAAATCATCTTAATATTTATTAAAGAAAAATTATCTTTAATATTTTAACAAGTGAACCAATTATCCATATTAATTGCTTTTTTTTCTCAATAAACCTTTTTTGTACTTTCTATTGTCTTTCGAAATAAATCTCATTTTCTTAATCTAGTTGGATTCACTGGCTAGCTTGAAATCCCACCCATCACCATCATCTCCCTTCTTGTTGCCTTAATCCCAATCAATGCCGCACGTTGCCGGATTTCTCCTGTATTTGGAAGTATATCTATATTTGGGTTTAAAAGTAGAACAACCTTTGTTTTGATTTTGTTTTGACTTTTGAAACAGCAATATTTTATTACCTTCTCTGAACACAGTATTAGCATCGCATTCTATTTTTATCTTGCAGCCACGTAATATAGCAAAAGCTTCTTCACTTTAACTTATTTATTTGCGTTTTGACTTATCCTATGGAATAGCCTAAAAAAGCATTATGACCATCAAAAAACAGTCATTCTCTCCAAGGCTCGTTATGACTGGATGCACTTACGTCTACAAGATTATAAGACAGTAAGTGAATACAATTCAGCTATGTTCAAATTACTTTCCAATTGAAATTATGTGGAAAAAAGTCATTGACGAGGATATGCTAGAAAAAACCTTTTTCACTTTTCATGCTTCCAATTTGCTCCTGCAACAGCAATATCATGAAAAGGATTTTAAGAAATATTCTGAACTAATTTTCTGCCTTCCTATGGCTAAACAAATTAATAAACTTTTAATGACTAGCCATGAAGCCTGTCCAACTGGCTCTGTACCATTCCCTAAAGTGAATGGGACTATATCAATTTTATAAATAAAGGCATGGTCGTGGACATGGTCGTGGATGCAGACGTGGTCGAGGATGTTTTGTTTATCATGGTGATCATGTTAAAACTCCTCACCATCTGAAGTGGAAAAAAATGAGAAAAATAAGAAGAAAATTGAGAAAGGTAAATGAGACTTAAGTAAAAAATTTGAAGGATAACTCATGCTATCATTATGGAACGAAGGGTCATTGATCGCGTACTTGTCGTATGCCAAAATACCTCGTTGAACTTTATCAGGAATCATTGAAAAAGAATAAAAAAAAGATAAAAATAAATTTTGTTTCTGAATCTGGCCTTCTAATACTGGATTTGATGATCTGGATGTTGTTGACTTCTTTATCCAACCAGAAGAGAATAATGCTTGTCTAATTGATAGCATGAATGTATAAAGTTAATTTTAAGAATGCCTATGTTATCAAATAATACCATGCAATACAATAATGCCTTATTATACATATGATTGTTTTAAAGAAACTGATGCAATGATGAATTGTGACTTTTAGTTTTTATGCCTTTATATACCTTGTATTCTAATTTGTATTTCATTACATGTCATTCTTTCCATAAAGAAAATGGAGTTATCTCAAGTAGGATCTTTTGTCGACAACAACAATTTGTGCCTCGTCGACAGTGCTACAACGCACACTATACTTAAAGATATGAAATACTTATCCTACTTAAGAATGCAGGCAACAAATGTTAATACCATTTATGGGAGTGCAAAATTGATTGAAGGCTCTGGAAGAACCCATATCATTTTGCCTGGAGGAACAAAATTCATAATTGATGATGCCTTATATTTTGAAAGGTCTCAAAAAAATTTATTGAGTTTTAAAGATATTCGCAGAAATGGATATCACTTTGAGACAACTAATGAAGGCAATATTGAGTATTGTGCATTACAAGTACAATCTCAGACAAGAAATGTGTATTAAAAAAATTGCCTACATTTTCCTCTAGTTTATACTACACAAATATAAGCATAGTTGAAGCATATGCTATAGTAAACCAGAAGTTTACTAATCAAAATGATTTTATAATTTGGCATAACCGGTTGGGTCATCCCAGTTTAATTATGATGCAAAGAATTATAGAGAATTCATGTGGACATTCATTGAAGAATCAAAAAATATTACGACTAAATGAATTCTTATGTGCTGCTTGCTCTCAAGGTAAATTAATTATTAGGTCATCACAGGCTAAAATCAAGACTGAATCTTTTAAATTTCTAGAACACATACATGGTGATATTTATGGACCTATTCATCCATCAAGTGGACCATTTAGATATTTTATGGTTTTAATTGATGCTTCAACTAGATGGTCACATGTATACTTATTATCGACTCGCAACCTGGCATTTGCAAGACTACTAGTGCAATTAATTTGACTACGCGCTCATTTTTCAGATAATCCTATTAAGACAATACGCCTTAACAATGCTGGTGAATTTACTTCTCAAGCATTCAATGATTATTGTACTACTATTAGAATCACTATTGAACATCCTGTAGCATATGTTCATACTCAAAATGGTCTTACGAAATCGTTTATCAAATGGATCCAACTGATTGCAAGACCATTACTTATGAGGGCAAAACTTCCTTTGTCTACATAGGGACATGCTATTTTACATGCAGCAGCACTTATTCGCATCAGGCCAACGAATTATCATGAATTCTCCCCATTACAATTGGTTTATGGTCAGGAACCAAATATTTCTCATCTAAGAATTTTTGGATGTGCGGTTTATGTTCCAATTGCTCCATCACAACGCACTAAGATGGGACCTCAAAGAAGGTTAGGGATATATATTAGGTATGAATCTTTATCTATAATTAAATATCTTGAACCATCAATAGGAGATTTATTTACGGCACGTTTTGCCGATTGTCATTTTGATGAATCTATTTCTCAACATTAGGAGGAGAAAATAAGCAGCTGGTAAAGAAATTAGTTAGAATGAATTATCATTGTTCTATCTCGATCCTCGTATAAAATAACATGAACTTGAAGTTCAGAAGATAATTCACATGCAAAAACTAGTAAATCAACCGCCATATGCATTTATTGACCTTAAAAGAGTGACAAAGTCACATATACCTTGACTTCTCATGTGGCATAAAGAAATAACCATAGACATGTAAAACAATCACCTAATGTGAAACTACTCATTCAAATCTGCCACGCCCTTAAGAACCTAAGTTATCTTCTTGGCTGGATGAAATATTGGAAATTTGATTTCAAAGTCAGTTAGGCTTGTGGAATTTTATTTTTGTTAGTTTTGCTCGAAACTTTGGTGTTTCAATAATAAAAATAGGGAAAAATTAAAGAATAAAGAATAAAATGTAATGGACATAAAATAAACCTAGGAAAGGCATGACACAACTTTGAGAATATTTTAGCATGGCCAGGGACTGCATGAAGTGCTAAGATGTTGGCCAGCACCTCTCCATTGAATCATGGTATTTCAGTGGAAAGAATACAAAAGACTCTCAACTATAGCTCTTGAATCTGGCATCTGATTGTTTAGACTGAAGCTGGCCATAATATGAAGCATCTCCATTTATCACATTAATAAAGGTATTATCAATATGCATTCTCACAACTCAATCTTTTAGCTCAAATTAATTTCTCCAAACCTGCAGCTTCAATTTGCATTACTTTGTATTGAATATCAATAAATGTACATAAAAATTGTGATAGAAAATACAACATTTTCGATGAGATGCAACTCATCCAATCGATTTTTTTTTAAAGCACTGTCCTGTATCATCTTTCATCCTAATCTTTGATCATCCTTTCTTGTTTTTCTATGTTTATTGCTATCATCTTGGTATATACCATATAATCTTTAGTCATTGTGGTTTCTACTTATGTGAGTCTTTCATTACCCTTTCTGCTGTTTATCATGGTGGCATTATGCATTTCTACCCTGAATGACTTCAGAATCTGTCATTAGCAAGTATGTATGCTTCATGGTATCCTCCACATGTTTCTTTCAGGTGAACTCTGAGTCATGATTACTCCTTGATCTTCCTAAGAACTCCATCACTAACTTTGAGAAGGCTGATGATTCATCTCTAAGAAGAACATTAGGGGAATCAAACTCCAAAATTCTTCCTGCAATGTAAGAACAGCAATTTGTTAATTGAAACATCTGAGAAAATCATCAGCTGGTTGACTAGGAAATTTCCATTTTCTTTTATTTATTGTTTTTCCTGTGTACCTTCATCAAGTATGAGAACCAAGTCACTATCAATGACTGTGGGTATCCTATGTGCCACTGTGATGACAGTGCAGTTATTGGTTTCTTCTCTTATCGTCTTCTGGATAAAGTTATCAGTTGCAGTGTCTACTGAAGCTGTAGCTTCATCTAACACAAGAATCCTCCTCTTCTTTAGCAACACCCTTGCTAGGCAAACCAGTTGCCTCTGCCCCACACTCCAATTCTCTCCATCTTCTGCAACTGTACCATCAAACCTCATTTCTGTTATATGACTAAAAGTTGAAGCTGAGAAGGAAAAAAGACACCTTGAAGGTAGGGTCAGAAACTTTTTCACTACCTGGTGCTTCAAGCAGCCTCTGGTCTTTCCTTGCTACCTCCTCAAGACGGCACTTATGTAGAGCCTGCAAGTTATTTGATGTCAGTTGAATTATTTTTTGGTTGTGCACCTATAAAATGGAAAGAGAGAATATAATTCTTACATCACAAATTTCTGCATCTGAATGTTCTTGCAAAGGATCCAAATTTGTCCTCACAGTTCCTTGAAAAAGTGTTGGCTCTTGTGGTATTATGCTCAACCGAGATCTCAAATCATGCAAACCCAGTTGACTAATGTCTACTCCATCGATCATTATCCTTCCTGCTGATGGCTCTACCACTCTGAAAAGAGCTTGGATGAGTGTAGATTTTCCACTCCCGGTCCTTCCGACAACTCCTATTTTCTTCTTTCCTGGGAAAATGCAGTTGATTCCTTTGAGGACCATAGGAAGCCCAATGTTATATCGAACATGGAGGTCTTCTAGCTGAATTGTTCCATAGTTTGGCCAGTCTTCTTTTGGTCTGCAGTTCTCTATTACCAGAGGAGCCTCACTTGGTATGTTGGAGAACCGCAGAATTCTTTCTACGCAGATCCATCTTGCTCGCTACGTTGCAGAGATTCCATATGACCTTCGCATGCAATACATTTAGATTCAGTCCATAGATAGCAGCGAGTCCTGCAAGGCCTGAAAACCACCTCAAATTAGTCAGCATCAATGACTGCACATGTCTCACTATCTGAATTATGTTACTGGAGAAGGCTTACTGGGATCAATAGTATTCCTTGGCATTGTCACTAGGATTATCAGTACAAGGAAGAAGACAAGGTTGAAAAGGAAATTAATGCGAAGAAGCGGCCCTCCTGATTGAAGCAGCGAATAGTTGCACCTCCAGCAATGGACTCTGTTAAATGGTGGAGAATTGGAGCTTTTCTAAACCCAACCATTCTAGCTAATTATCTAGCAGCACTGATATAGTAATTCTGCAGGAAAATAATGATCGTTAAACTGTTCTAAATTGTACATTTGTCTAGGAAATTAGTAAAAAGGAAATCAATCCTCAGTAAGCTCCAATTAATGTTATCAATATTCAAATTTAGAAGACATCTAACTTTCCTGCATAATATTGATCACTATTGATGACGCCAAGTCACCTTCTTTAAGCGTCGGGGAAGACGGACGTCCTTCTCTCCGAACCCCTGCAAGAAAAGTCTCCGGAGACCAGATGCTTTGGTAGGGACCCTCCGACGCTCAAGTTAGTTACTTGGGATCAGACAAGAACCGCTCAGCGGAAAAGAGCTGAGACGGTTAGGGTTTTGCTAAGAGGAAGAAAGCTAGAAAACCAGAGTTTGGATTCCTACTTACAGTGCGGGCGCATATTTTTATACCTGTCCGAATATCCCATCTTACTGTTCCAGAAGATTGCTGTCGTACCATCACTATGCGTGCCGGAGGTGTCCCGCATTATCTGTCAATGTCTTTACACGTGTCTAGCAGCCGCGGTTGTATTTAGTGCGCGTCGTTGCTTGACATGACCGCGCATAGTTGCAAGTGGTAGTGAATCGTACTCCGTAACGGGGCACAGTCATGCACAGGGACACATGCAATGCACCATACGCCGTTATGAGGCATGGCCGCAAGCAGCCACGGGCGTACGAAGAGTCACGTGGGCGCGCCAGGTGGCTCGGAGTTATCATTTGGTTCGAAGGCTGGTCCGCGTGCTAATCGCTGATGACGCCCGCGCACCTGGAGACCGGAGGGGGTCTCGAAGTGGAGATATAGTGACCTTACCTCGAGATCGGAGGAGGTCTCGGGGGTGAGATGGTGCTGGTGCACCCTGAGACCGAAGGAGGGTCTCGGGGTCAAAATATGATGATCTCACCCCGAGACCGGAGGGGATTTCGGGGGTGAGATGATGCTGGTGCACCCCGAGACCGGAGGGGGGTCTCGGGGTCGAGATATGGTGATCTCACCCCGAGATCGGAGGGGGTCTCGGGGGTGAGATGATGCTGGTGCACCCCAGACCGGAGGGGGGTCTCGGGGTTGAGATATGGTGATCTCACCCCAAGACCGGAGGGGGTCTCGGGGTCGAGATATGGTGATCTCACCCCAAGATCGGAGGGGTCTCGGGGGGAGATGATGCTGGTGCACCCCGAAACCGGAGGGGGGGTCTCGGGATCGAGATATGGTGATCTCACCCCGAGACTGGAGGGAGTCTCGGGGGTGAGATGATGCTGGTGCACCCCAAGACCGGAGGGGGTCTCGGGGTCGAGATATGGTGATCTCACCCCGAGATCGGAGGGGGTCTCGGGGGTGAGATGATGCTGGTGCACCCCGAGACCAGAGGGAGGGTCTCGCAGTCGAGATATGGTGTTCCCACCCCGAGACCGAAGGGGGTCTCGGGGGTAAGATGATGCTGGTGCACCCCAAGACCGGAGGGGGGTCTCGGGGTCGCGATATGGTGATCTCACCCCGAGACCGGAGGGGGGGTCTCGGGGTCGAGATATGGTGATCCCACCCCGAGACCGGAGGGGGTCTCGTGGGTGAGATGATGCTGGTGCACCCGGAGACCGGAGGGGGGTCTCGGGGTCGCGATATGGTGATCCCACCCCGAGATCGGAGGGGGTCTCGGGGTGAGATGATGCTGGTGCATCCCGAGACCGGAGGGGGGGTCTCGGGGTCGAGATATGGTGATCCCACCCCAAGACCGGAGGGGGTCTCGGGGTCAAGATATGGTGATCTCATCCCGAGACCGGAGGGAGTCTCGGGGGGAGATGATGCTGGTGCACCCCGAGACCGGAGGGGGGTCTCGAGGTCGAGATATGGTGATCTCACCCCGAGACTGGAGGGAGTCTCGGGGGTGAGATGATGCTGGTGCACCCCGAGACCGGAGGGGGGGTCTCGGGGTCGAGATATGGTGATCTCACCCCGAGATCGGAGGGGGTCTCGGGGGTGAGATGATGCTGGTGCACCCCGAGACCGGAGGGAGGGTCTCGGAGTCAAGATATGGTGATCCCACCCGAGACCGAAGGGGGTCTCGGGGGTGAGATGATGCTGGTGCACCCCGAGACCGAAGGGGGGTCTCGGGGTCGCGATATGGTGATCTCACCCCGAGACCGGAGGGGGGTCTCGGGGTCGAGATATGGTGACTTCCGTTAGCTGCAGTTACCTTTTATTCTAATAACGTTGGATTAGCCACATCAGATGCCCCCTCACCCCTGAGGCGAAGCGAGCCCCACTGGCAAGGCGAAAGGGGTGCTACCTCTCACGTGACTGATCCCTGTCCACATCTCTATGCGGGCAACATGGGGAATGTGAAAAGGCAGCCGCTTCCGTACACTGTGCCCGCCACGATCAACCTCGAGGCGAGGTTAGCTCTTTGACGTCCGCGTGAAAAGCTGCATCATCATTACCTCTCATAGCGGCGACGTCAGCGGAGTCCCATCATTGGCCGGAGGCGTACCGTATCATGCGCTGGGCAACCATTGAGGCGAACCAGCCTATGGTGGGGGTCCATATGGCTGACAAGACGAGGCGGGATAATTTAAAAACCCAATAAAACTCGAATGGGGGTTGAATCTGGCCTCACCACTGCTGCCATCGTCGTCTTCCCCTGAGCTTGCGCTTTGGCCTCCCCTGCAACCTGTGAATCCTGCATTTAGCTTTTCTTCCCTCAGGTTAGTTCTTTGTCCATTCTAGACTCCATCTCTTCTTTTACCCATGAGTTCTCCATCTTGGACCTCGGAGGACGATTCGGAGAATCGTTCTCCCTCTGAGAGGCATTGCGCCTCTCGTGTACCTTCCCCTTCTCCTCCACTAGAATGGTCCATTGATTCAGAGGACCGCGTCCCCCTGGCCCAGTGTCGGGTCACTGGTGGAGCTCCGTCGAGGGGCCACCGGTCAGAGGCTGGCACCTCCTCGAGGGTGGAGGGGTCCCCAGAGGGGACCGCCTCCACGGTAACAGCTCTGGATTTGGCAAAAATCCGGGCCCGTTACCAGATTCCCCAGGATGTCGAGCTTTTCCTGCCGACTCCTGATGATAGAGTCATCTCCTCCCAATCCGGTCGGGTGGCCTTGTATGAGATTTGCCTGAAGGCGGGTCTCCACCCACCCTTTCCTTCCTTTTTCGTCAACCTTCTTGAATACTACTCCTTGACTCCTTCTCAATTGGTCCCGAATTCCTACCGAGTCGTTAGCGCCTTTGTTATCCTCTGTCATCGTCTTGGCATCACCCCCCGGATCTCTTTTCCGATCCTTTTATATCCTTCGGTCCCAGAAGGGTTGGTGGCTGTTCCAGCCCCGACCCAATCGGGTCCTCAAGCTTTTTCTTCCTTCCTCGATCAAGGGATGGAAGTCCTGATTCTTTTTCGCTGGCCTAGACCAAGTGAGGCCCCGGTGGGGAGACCCTGACCTCTGAGGCAACGCGAACTCCACCGTCCACCCTGGAGATCGGGAAGCGTTGGGTCAATTGCTAGCCGCCGAGGTCCCTCGGTACACCTTTCTCTTGATGGAAGATAACCTCCAGTCAGCGGGTCTTATTTTCCACCGGGGTAAGCCGTTTTCACACTTAGCCAAAATTTTGCCTGCTTCTCCCTCTTTTCCTCCTTTTTTTTTTGACTTTGATTGATGTCGTGCAGCCATGAAGATACCGACACAGAAGCTCCTGAAGGTCATCTCCAAAAAGACTGCCCGGGAGGAGCCAAATGAAGGCCAGCAAGCTCCAACCCCAAAACGCCCGACAGCTCGGGCTCTCCGACCACCGGCACCACAAGACCCCCCGGCTGCTTCAGAAATTGATCTCACAGCCGACACCCCGCCAGAGATGGCGGCGACCTTGAGGGTCCCAATAGAGGAGTTAGCCGCAGAGGAGCCGGCAGCGGCAGAGCAGCCCATAGTGGCGGAAGAGCTTCCTACCCCTGGCAAACCGACTCCACCGGAGGCTGCCAGGGATTGGGGCGAGGGGCCATCAAGGACAGCAAGCCCACCCCCCGAGAGGACGCCTAGGAGCAGCCCGCACGCCGAGCCGAAGAATGCCGAGATAGCCGAACGGAACGAGGCCAAGCCGGGGCCATCCCGGGACTCCATCTTGAACGATGGTCGCTAGGCTGAACGGGTCCTTGCCCTGGTTTTCATGCCCGAGGTCCTGAAGGAGCTCAGCCACTAGAAGGCGAGCACATTCTTCCAGGATTCCTATGCGGCCGTCATCAGGGTAAGCGGTCTTTCTGCCCTTTGCCTTTATATTTTCCTCTTTCTTTTTTGTTAACCTGGGACTTTCATGCAGCTTGCACATTCCCTAAGGGCCGTGAGGGATGCTATCCATGATGGGAAGGCCCTTCTGTGCGAGGCACAGAAGGAGGCCGAAAGTGCCCAGCACCACGCAAAGGCGGCTGAGGAGGCACTGGAGTCGACCAGAAGCACCTGGGCCAGTGAAACAAGGGCCGCCGAGAGCAGAGCAGAGGCTGATGCCAACCGCCTGCAGGCGGTGCTCCACCAAATGATAGAGGCCGAGAACGCCGTGATGGTCAGAGACCTGCACATCTCTGAGCTGACCTTGGCCATCAAAGAGATAGAGGGTCGAGCGGTCGCGGCTGAGGGGAGAGTAGGGTCCGTGGAGGAAAAAGCTACGGCAGCGGAGGAGAAGGCGCGGGTAGCAAAGGAAAAAGCCAGCCAAGCTGGGAAGGAGATGAGTCACGCCCAAGAGGCCGAGAGGGCTGTAGTGGCAGCCCTCACTGCGGAGGAGAGAGCTCGGGCTGTTGAGGTGGAAGCTGCCATCGTGGCCAGGACCGCCAGAATTATAGAAGAGTACAAAGCGTTCGAACGCTTTACAGATGATTTGGCAGAAGCCTCGGCGACGGTGTTCCTTCAAGGGTTCCAGCATGGGAATGAGAAAATTTCCTAGGACTTGAACATTCCCCAAGCCCTGGAAGTCGAGCCAGAACACTTCTTAGATTCGGCCTCTTCCGACGATGAGCCCGCGCCAGCAGAACCGTGAGCTTGTATTTTTATTTTTGCAAGTCCGACGACGTTGGCATTTTGTAATCCCTTCAAATTAATGAAATACTTTTCTTCTCCAAAATAAATTGTCTATTTGCGACTCTTACCCCAAATTCGTTGGTTGACAATGCGCGGCCCCTTGGTCCCATTAGTCCCACTAGTGCCAGGGGATAACTCTCAACTCATACGAGCTATTCCATCTTAGCCATTTAGGACCGAAACTTGGGGCCAGGAAGGATAGGTTTCTTAGGGTTGAAGCGCCGGTCGTTGGAGGTTGAGGTAGGCGGGTTCCTCAAGAGTATGTCGGGCCTTGCGCCAGGTAGGCACGTGGCTTTTGGTGTCGATGGGAGTCGGACTTTGTCTGGCCGGTCTAGGACTTTAAGTGCCATCGTTCGTCGGGCTTTATGTGCCGTCGGGTGTCGGCTTTATGTGTTGTCGGGTGCCGGGCTTTGTGTGCCGTCGGGTGTTGGCTTTATGTGTCGTCGGGTGCCGGGCTTTATGTGTCGTCGGGTGTCGGCTTTATGTGCCGTCGGGTGTCGGGCTTTATGCCTGGCTGGCCTAGGGCTTTAGGTGCCGACGGGTGGCGGGCTTCATGCCTGGCTGGCCCAGGGCTTTAGGTGTCGATGGGTGTCGGGCTTTATGCCTGGCTGGCCCAGGGCTTTAGGTGCTGACTAAAGCCTGGCTGGCCCAGGGCTTTAGGTGCCGACGGGTGTCGGGCTTTATGCCTGGCTAGCCCAGGGCTTTAGGTGCCAACGGATGTCGAGCTTTATGCCTGGCTGGTGCAGGGCTTTATGCCTGGCTGGCCCAGGGCTTTAGGTGCCGACGGGTATCGAGCTTTATGCCTGGCTGGTGCAGGGCTTTATGCCTGGCTGGCCCAGGGCTTTAGGTACCGACGGGTGTGAGCTTTATGCCTGGCTGGTGCAGGGCTTTTATGTGCCAATGGGTGTCGGGCTTTATGTCTGGATGGCCCAGGGCTTTATGCCTGGCTAACCCAGGGCTTTAGGTGCCAACGGGTATCGGGCTTTATGCCTGGCTGGCCCAGGGCTTTAGGTGCCAACGGATGTCAAGCTTTATGCCTGGCTAGTGCAGGGCTTTATGTGCCGACGGGTGTCGGGCTTTATACCTGGCTGGCCCAGGGCTTTAGGTGCCGATGGGTGTCGAGCTTCATGCCTGGCTGGCCCAGGGCTTTAGGTGCCGACGGGTGTCGGGCTTCATGCCTGGCTGGCCCAAGGCTTTAGGTGCCAACGGGTGTCGGGCTTTATGCCTAGCTGGTGCAGGGCTTTATGCCTGGCTGGCCTAGGGCTTTAGGTGTCAATGGTTGTCGGGTTTTATGCTTGGCTGGTGCAGGGCTTTATGTGCCGACGGGTGTCGGGCTTTATGCCTGGCTGGTGCAGGGCTTTAGGTGCTGACGGGTGTCGGGCTTTATGCCTGGCTAGCCCAGGGCTTTAGGTGCCGACGGGTGTCGGGCTTTATGCCTGGCTGGCCTAGGGCTTTAGGTGCCGACGGGTGTCGGGTTTTATGCCTGGCTGGCCCAGGGCTTTAGGTGCCGATGGGTGTCGGGCTTTATGCCTGGCTGGTGCAGGGCTTTATGCCTGACTGGCCCAGGGCTTTAGGTGCCGACGGGTGTCGGGCTTTATGCATGGCTGGCCTAGGGCTTTAGGTGCCGACGGGTATCGGGATTCATGCCTGGCTGGCCTAGGGCTTTAGGTGCCGACGGGTGTCGGGCTTCATGCCTGGCTGGCCCAGGGCTTTAGGTGCCGATGGGTGTCGGGCTTCATGCCTGGCTGGCCCAGGCCTTTAGGTGCCGACGGGTGTCGGGCTTTATGCCTGGCTGGTGCAGGGCTTTAGGTAAAAAGAACTCAGGAGCTAAAATTGAAATTTGTTAATATAAAATGAGGGGCGAAAGCCCAAAAGAATACATGCACGGTATTTGATGTGAGAGGAGGAATGCGTTACTGATAGTACCGACGAAGGTTGTCTGCATTCCATGTCCTAGGAAGCGGCTTCCCATCGAGCTCTTCAATCTTGTAAGCTCCGTGGCGAAGTGTCTCGGCGATCCGATAGGGTCCTTCCTAATTTGGAGCTAGCTTGCCTTCCTCCACCGGTTTCGAGACCTCAGCCCGTCAAAGGATCAGGTCCCCCAGTAAGAAAGTCCTGGGACGCACACGGGCGTTGTAATATTTGGCGGCCCGTTGCCGGTAGACCGCCATCCGAAGTTGCGCTCGGTCTCGCACTTCCTCCACTAGGTCGAGGTTGGCTTGCAACTGGTCTGGGTTGCCTTCCTCGTTGTATGATTCCACCCGAGGGCTCGGTGAGCCAACCTCCATCGGGATGACGGCTTCGGATCCAAAGACTAAGTTGAATGGGGTCTCGCCAGTGGGGTCTCGCGGCGTTGTGTGGTAGGCCCACAGTACGTTGGGGAGCTCCTCCACCCATTGTCCCTTACAGTCATCTAGTTGAGATCTTAGCCCTTGGAGAATGATTCGATTAGTCACCTCGGCCGCCCCATTGGTCTGAGGGTGCCCGACGGAAGTGAATTTCTGACGGATGCCCAGCTCGGAGCAGAATTCCCAAAAGGGCGTGTTGTCAAATTGCCGGCCATTGTCGGTGACCAAGGTGTGCGGCAGTCCGAACCGACATATAATGGACTTCCAGAAGAAGGATCTCACTTTGCTCTCCGTGATCTTAGCAAGGGCTTCGGCTTCAACCCACTTGGTGAAGTGATCAACGGCCACCAGGAGGAACTTTCGCTATCTGGAGGCCGGGGGAAATGGTCCCAGGATATCCATACCCCACTGGGCGAAGGGCCAGGGTGCCACCAAGGGGGTTAACTGAGATGTCAGCTGTAGCTGAATATTAGCATGGCGCTGACAGCTATCACACCTCTTAACGAGCTCGGCTGCATCCTCCTTCATGGTCAGCCAAAAGTACCCCTATCACAGGGCCTTGTAAGCTAGGGCTCTGCCCCCCAGGTGACTTCCATAGATGCCTTCATGGATCTCCCATAGAATGTAGTCTGATTCCGCTGGTCCCACGCACCTGAGGACCGGGTATGAGAATGATCTTCGATAAAGCTTCCCGTCCATCATCAAGAACCTCGGGGCCCTTCGCCTGAGTAGCTTGGCCTTAGCGGGGTTCTCTAGGAGAGTATCGTTGGTCAAATATCGGACGTAGGCATCCATCCAGGAAGGCTCTTGCTCCACTGGCAATGCTTCATCCGTAACTTTAATGCTTGGGGCCTGGAGGTGCTCCACATATGTCCTTCCCAGCGTCCCGTCAGCCGAAGTGGCTAAACAGGATAATGCGTTGGCTCTGGCATTCTCCGCTCGAGGAATGTAGCTGACTCGGAAGTAAGAGAACCGAGAGGCTTGAGATTGCACCTTGCTCAAATAGTGGAACATGGTTGGGTCCCTAGCTTCGTACTCCCCAGTGATCTGTCCAGAAACAAGCTGAGAGTTCATGAAGGCCCTCAAACGCCCCACGCCTAACTCCTCAGCCAACCTCATCCCTACTAGTAAAGCTTCATACTCCGCCTGGTTGTTAGTTGCCGGGAACTGGAATCTGAGAGCATACTCCACCACATCCCCCTCAGGGCTCGCAAGAATGAGTCCAACTCCGCTTCCTTGAGAATTTGTGGCTCCATCCACATGCAAAATCCAGTCCTCCTTTGTCGCCTCCTCGGTCGAGGGAGGGTCTACACACTCCTCCGGGCATACCTCCTCCACACCCCTCTCGGTCCAGGAACACTCAACCAAGAAATCAGCTATCACCTGAGACTTCATGGCCGACCTTGGTCGGATGGATAGGTCAAATTCACTTAGGTTAATGGCCCATTTGGCTAGCCGACCAGAGGTGTCAGGGCAAGATAGAATGGTCCGAAGAGGTTGGTCTGTGAGCACCACGATGGGATGAGCTTGAAAGTAAGGTCGGAAGCGTTGAACAGAGACCACCAGGGCAAAAATAATCTTCTCGGTTCTAGAGTATCTGGTCTCGGCATCATAAAGTACCTTGCTGGTGTAATAGATCGGCCTCTGGACACCATCAACATCCATGCGCACGAGCACAGAGCTGACAGCTTTGGGGGAGGCTGCGAGATATAGGAATAGCTTCTCTCCATTCTTTGGCTTGGACAACAGCGGGGGAGTGGATAGAAATTGCTTCAACTCCTCAAAGGCATCCTGACACTCCTTTGTCCACTCGAAGCAGTTGACCTTGCGCAGCGCCTTAAAGAAGGGCAGGCACCTTTCTGCCGATCTTGACATAAAGCAACTCAAAGCCGCCACCCTCCCAGTTAGGCATTGCACCTCCTTCTTGTTAGCTGGGGGCCTCATCTCCAAGATAGCCCTGATCTTGTCAGGGTTGGCTTCAATCCCTCGCTGGGTTACCATAAAGCCCAGAAACTTGCCTGCCGCCACTCCAAAGATGCACTTGTGGGGGTTAAGCCTCATCCGATACCGGCGCAGGTTGTTGAAGGTCTCCTCGAGGTCGGCAACATGGTCAGCAGCACTGGTGCTCTTGGTTAGCATATCATCCACATACACCTCCATGTTACGCCCTATCTGGCCCTCAAAGACCTTATTCATCAACCTTTGATAGGTGGCCCAGCATTCTTCAGCCCAAATGGCATCACCTTGTAACAGTAAATCCCCTTTTCTGTAATAAAAGAGGTAGCTTCTTCATCTGCCGGATTCATCATGATCTGATTGTACCCCGAGAATGCGTCCATGAAACTAAAGGTTTCATGCCCGGACGTGGCGTCCACTAGCTGGTCGATCCGGGGTAACAGAAAGCTGTCTTTGGGGCATGCCTTATTGAGGTCGGTGAAGTCCACGCACATCCTCCAGCTCCCACTGGCCTTGCGAACCATCATGACATTCACCAGCCAGTCCGGGTAATGCACCTCGTGGATGTAACCGGTCGCCAGTAGCTTCCGCACCTCCTTATCTACGGCCTTCTGTCGGTCGGGGGCGAAACTCCTTTTCTTCTGCCGGATGGATCGGCACTCTGCCCGAATGTTAAGTTGGTGGGTAATCACCTCCTCTGGAATCCCTGGCATGTCGGACGCCGACCAGGTGAAGACATCCGCATTAGCTCGCAGAAAGGTGAGGAGTTGGTCATGAGCCTCCTCTGGGAGTAGGGCTCCAATCCGGACTGCTCTTGTTGGGTCCTCCCCGAGGGGGAAAGTAAGCAGGTGCTCGGCCGACTTTCCTCTTCTCTCCAGTCTCGAGGATCCAGCGCCTCAGGTGCCGGCGCGGGTGCCGCCCCCTGCGGGCTAGGGACCATGTGGTAGCAAAGTGAAGGTGGATTCTGCTCTCCCCGCATCTCCCGACTCCTTCGCTGGTAGGAAACCTCATGAGGAACCTTTTAGTGGATATGACAGCATCCAAAAGATTGAGCCCGGGCCTCCCGAGGATTGCGTTGTAAGCAAGGGGCACACGAACCATCAAAAACTTCATGAAAACCGTACTTTAACACGGGGCTGTGCCTGCCGTCACAGGGAGAGTGACCTTCCCTCGACTTTCACAGAATCTTCAGTAAACCCCATCAGGGGCGTGGCGACGGGCCGAAGTAGATCAGGTGACAGGTTCATGCGAACAAAAGCGTTGTAGTTCAAAACATCCACAGAGCTCCCACTATCAACTAGAATTCTCTTTACAGGATGTTTAGCGATCGTCATAGATACGACGACGCTATCATCATTCTGGTTTACCACCCCCTCTAAGTCCTTTTTAAAGAAAGGAATTACAGAATCCAACTCCCCTTCCCCTCTCGGCCTCTTCGGCGGGCCTCCTGCCCCCCAGGAAATCATTGCCACCGTCTTCTCCATTAGGGCATTATCGATCATCGGCGACGGGGGCGCTGACGGGCCAGGAGCTCTCGGGTTGTTCCTCTGGACGAACTTCCCCAGGTGGCCCCACTGGATAAGGTCGTCGATAGCCTTCTTCAGCTGGCGACACTCGTCAGTATCATGACCGTGATCCCGGTGGTAGCGACAATAGAGGTTCTTATTGCGAGAGATCTTCTGGTTCATTGGAGGAGGGCGCTAGAGATAAGACTCCCCTTCAATCTCGAGCAAGATCTGAGATATCGGGGCGAGCAGTGGGGTGTAGGGTCCATCTCTTGGTGCAGGAGCTCAGGGATGGTTGTCTGGCCGGCGAGGAGGCTCAGGTCTCCTGGGGCAAGCTTCGGTAGGCTCCGGTCGGGCTGGTTTCTTGGGGACGTTCCCGCCAGCCTCGCGCCGGGAGAAGTCAGCCTCGTCAGCTCGAATGTACTTCTAGGCCCGGGTCAGGAGCTCGGCATAGGAGCTGGGTGGCTTCTTGTCGAGGGAGTACGCGAAGTGAGACGGACGAAGCCCTCGCTTCAAGGCCAAAGTAGCCACTAAGTCTTCAAGGTTGTAGACCTCCAGGGCTGTCTCCTTGAACTGAGCGACATAATCCCGCAGGAACTCACCGCTCTTCTACTGGACGGTGAAGAGGCTATCTGCTACCCTTGGAATCTTCTGGCAGGCATCAAAATGGGCCAAGAAAGCCCTCTCCAACTGGCGGAAGGAATCAATGCTCCATTGTGGCAGGCGGGAGTACCAAGCTCGGGCGGCCTTCTTCAGGGTGGCTGGGAAGGCAATGCACATGAGTGAGTCGGTGGCCCTCTGGACTTGCATGAGAACTTTATAACTTTCCAAGTGGTCCAAGGGGTATGTGGTCCCATCATAAGGATCTAGCTGGGGAAGGCAGAACCGGGTGGAGATGGGTTCTTCCATGATGCGGTGAGACAATGGAGGCCGGCTGTCGTAGTCCTTCTCTGGCAGGTGGGTGATCCGATGGCTAAGCTCCTCCAGCCTCTGATTATATTCATCGAGTCAACGCTTGGCTCGACGAGGCATCCGGCCATAAAAAGAGCCCTCCCCCGAAGATTCGGAAGACGGAGAACGGGGACGGCGATGCCGGTGGGGGCGCTCCGCCTCCTTCCCGTGCCGCCGCTTAGGAGAGACACTAGCGTGGCGGGAAGGAGATCGGTGTCTCTTAGAGGCTTCCCGATGGTGAGGCTTGGGCGGAGCTTGATGGTGGCAATCCCCAGGCACTGGCGATCTCCTCCGAGAGGAATGCTGGCTGGGTTGCACCACCCCTAGGACAGATGGATTCGGCTCCGATTGCTGTGCGGCTGCCTGTTGGTGCTGCAAGCCCTGAACCGCCACCGCCAAAGACTAGACTTGCGTGGCCAGGGCGGTGAATCGATCTTCTTGGAACTGCTGCGGAGGAGGCGCAAGGACATCAACCTGAGGAGCGGAAGGTCCAGCCTCTGGGGGCGCAGTGGTGCCAGAATGCTGGCCGGGAGAGCCGAGGGGGCCTCCGTGGGTGGACCGGCTCTGCAGTGCTGCACCCCAGCGCAGCCGGCAGAAACTCCCTTTGTTCGAGTCATCACCATAGTTTCAGGAACTCAAAAAGAGAAATCGCAGATTGCTGGTTCGATGTCTTTCTCTTTCCCCCCCTACCTGGCGCGCCAATCTGATGATGCCAAGTCACCTTCTTCAAGCGTCGAGGAAGACGGATGTCCTTCTCTCTGGACCCCTGCAAGAAAAGTCCCCAGAGACCGGATGCTCCGGTGGGGACCCTCCGACGCTCAAGTTAGTTACTTGGGATCAAACAAGAACCGCTCAGCGGAAGGGAGCTGAGACAGTTAGGGTTTTGCTAGGAGGAAGAAAGCTAGAAAACCAGAGTTCGGATCCCTGCTTATAGTGGGGACGCGTGTTTTTATACCTGTCCGAATATCCCATCTTATAGTTCCAGAAGATTGCTATCGTACCATCACTATGCATGCCGGAGGTGTCCCGCGTTATCTATCAATATGTCTTTACACGTGTCTAGCAGCCGCGGTTGTATTTGGTGCACGCCGTTGCTTGACATGATCGCGCACAGTTGCAAGTGGTAGTGAATCGTACTCCGTAACGGGGCACAGTCACGCACAGGGACACATGCAATGCACCATACGCCGTTATGGCATGGCCGCAAGCAGCCACGGGCGCACGGAGAGTCACGTGGGCGCGCCAGTGACTCTCCGTGCGCCTGTGGCTGCTTGCGGCCATGCCTCATAACGGCGTATGGTGCATTGCATGTGTCCCTGTGCATGACTGTGCCCCGTTATGGAGTACGATTCACTACCATTTGTAACTGTGCGCGATCATGTCAAGCAACGGCGTGCACCAAATACAACCGCGGCTGCTAGACACGTGTAAAGACATATTGACATATAACACGGGACGCCTCCAGCGCGCACAGTGATGGTACGACAGCAATCTTCTGAAACAGTAAGATGGGATATTCGGACATGTATAAAAACACGCGCCTGCACTGTAAGTAGGGATCCGAACTCTGGTTTTCTAGCTTTCTTCCTCCTAGCAAAACCCTAACTGTCTCAGTTCCCTTCCGCTGAGCGGTTCTTGTCTGATCCCAAGTAACTAACTTGAGCATCGGAGGATCCCCATCAGAGCATCCGGTCTCCGGAGACTTTTCTTGCAGGGGTCCGGAGAGAAAGACGTCCGTCTTCCCCGATGCTTGAAGAAGATGACTTGGCATCATTAGATTGACGCTGGATCAGCCACATCAACTATGGAGATAATTTTTGCATAAAATGTTTGCATATTGATGTCATGGATCTAGTTATGGCTCATTGCAGAGAAAACATACCCCAAGGGAGGGATGGTCTTTAGCCTCCAAATCTTATGAACACAAGATCCCAGATAAATGACGGTGATTGAGATGTGGCAGAGAACTGTAACCCAAGTTAAAACCATACTACTTTTCCCTGCTGATCCTTCTCCAACCCTTCTACCCAATGAAAAAGCCCTCCACAGTCTCACAAACTCTATTGTAATCCAACTCACCAACAGGGAAAAAGTTACCATGTCCAAGTACTCCATGACAACATCCATGGATGCTAATGATGTATGCCAAGACAAATCCAACCCTGGTGAAAAAAAACAAAAAAATAAAACGAGCAACACTAGGATAAAACAAAAGCTTCAAAACTTCAGACTAGAGATCTCAGTCATAAAACAACAACCAGTAAAAATGTTTTGACAGTGGAAGCCTGAGCTTGACCAGAAGAACTGTTCCATTGGAAACCTCAACGATGAAACAAAATATAAAAATAGAGATAAAAAGGAAGACAAAAGCAAGATGATCACTCCAAAGAGGTGTTGCAGATGGTGGAGATCCAATATTTATTTCTGGTTGGATTATGCGGAGCCAGGAGAGAGAGCACGTGACTCTGAACTTTTCCAGCTAGTGCTTGGCTCTGCTCTCATGCATGCTATTAGTTTATACCACTACAGCAGAAAGACTCTTCCCTCTCTAGAGGTCTTCGCTGTTGTCTCTCAGCCTTGTCATCAATGTAGGCTAGGATGTCTTCATCTGGCTTCATAGGAATCTTGAAGAATAGCAGCTTGGCTGGTATCAGCAGAGCAATTGGACAGTTATGAGCTCAGCGGCTTCTTATTGAAGGAGACATTTTTACAGTTATTGGATGAATTCAGAACAGAATGAACCACGATAATGTATACCCGCTCCTTCGTGACATTTGATAATTTTTGCAGGATTTGACGGTTATCATAGCCTGTCATATATATCGAAAGGTAAATTATGCTGCTGATTGGATTGTCTTCTATGTAGCTCAGCATTTTACTGATTAAAATTGGATTTAAAAAAAAAATTTTATTTTCCTTCTCACATATTTTTTTTTTAATTTTTTAAGCTATCCTCGTATTAAAGTTGTATGGCTGCTCATTTGTAATATATATATATATATATATATATATATATATATATATATATATATATATATATATATATATATATATATAGCTTAATAAATAAATACAAAAATTAATTACGAAAGGGACAGAGGAAAGGGCTAAGAACTCCCGCTATTGTTGTGCGGATGGTGGTGACTGCTATCGCCGGCTCCGCAGCCTTGGAATCGTGCGACCATCCATTGGCGGCATGGATTGATAAGACTTGGTCATACAAGTGGGAGATGGGGACTATACTCGGAAAAGGGCGGTGATTTGGAATAGAAAAAGTATTTATAAGCCTTGGCAATGCGTTATGGTTCATTCGCACACAAAGTCATAAATTCATGCGCAAATAAATCAATGCATCCGATATAAATTATACTGTACCAAAAATGATGTACAATTTTTTTTTTTTTTTTTTTTCCTTTCGAAACAAGTAAAGACTAAATTCTTCAGGAGCCTCTTGAAAGATCTCGGCTAGTTGTTGGGTGTATCGGATAAAACGGCATGGATAGGAATTGCGTTCCCATATGGAATAGGTTTTTTTAGATTTCTTATTCTTAGAAATCTAACCCAGTTCATAAAAAAAATTTCTTATTTTTAAATTTTTCTCTTTTTTTATCTCTTGAAAGAAGCTTTTTGGGCAAACAGCAAAAATGTGTTGGCTACTCCTTCCAAGTTCCTGTGCTTATCTTTAAATGCACACCCAAGCTTACAACGTCACTATGATTGCATGGAAAAGACTTGGTACATCGTCCTCGATGCAGCAAGTCCTACATGGGCTGCACAGCTCCTTCCTATTGGTCCACATGGATCCCATGTGGCCTGACACGATGGGACAGAATAGCAGAGGATAATGTTACTTTTTGATCGTACACCCATTAAAAGTTGTTCAGCCTTTTACCATTGGTGTAAAGACAAAAATACCCTTTCCCTCCAGCCTACTTCAACCCGCCATCTTATTTGGATTTTGCTAATAAAAAATCGTAAGGTTCTGGGATGTTGTGGGTCTTGAACTAGGGTGTCATGGGTCTTGAACTCGGGGTATCATAGGTCTTGAACTGGGGGTGTCGTGGGTCTTGAACTAGGGGTATCGTGGGTCTTAAACTAGTGGTGTCGTGGGTCTTGAACTGGGGTGTCGTGGGTCAACAGAGGTCTTGCTTGTCGCCATCGATCATTTCACTAAGTGGGTGAAAGCTGAAGCGCTGGCCAAGATTACTGAGGCTAAGGTGAGAAACTTCTTTTGGAAGTTTATTATCTGCCGATTTGGACTACCCCACACGCTTGTTACCGACAACGGGCACCAGTTCGACAATGGCCCATTCATGGACTTTTGTGCTGAGCTAGGGATACACCAAAGATTCACTTCTGTTGGTCACCCGCAAACTAACGGGGCTACCGAGGTGATGAATCGTACAATCTTACAGGGACTCAGGACACGCCTGGACAACTTCAAGGGGAGATGGGTAGAAGAGCTCCCAAACGTGCTGTGGGCTTATCACATGATGCCCCGGGCTCCCACTGAAGAGACCTCATTCAGCCTTGTCTTCGGAACAGAAGCTATCGTCCCAGTGGAGATCGGCGTCCCTAGTCCCCGGACACAGTCATACAATGAAGATGACAATCCCAGTCAACTAAGGGCTAACCTCGACCTCGTTGAAGAACTTCACGATCAAGCACGAATCGGAATGGCCTCTTACCGACAAAGGATTACAAAGTACTACAATGCCCGAGTCCGTCCCAGGACGTTCCTCCCGAGAGACTTGGTCCTCAGGCGAGCTGCAGTCTCCAAACCTACGAAGGAAGGCAAGCTATTTCCCAATTGGGAAGGTGATGGGGACATCAGCAAGAAGAAAAGGTTGCAGACTGACACTCTTTGGTTTTGTAGTTAATCCACTTTCCGCAGGTTCCACTTACTCGAGCCAAGAGTTTCAATTTCTCAAGTGGCAACTCATGCTGCAAAATTTCAACTTCTGCCAAGTCTCAAAGTATCGACACTTCCTGCCTTGAGTCAACACTGCTATCAAGACATCAAGTCTTCTCTTTGGAAGTCAAATCTTGGAGGACACATGGAGGTATCTGATGATGACACATGGCAACTTAGAAGTCAAATCTTGGAGGACACATGGAGGTATCTGATGATGACACATGGCAAACTAAGGAGGTGCCACATGGAAGCTGTGCAACCAAATTTGTTAGGGATTGATTGTAATTAGTTAGCTATATCATAACTAATCCTTAGATTGTTATGATCTTTTAGTTTTTTGGGCTGAAATTTCTGGAAGTCCTTTGGCCTATAAATAGGCCAAGCTTTCCCTCTTGTAGATATGAAGTTTGAGAAATAAAATCAAGTTTATTTGATTTCTTTTGCCAAGTGCCTTGTTCATCTTTGAGTATGAAGAGGGTGAGATGCTCTTAGTTTGAGTTGAGGCTCGTGTTTCCCTAGTCTTAGATCTAGGTCACTCCTTGAGGGAGAGGGTGAGAGGCCCAATTTGCTACTCTAAACCATTCTACCAAGGTTCCATAATAGTTTCAGGAAGAAGGACAAGTGCTACCCAAGTCTCAGCAAAATTTTTCAAATCCTTCCTTTCCTTGTTCGATTTTTTTTATTTCCTTCAATTCCTTTGCCTCCACGGTCTTACTTCTGATCACTTGCAGGTTCTCTTGAGGATGTTAGAGTTGAGGATGATGGCTCCACGTCAAGGATCAAGTGCCAAGGTGAGTTCTTAAGTAAGGAGTGTAGATCTTGTCAACCAACCCTCAATTCTTTGAGTGTTGAGTGCATCCCTTCCACTTTAAGATCTTACTTCATTGTTGAAAAAAAAAAAAAACCTCTTGGTCCTTTAGATCTGAAGTTTTAAAGGTGGCTTAACTTAGTTTGAAGGTTTCCATACCTTTAGATCCTAATCTTTTTATTTCTTTGAAAGAAGCTTGCACAAGGGTGTTTAGATTTCTGCTTCCGGTTTGATGTTCTTCATTTCTCCCATGCATGAATTCAGCCATAGCTTGGGCTCAAATGTTCATTAAGGGTGGTAATCACTTAGAACACATCACCATCCCCTCATTCCACCAATTTTTTTTCGTGCCCCATCAGCTTTGGTATCAGAGCTTTGGTCTCTAAGTTAAGCTTGTAAGTTGCTGAAATTTCTGTTCTAGTTTTAGTCCGAGATTTCCATGAATTTTTTTGTAATTTTTTAAGGGTTAAAAAATAAATAAAAATTCTACTTTAGGACTTTAGGTTCCGAAATCTAAAATTAAAAAAAAAGAGTTTTGGAATAAAAACCCTTACTTTTTTTTAAGGGTTCTGCACTTTAGGACTTTAGGTTCCGAAATTAAAATTAAAAAAATATTTTAGAGTTTTGGAATAAAAAAATTGAGTTCTTAGGTTGTTTTCTGGAAGACTTTTTGGTTCCCTCCATTAAATTTGATTTTAAAAAATAAAAAATAATTTTTTAATTTGAGATCTGAGATTTAGACTTCAAATTCTGTTATTTTCACTTAAAGTTTGAATTTAGAGGGGTTTTTAAATTTAAAATTTAAATTTTGAAATAGGTAGTAGAGAGTTTGTTAAGCTGCTAGAATCTTCTAGCAACTACTATCATAACAACTTCCTCAACCAAATTTAAAAAAAAATTGAATTCAAATTTCAAAATCTAGGATTTTCACTCTGAGATCTAACTAATTCAATTTTCATTTTAATTTTTAAAATTTAAAACTTTAAATTTCAAATTTTCAAAACCGGGTTAGTTGAAGGTTAGTTAGAAGCTGCAAATTTTATTTAACCACTTTTACCTCCAAGAATGAAATTTTAATCTAAATTTTAAAATTTAAAAAAAAATTAGCTTCTGAAATCTAGACTTCAAGATTTGAATTTCTCAATTTAAGTTTGCATTTGCTGAATTTTAAAATTAGATTAAATTGTACTAAGTCTAGTCGATTGTGCTAGTTAATTGCTGAAATTGTGTGCATCCATATATACATAAACCATCTTAAGGGCATTCAATATAACATAAGGGGAGGAGTTAATAACCTTTCCTTAGCCCACAACAACCATCCTCATTATGCATTGACCTAAGCCTTAATTAAAATCAAGTATGCACCTAAATTAAGGACACCAACAAGTCGGGTTCAAGTGCAAGAGGAGACAAAGCACTATTTGAGTTTGTAATTATTCTTAGAAACTGGTGTCTAAGACTAGAGGTCTAATGGCAAATGCCTTAAGCGGACTTGCGGTTCTTTAATTGGGTCCTTGCGAAAGCAAGGGGGGCCTCCCGCATTCCCACCTCTTACCTGGCCAGTGACAAAGGTAATTGCATCCTTAACTAGTACCTAGTCAAGTCTTGTATTTTGAACTTCTAGGTTTAGGAGCCCTAGAAGCTAGGTTTGTACTTCTTGTTTATAGGTCAAAAGTTCTATCTTTCTTGGTTTGTACCTATGGATCCTAATCTTGAACTCTTTATGAGGACCCTGACTGAAAAGTTAGACACTGTAACTGAGCAATTAGGGCAAATCAACAAAGAATTAGGTCAAGTAAAAGATAGAGTTGAGACCCTTGAAGAGCCTCAAAGGATCCCCATCGAACCTGAATCATCTAGGTCAATTCCTCGAGGTCCAAGAGCCCAATATCATGTGCACATCCCTGAATACAATCCAAGGAGACTTGATCCTGATTTCATGGAAGAAGCCCGTCGAGTCCATCGGCCTGACTTTACTCCTGATCGTATCCCTAGGCGACCTCACCAGGATTACTTAGATCAAGATGAAAGAGCCATGAGGAACATTCGATTAGAGGCTCCTATCTTTGATGGAAGCCTAGACCCTAAAGCTTATGTTGATTGGGAGGGAGAAATGGATCAATATTTTGAATGGTATGAGATGACCGAGGAGAGAAAGTATAAGTTTGCCAAACTGAGGTTAGTCCGCCAGGCTAGGTTATACTGGGAGAATATCGGGCGAATGCTTAGGCAAAGAGGAGACATGCCCATAACCACTTGGAGAGCTATGAAAATCAAGCTTAGGGAAAAGTATGTCCCTATGTCCTATCACCAAAGACTATTAGATCAGTGGCAAAGATTATACCAGGGCAATAAGACTGTGTCTGAATATATTACCAAGTTTGATGAGTTTGCGATGAGGTGTAACATTGATGAATCAGAAGCTGTAACATTGTCTAGGTTTAGAGCCGGTTTGCGTGAAGAAATTCAAAAGGAATTATTTCTAAGAGAAATCACTGACCTAGACCAAGCCTATCAAATAGCCAGAGATTGTGAAAGGTTTCAAAGGGGACCGATAGTCAGAAGACCCGAACTAAGTAAGATTAGCACCCCTACTCAGAAACCAGGGTTCAACCAAATGCGACCAAATCACCCCACTCCTACTATCCCATCCGGTCAAACGAGTGACAAGGGTAAGGCCCCTGTAGTTCAAAAGAGTAACAACCCGAATGTCCATTGTTTTAAATGTAACAGGAAGGGACACTATGCCAACCAATGCCCTGCCCGTTCTCTACACATAGGAGAACTAGCTGAAGAGGACCCTGAAGATACTAAAGAGTTTGAAAAAGAGGTATATGAGGCTGAATCCAATCTGATCAATGAATATGATGAAGAGGAAGAAGAGATTGATTATGATGAGACTTTGGGTGTTGTTAGAATTTTGACCCAAACAAAGGAAAAGGAGGATTGGAGAAGAACTAATATACTCCAAACATTTGTTAAGATAGGGAGAAGGTTTATAAAATCATTATAGACAATGGGAGTTGTGTGAATGCTATTTCCACTAAAGCCATTAAGAATTTAAGCTTGACCCCTGTTCCCCATCCCAATCCATACAAAGTTTCTTGGATAGATTCAACATCCATTCCCATTAAATCCAGATGTCAAGTTCCCATTCAAATCCAATCCTATCATGAACAAGTCTGGTGCGATGTACTACCCATGGGCGTAAGTAGCATCATTTTGGGTAGACCTTGGTTGTATGATCATGATGCAACTTTATATGGTCAATCCAATTCTTGTGCTTTCAACCATCTAGGGAAAAAGCTTATCATTAACTCGACCCCACCTAAGGACAATATCAAGAAAGGGTCTAGTGATTTGAAAGAGAAGAAACAAGATCTGAATTTGATCAGTGTCAAGGAAATAGAGAAAGAAATCAATGAAGGATCACCTATGTGGATTTTGGCACTTAAAGAAAGTCGGAATGAAGATCCTAAGGAACCACCTCAAGAAGTCACAAAGATCTTAGAAGACTTTAAGGATGTATTCCCAGAAGATTTACCCAATCACCTGCCCCCACTTAGGGATATTCAACATACAATTGATCTAGTCCCAGGAGCCACCTTGCCTAACCTACCTCACTATAGAATGAATCCTACTGAGCACGCTGAGCTACAAAGACAAGTTGGAGATCTCCTCCAGAAAAAGTTTATTAGGGAGAGTTTAAGTCCTTGTGCAGTACCTGCCCTACTGACCCCGAAGAAGGATGGCACTTGGAGAATGTGCATCGATAGTCATGCCATCAACAAAATTACGGTCAAGTATCGATTTCCTATCCCTCGCCTTGATGATATGCTTGACATGATGACCGGAGCCACTATATTTTCCAAGATTGATCTTAAGAGTGGTTATCACCAGGTTAGGATCAAACCTGGAGATGAGTGGAAAACTGCATTCAAAACTAAGGATGGTCTTTATGAGTGGTTGGTTATGCCCTTTGGTCTATCAAATGCCCCTAGTACATTTATGAGGATCATGACTCAAGTTTTAAGACCTTTCATGGGAAAATTTGTTGTAGTATATTTTGATGACATCCTCATCTATAGTAAGACTAGGGAAGACCATTTAGATCATCTTAGACAAGTCTGTTACACCCTTAGAAAGGAAAATCTATATGCCAATCTGAAGAAGTGCGAATTCATGACTAACAGAGTAACCTTTCTAGGGTTCATTGTTACTACTAATGGTGTTTCTGCTGATCCCGAGAAAATTAAGTCCATAGTCGAGTGGCCCGAACCCAAGAACATACATGACGTCCGTAGCTTCCACGGTCTTGCCACCTCTATAGGAGATTCATCCAAGGGTTTAGCACCATTGTTGCTCCAATCAAGGATTGTCTTAAGAAAGAAAATTTTGAATGGACCATGTTGACCCAATTATTAATTTTGATGATACACAAAACTATTTGAGTATAACTCATGAAATTACTAATGATTTTGATTAAATGTTTTAGTTTATAACTTGTTTAAATGATCAAAATCTCGAGAGAAATCAAGTTCGGAACTCAATTCTAATGTCAAGGTAAGATTGCAGACATTAGAGTCGACACCTAGAATCACAGAGTCGACTCCGAAAAATGGCACGGATTAGAGTCGACACCTGGAACCTACCGAGTCGAATCCAGAAGAAAAACAAAAAGATGATTTTTTGGGTCTCAAATTAGAGTCGACACCTGAGGAGTTAGAGTCGACTCCAGAAGCAAAATGTGTCGACCCTAGAAAAGTTAGAGTAGACTCCAAATCGGGCCGTTTGGGGATTTCAAGTTAGAGTCGACCCCAGGAAAGTCAGAGCCGACTCAGATTGTCAGAAACGACTTTCAGATGTGTCAGAACGTCTCTAAACCTTCTTTTTATTTTAAATCTCAACGGCTATTACCTTATTTGTTCCTAACTTTTCTTCCATTTTGATTCTAACGGATAGTTTTCATCTATTCTTAGTATTGGAAGGATCTATAAAAGCATGATGGATGTGACCGTTTAAAAGGAGAGAAAAACAACAAGTTTAAGTTGTGATCTTGTGAAACAACTCTGCTGTAATCAATGTTGATTATAGTATGGACCCAAGAGGTACTTGGGAGTGGACGTAGGTGTAGGTACACCGAACACTATAAAATCTTTGTGTTTGCAGTGCTTGACTTTTTATCTCTTCCTCTTCATCTCCTCATTGCATATTCTGTCTTAATTGTTGCATATCTGTGATTTATTTTAAGTTGGGGGTTTTACTTCAAAAGTGTTTAAAATTTTTAAAAAGACCCAATTCCCCCCCCCTCTTGGGTTGCTATCTGGGATAATAATTGGTATCAGAGCTAGTGCTCATTTTTTCTTGATCTAACAATCAAGAGTTAAAGATCCAAATGGCAGCTCAAGTTGGCTCGACCTTTTCTGAAGGACAATCTACAAATCGTCCTCCTTTATTTAATGGTTCTAATTATTCTTATTGGAAATCTAGAATGAAAATCTTCATTCAAGCACTTGACTATGATCTATGGAGTATTATAGTCAATGGACCTCACACACCCACTACAAGACTTAATGGCATAGAAATTCCTAAACCAGAAAAGAATGGGATGAACATATAAGAAATTGACACAACTAAATGCCAAGGCTATGAATGTTTTGTACTGTTCTTTAGATGCAAATGAATTTAATCGTATATCTATTTGCAAATCTGCTAAAGAAATTTGGGATAAATTAGAGGTTACCCATGAGGAAACCAATCAGGTAAAGGAATCCAAGATTAACATGCTTGTTCATAAATATGAATTGTTCAAAATGGATGCATGTGAATCTATTTCTGATATGTTTACAAGATTTACTGACATTGTTAATGGTTTAAAAAGTCATGGTAAATCTTATGATAACTCTGATCTTGTGAGAAAGGTGTTGTGTTCTTTGCCTAGGACATGGGAAGCTCACTGTAATACAAGAGGCAAAAGATCTGAGCACTCTACCTCTAGAAGAACTTTTGGGATCCTTGATGACTCATGAGCTTCAAGTCAAGCAACATGTTAATGAGGATGAGTCAAAGAAGAAAAGGACTATGGCTCTCAAAATTTCAGAATGTAAGGAAGAATCTGATGAATCTGAAGATGACAGTGATGATGAGGACATGGCACTCATCACAAGGAAATTCAAGAAATTCATGAAAAAGAAGAAATTGAAAAGAAAAAGCCCTCTGTTAGAAAAGATAAGGACAAAGAAAAAGAAAAGGAAATAATCTGCTTTGAATGCAAGAAATCGGGACATTTCAAATCTGAATGTCCATAACTCAAAAAGGCCCCCGGAGATTCAAAAAGAAGGCAATGATGGCTACCTGGAGTGATTCGGAAAGCTCAAGTTCCGAAGAAGATGAAAAGAAAGAAATAGCCAATCTCTGCTTCATGGCGGACAATGATGAGGTGAGTCCAAGTTTTCTAGATGATTTTACATTTGAAGAATTGCATAGTGCGTTTTATGAACTAATTGATGATTATGCAAATCTAAGCTCAAAGAATAAAGATTTGAAGAATCAAATACAAAATCTATCTTTAGAAAATGAAAAGCATATTGTAGAAAATGAATTTCTAAAGAAAGAAAATAAAAATTTTAAAAATGAAGTTGATAGGCTTAAACCCATTGTTGACAAATTTACTTTAAGCTCTATCAAACTAAATATGATTTTGGATACTCAAAAGGCTGTTTTTGATAAAGCCGGATTAGGATATAATCCACTTAAAAAGCAAAAATCCTTGAAAAATATCTTGTACATATTGAGAAATCATCAAATATTACTTGTTTCAAATGTGGAAATAAAGGACATAAATCTTATATGTGTAAAACTCCACATGATAAAAGAAAGATGATTTGGGTTCCTAAAGGAACAGTATTCATTGCTTCTAACCATGAAGGACCCAAGAAAGCTTGGGCACCTAAAATTAAAAGATGAATATTTTGCAGGAGTGTCTTGCAGCCATCGGATTGAAAAGAAAATGGTATCTTGATAGTGGTTGCTCAAGACATATGACGGGTGACAAAGATCAATTCATCACCCTTGAGATGAAAAGAGGTGGAGTTGTTACTTTTGGTGATAATGGTCAAGGCCATATCATGGGCATTGGTAAGATTCAAATTACTCCCTCTACCTATGTTGATAATGTATTATATGTTAATGGATTAAAGCATAACTTGATTAGTATTAGTCAGCTATGTGATAAAGGTTTCAAAGTTTCTTTTGAAGCTTCAATTTGCACAGTCACTAATCCCATTGATAGTAACATTATTCTTATTGAAAAACGTTATTGCAATGTATACTTAATTGATCTGAATAACTTATCCTCAAGTAATCATTGCTTAGTTGCAGACAATGCTAAAAGAATGAGATTGGATGGCTATGGCATCGTAGATTAGGTCATGCTAGCACATACTTAATTTCAAAATTGCTGAAAATGAATTTAGTTAAAGGTATTCCTAACTTTAGATTTTAAAAATAATCGAATCTGTGATGCATATCAATTTGGTAAGCAAACAAGAAGTTCTTTCAAATCTAAGAATATTGTCTCACCTACTAGGCCCCTAGAGCTACTACACATGGACCTCTTTGGATCTACTAAAACCACTGGTCTAAGAGGAAAGAAGTATGATCTTGTGATAGTAGATGATTACTCTAGATTCACTTGGGTAATATTTTTGGCTCATAAAGATAAGACTTTCTCAATATTCCTGAAATTTTTCAAGAAAGTCACAAATGAGAAAAACACTACCATAGCATCTCTAAGAAGTGATCACGGGACTGAATTTGAAAATCACTTATTTGAAAAATTCTGTTTTGAAAAAGGTATACATCATAATTTTTCTGCACCTAGAATACCTCAGCAAAATGGAGTTGTTGAGAGAAAAAATAGGACTCTAGAAGACATGGCCCGTACCATGCTATGTGAAAGCAAACTCCCTAAATATTTTTGGGCGAAAGCTATTAACACAGCATGTTACATCCTAAATAGAGCCCTAATTAGACCTATCCTTAAGAAAACACCCTATGAACTATGGCATGATAAGAAACCCAACTTAGGCTACTTTCATGCATTTGGTTGTAGATGCTTCATCCATAACAATGGTAAAGATAATCTTGGAAAGTTTGATGCTAAATCTGATGAAGGCATTTTCTTAGGATATTCAACCTCTAGTAAAGCTTATAAGTATTCAATAAGAAGAGTCTAGTTGTAGAAGAATCCATTCATGTAGTCTTTGATGAGTCTTTAGCATCAAGTTCGGGAAAGATTGATGATGAGGAAGATACAAGTTTACTTAAAAGAGGTATTGAAAAATTAGATGTATCTTCAGAACATGATCAAGTAGCAAAAGATGAGGATTTACCTTTGGCTGATGTTATTGATACTGCTCATAATGATATAGATCTGCCTAGAGATTGGAGATATGCTCATGATCATCCAAGGGATTTGATCATAGGTGACCCATCTTAAAGAGTAAGAACTAGATCATCCATGAGAAATATTAATAATCATCTTGCATTTGTATCTCAAATAGAACCTGAAACCATAGAAGAAGCTGAAAAAGATAGCAATTGGATGTTAGCTATGCAAGAAGAGTTAAACCAATTCACTAGGAATAAGGTATGGACCCTGGTAGACAGACCTAGAGACCATCCTATAATAGGAACTAAATGGGTTTTTAGAACTAAATTAGATAAAAATGGCACAGTCATTAAGAATAAAGCTAGGCTGGTTGTAAAAGAATATAATCAGGAAGAAGGAATAGATTTTGATGAAACTTTTGCTCCTGTAGCTAGATTAGAAGCCATTAGACTATTGCTTGCATTTGCATGTCATATAAATTTTAATTTATTTTAAATGGATGTTAAAAGTACATTTTTAAATGGTTTTATAAATGAGGAAGTCTATGTTAAACAACCTCCTGGTTTTGAAGATCATGAATTTTCAAACCATGTTTTTAAATTACACAAAGCACTTTATAGTTTAAAACAAGCACCTAGAGCTTGGTATGATAGATTGAGTAAATTTTTGATTGAAAATGGATTTATTTACAAGAAGAAATGTTGACAAAACCTTATTTTTAAAAAAAAAGAAATGGGTCTATTGGTTGTACAGATTTACGTTGATGATATTGTCTTTGGTGCTACTAACAATCGTCTTTGCCAAGAATTCGCTAAGTTAATGCAGAGAATTCGAGATGAGCATGATGAGAGAACTTAACTTCTTCCTTGGACTACAAATTAGACAAGAGAAAGCTGAAATTTTCATTAACCAAGCAAAGTACACGAAGGAAATACTTAAGAAGTTTGATATGAAATCTGCTAAACCTCTTGGCACGCCAATGAGCCCTTCATGCAAGTGGACAAAGATGAAGATGGTAAGAAAGTATCAAAAACATTACCGAGGTATGATCGGATCTCTACTTTACCTAACTGCAAGTAGACTTGATATCATGTTTACTGTTTGTTTATGTGCAAGATATCAATCTGAACCTAGAGAATCATATTTTATTGTTGTTAAAAGAATCTTTAGATATTTAAATGGAACTAAAAATGTAGGAATATGGTATTCTAGAGACTCAACACTTAATTTGATTGCTTATTCTGACTCTGATTATGCTGGATGTAAATTAGATAGAAAAAGTACAAGTGGTGCATGCCAATTTTTAGGAGGTAACTTAATCTCTTGGTTTAGCAAGAAGCAAAATTTGGTTGCTCTATCCACTGCTGAGGCAGAGTATGTTGCAGCTGGAAGTTGCTGTGCTCAAATCCTTTGGATTAAGCGACAACTTGAAGATTATGACATCACACTTGATAAAATTCCTATTAGATGTGATAATACTAGTGCAATCAATCTAACTAAGAATCCAATTCAACATTCTAGAACTAAACACATAGAATTTAGACATCACTTTATTAGAGAATATGTAGCTAATAATGATATTTGTCTTGATTATGTGAACACTGATGATCAATTGGCTGATATTTTTACCAAACCTTTGAGTGAGGAGAGATTTTGTTATCTTAGAGGAGAATTAGGAGTTTGTGATCCTTTAGAATGATTTTCTGAAACTCTCAAGGATAACTATCTAAATTTCGGTAGATTTCTTGAAAATCTTTTACACTGTATAAGGAAATTTATCTAGAAGTTTGATTCATTGATTCCCCAATTATTAAGAAGAAGTTATCTAAATTTTGATGATCAATTTGATTAGTTTCAGACCCTTGAAACTCATTTTCTTTCACTGAAACTATTGTAGAGTTGACACCCTCAATTTTGGAGTCGACACCTTTTTCTTTAGTGCTTTTTGTCTGCTCATTAGAGCCGACTTCGGCTTCTGTAGAGCCGACTCTAATTCGAGCGCTGACTGATTTTTGTTTGGAGCCGATACCTCACTTTGCGGGAGTCGACTCTAAGTGAAAAATCATCATTTTATTAGGGCAGAGTCGATACATCAAACGACCCAATCCTTTTTCAATCCCTTTCAAATCCTTTTCCAAAGCATTCCAAACTTTTCCAAACTCTTCAAAATCCTTGATTCCAACCTCCATTGACCTCCAATGGCTCCCAAGAGGCGAGGATCTGTGTTTGGTGCGGTCGTTCCCACTGGGAGACGTTCCGTTCGAAGAATCGAGAGGCAATCGTCTTCTAGCTCTTCGTCTTCCTCTTCTTCTACTCCGAGGCTTCTCCATCATCCACCCGCATTGACTTGTTGGCCGGGAAGGTTATCACTAAAGGAAGGAAGGTAGATTTTAATCTATTTGAATCGGAAGGTTTTTCTATAGGGAGACAAATAAAAGAAATGGGTTGGAAAAAGATTTGTTCACTAGATGTTCCGACCTACCCCTCCCTCGTGAAGGAATTCTACAGTGATTTATGTAGAGGGGAAGGAGGTCTTGTAAGTTCTGTGCGTGGAACCAAAGTGGTGATCACTACAGAGTCACTAGGAAATCTTCTGGAGATACCCACTATTGGTTTGACTGCCAGTCAGTATGATGACAGAGGTGGAGCCTTATCTAGGATGCTTGGGAGAGAAGTTTCTGAGTTTGAAGAGGTGATGGAAAATCAACTCAACCTGGAACTCAGATTACTTCATAATATTTGTAGGAGAATCTTGTTTCCTAAGATTGGAAGTTTCGAGTATGTCTCGGAGCGATATGTTCTTCTGATGGATTGTATCATCACTTGTCAACCAGTAAATTTGGCCGGGATGATGATTGGTTATATGGCAGAGGTAGCTACAAAGAAAAGATCTACACTGCCATATGGTATGGTTCTCACACTGGTGTTCAGAAGCCAAGGTGTAAAGATAATGGAGAATGAACTGCAAAGAAATCTCAGATATACTGACTACTATAGCATCTCCACTATTCATAGAATGGGCTTCAGGAAAGTTAATGGCCAGTGGCAAAGGAGAGGACAAGAAGCCAGAGTTGAGGAAGCCAGAGATGAGGATGTCCCTGGACCATCTACTGCTGGACCATCAGTTGCTGGACCATCTGGTGCTGGACCGAGCACTTCTTCACCCCCTCAGGTGGCATCGGGTTTGTTGGCTGAGTCAGCAGGTTTCTCAGAGAGGCAGCTTGATCAGCTCAGGGCCTTATTGACTGAGCATAATTCAGAGATGAGAAATGAGATGAGGCAGCTCTCTACTAAGCTTGACATGATTGCATCTTCATTAGACAGATGTGTGGATACCCTATCATCTGAGCTTCACAAGATTTTTGAAAGGCTGAAAGGGATCGCAGATGGATCTAGAGCTTACCTTGATGCCACTGAACAACTAAGAAGGGATATAGATTTTGCTGTTACTCAAATTGAGGATTGTCTTGAAGGCTTCAAGAAATCACAGAAAGATGAGATTATGGAGTTAACAGGTCATCTGAAGAGAATTGTCTACAAACATACTTGATTGACCTTCTACTTCCTATATTGATGCCTATCCAAGCCAACTCAAGTCAAATCCCACTTAGCCTTTAAGTTCCTGTCAAATTAAAATTTAGCTTTTGTGATATTTTGATAGCTTGTACTTAGAACACTTACTGTTTTAGATCTTAATACATGATGTAATGAATGTTTTGATATGATGAAACACTGTTTGAATGTTTGATACATTAATGGTTGTTATGAATGAAAGCCTTAGGATATTTACTCTTTTATATCTATTCTTCAATTTGTCTGTATCTGAATATCTCTTTAAAATTCTTTATACAATTATTTTTTACCTTTTTGTTGATAATAAAAAAGGGGGAGAAAAGAAGAATTGTATATGCATAAGGGAGAAAATGAATGAGAGAGAGAATGAGAATTTAAATACATTTAATCTAAAAGAAATATGCATAGAAAAAGGGGGAGTTACAATATGCAGGGGGAGCATAATTTTTATTTACAGTTCATGTTAATCATTATTTATCAATTTTACTTATTTTGAAACTATGGCTTATTCCTTAAATTGAACAAATTTAAAGTCTTGATAAGGTTTACAATGTTTATGAATTCTAATGCATATACTCAAAGTTTTTGTCATCATCAAAAAGGGAGAGATTGTTGACCCAGTTATTAATTTTGATGATACACAAAACTATTTGAGTATAACTCATGAAATTACTAATGATTTTGATTAAATGTTTCAGTTTATAACTTGTTTAAATGATCAAAATCTTGAGAGAAATCAAGTTCGGAACTCAATTCTAATGTCAATGTAAGATTGCAGACATTAGAGTCGACACCTAGAATCACAGAGTTGACTCCGAAAAATGGCATGGATTAGAGTCGATACCTGGAACCTGCAGAGTCGACTCCAGCAGAAAAACAGAAAGATGATTTTTCGGGTCTCAAATTAGAGTTGACACATGAGGAGTTAGAGTCGACTCCAGAAGCAAAATGTGTCAACCCCAGAAAAGTTAGAGCAGACTCCAAATTGGGATGTTTGGGGATTCCAAGTTAGAGTCGACCCCAGGAAAGTCAGAGCCGACTCCAGATTGTCAGAAATGACTTTCAAATGTGTCAGAACGTCTCTAAACCTTCTTTTTATTTTAAATCTCAATGGCTATTACCTTATTTGTTCCTAACTTTTCTTCTATTTTGATTCTAACGGATAGTTTTCATCTATTCTTAGTATTGGAAGGATCTATAAAAGCATGATGGATGTGACCATTTAAAAGGAGAGAAAAACAAGAAAAATAGAGAAGAAAAAGAAGAGAAAAATCTGAGAGAAAATCAGAGGAAAAATCAAAAGGAAAAATCATACTGATTCTCTGAAAGAAAAGAGAGAAATCCCTAGTCTTCATACTTTCATTTTGAGGAGATTTCTAAGTTTGAAGAAGCAAACGAGCAAGCCCTAGTTCCTGTTCTTCATCTGTTCTTTCAAGCTTCAAGAGAATACTCAAGGAAGATCCCTTCAAAAGCAAGAAAGAGGTGAAGAATCAAGCCACAGAGATCTACAAATCAGGCTTTTATTTCTATCTCTTTGGTTGAATAGTTAAATTATCTTATTTGCTCATTTAAGGAGTAGTTATTGTATCAAACATTCTTGTTCTTCTTATGAACTGAGTCAATCAGGTGATTGAATCAGTTGAGGCAGTTTGCCTTGTGCAAGCAGTTGCTTGTGTGTAAGGTTTTGTGCTGGTGAACCTTGGAAACTAGTTGGGTTCATTGTGCGCCCGGGAAAACAACAAGTTTGAGTTGTAATCTTGTGAAACAACTCTGCTGTAATCAAGGTTGATTATAGTGTGGACCCAAGAGGTATTTGGGAGTGGACGTAGGTGTAGGTACACCGAACCACTATAAAATCTCTGTGTTTGCAGTGCTTGACTTTTTATCTCTTCCTCTTCATCTCCTCATTGCATATTCTGTCTTAATTGTTGCATATATGTGATTTATTTTAAGTTGGGGGTTTTACTTCAAAAGTGTTTAAAATTTTTAAAATGACCCATTTCACCCCCCCCCCCCCCCCTCTTAGGTTGCTATCTGGGACAACAGACCAAACAAGCCAATAAAGCCTTCCTTGATATTAAAGGAAGAATGATACAAGCACCAATCTTAAGGTTGCCTGACTTCTCTAAAGTTTTTGAGGTTGCTTGTGATGCCTCTGAGATTGGAATTGGTGGAATTTTAAGTCAAGAGAACCATCCGGTAGCTTTTTTTAGCGAGAAACTAAATGGCGCAAAGTTGAGATATTCCACCTATGACAAGGAGTTATATGCGGTAGTTCATGCTTTGAAATATTGGAGACATTACTTGTTACCGCGGGAGTTTGTTCTATTTTCTGATCATGAAGCCCTCTGATTCCTTAGCTCCCAAAAGAAGTTAAACCCTAGGCATGGAAAATGGGTAGAGTACATCCAAGCTTACACCTTTGTTCTAAAACGCCGTGCTGGTTCTGACAATAAGGTTGCCGATGCTTTAAGTCGACGTTCTATGCTCTTGACATCCGTAAGTACTGAAGTCACAGGATTTGATAAGTTGAAGGAAGAGTATAAAAGTTACCTTGACTTTAGTGAGATTTTTGAATCTGTCAGTCTAAGGCCTTCTAGAGAATACAAAAGCTTTACTCTTCATGATGGGTTCCTTTTTAAAGAAGATAAGTTGTGTATTCCCCAAACCTCAATTAGGGAATTCTTGATTTGGAAAATCCATGCCGGAGGTTTAGCAGGCCATTTCGGAAGGAATAAAACTATTCTAGCTTTGGAGGAACAATTCTTTTGGCCCAACTTAAAACGAAATGTTGCCCAAGTCGTAGCCCAGTGTAGGACATATGATGTTGCTAAAATGCAAAAATAAAACACTGGACTATACACCCCTTTACCCTTCCTTGATCGACCTTGGCAAGACATCAGTATGGACTTTGTGTTGGGACTACCAAAGACCTTAAGGAGACACGATTCCATCTTTGTGGTAGTCGATAGATTTTCTAAAATGGCACATTTTCTGCCTTGTTTCCAGACCTTCGATGCATCAAAAGTAGCCAAGTTATTTCTAGATGAAGTGGTTAGATTAAACGGGTTACCTAAAACCATCGTGTCTGATAGGGATGTTAAGTTCACCAGTTACTTTTGAAAAACCCTATGGCACTTGCTAGGAACCAAGTTAAACTTTTCTACCACTTATCACCCCCAAACCGATGGTCAAACAGAAGTTGTAAATAGAAGTCTTAGAAATATGTTGAGATGTTTAGTGGGAAAACATACTGAAAATTGGGACCTTTTACTGCCACGTATAGAGTTTGCCTATAATAGTTCAGTTAACAGATCCACTGGAAAAAGTCCTTTTGAGATTATTCATGGGTAAAAACCAAGAAAGCCAATAGACCTCATTCCATTGCCCATGCATGTACGAACATCAGAGTCTGCTGAGTCATATGCACAACACATTAGGGATTTACACAAAGAAATTAGCAAAAAAATCCATATAAGCAATGAGAGTTACAAGCATATGGCTAATTCCCATAGAAGAGCAAAAGAATTTCATGTAGGAGACTTTGTCATGATAAGGCTCAGACCTGAACAGTTTCCAAAGGGAACTATGAAGAAACTACACGCCTGTGGTGCAGGTCCTTTCAAAATAATAAAAAGAATTGGACCTAATGCTTATATACTAGACCTACCTTCTGACTTTGGTATTAGTTCCACCTTTAATATTTCAGATCTGGTAGAATACAAGGAACCAACAATGAATCCCAGTGAGTTTTTAGGACCTAATCCATCCTTTGAGAGTGAACCAATCCCAGAGTGTCCACCAGCCACAAAGCGAGAAAGAATTGAACGGATATTAGATGACAAGATTGTCACTATCCGAAATAAAGACTATCAACGCTACTTGGTCCATTGGTAAGGTAGGCCTGATTTTGAAAACTCATGGATCACTCAAGAAGAACTGCAAAGGATCGATCCAGATATGCTTGAATATTACCAAAGCCAAAATGATCCATACTCGTTAGGGCCGAGTTTTTTTCACCCGGGAAGAATTGATGGGGACATCAGCAAGAAGAAAAGGTTGCAGACTAATACTCTTTGGTTTTGTAGTTAATCCTCTTTCCACATGTTCCACTTACTCAAGCCAAGAGTTTCAATTTCTCAAGTGGCAACTCATGTTGCAAAATTTTAACTTCTGCCAAGTCTCAAAGTATCGACACTTCCTGCCTTGAGTCAACACTGCTATCAAGACATCAAGTCTTTTCTTTGGAAGTCAAATCTTGAAGGACACATGGAGGTATCTGATGATGACATATGGCAACTTAGAAGTCAAATCTTGGAGGACACATGGAGGTATCTGATGATGACACATGGCAAACTAAGGAGGTGCCACATGGAATCTTGTGCAACCAAATTTGTTAGGGATTGGTTGTAATTAGTTAGCTATATCATAACTAATCCTTAGATTGTTATGATCTTTTAGTTTTTTGGGCTGAAATTTCTGGAAGTCCTTGGCCTATAAATAGGCCAAGCTTTCCCTCTTGTAGATATGAAGTTTGAGAAATAAAATCAAGTTTATTTGATTTCTTTTGCCAAGTGCCTTGTTCATCTTTGAGTATGAAGAGGGTGAGATACTCTTAGTTTGAGTTGAGGCTCGTGTTTCCTTAGTCTTAGATCTAGGTCACTCCTTAAGGGAGAGGGTGAGAGGCCCAATTTGCTACTCTAAACCATTCTACCAAGGTTCCATAACAGTTTCAGGAAGAAGGACAAGTGCTACCCAAGTCTCAGCAAAATTTTTCAAATCCTTCCTTTCCTTGTTCGATTTTTTTTATTTCCTTCAATTCCTTTGCCTCCACGGTCTTACTTTTGATCACTTGCAGGTTCTCTTAAGGATGTTAGAGTTGAGGATGATGGCTCCATGTCAAGGATCAAGTGCCAAGGTGAGTTCTTAAGTAAGGAGTGTAGATCTTGTCAACCAACCCTTAATTCTTTGAGTGTTGAGTGCATCCCTTCCACTTTAAGATCTTACTTCATTGTTGAAAAAAAAAGAAAAAAAAAAACCTCTTGGTCCTTTAGATATGAAGTTTTAAAGGTGGCTTAACTTAGTTTGAAGGTTTCCATACCTTTAGATCCTAATCTTTTTATTTCTTTGAAAGAAGCTTGCACAAGGGTGTTTAGATTTCTACTTCCGGTTTGATGTTCTTCATTTCTCTCATGCATGAATTCAGCCATAGCTTGGGCTCAAATGTTCATTAAGGATGGTAATTACTTAGAACACATCACCATCCCCTCATTCCACCAATTTTTTTTCGTGCCCCATCAGAAGGGCCCTACCGAGTCACCTAGGCACTTCATCATGGAGCTTACCGGATCGAAGAACTGGATGGGAAACCTCTACCTCATACCTGGAATGCGGATAACCTCTGGCGGTATTATCAGTAATCCATTACCATATTTGTTTTGAACATTACCCTATAATTATCATTCATCCTTTTTGCACTAACGGAAGTGTTTAAGCATTCTAGCTCCTCACCTGAGCCTGGCTCCGTGTCGGCACTCCAAGCCCGGCTCCACGCTGGCACTCCAAGCCTGGCTCTGCATCAGCAACAAGCCCGAGTCTCTCCTCGGAAATTAAGCTCGGCTCCACGCCGGCACCCCAAGCCTGGCTCCGCGTCAGCAACAAGCCCGAGTCTCCCCTCGGCAATTAAGTCCGGCTCCATGCTGGCACCTCAAGCCTGGCTCCGTGTCAGCAACAAGCCCGTGTCTCCCCTCGGCAATGAAGCTCGAATCTTTCCTCGGCAATTAAGCCCGACTCCGCATTGACACTTCAAGCCTGGCTCCGCATCAGCAACAAGCCCGAGTCTCCCCTCGACAATTAAGCCCGAATCCGCATCGGCACTCCAAGCCTGGAGCCGCATGGACAACACTACTGGCTTCGACCTTGCCACGGCTTTCGGCTCCAGCCTCACCACGGATGTCGGCTTCGGCCTCGCCATGGCTTCCGGCTTCAGCTTCGTCACGGCTTCAGGCATCGGCCTGGCCATGGCTACCGGTTCCAGCCTCGCCACGGCCACTGGCCTTGGCCTCACTTTGCTCTTGGCTATTGGTTCTGGCTTCGGCTTCATCACGGCTTCAGGCGTCAGCCTGGCCACGGCTACCGATTTCAGCCTCGCCACGGCCACCAGCCTTGGCCTCACTTTGCTCTTGGCTATTGGCTCCAGTTTCAGCCTCACCACAACTTCTAGCTTCGGCCTCGCCATGGCTGCCGGCTTCGGCTTCGGCTTCGCCGCGGCTATCGGCTTCGGCCTCACCATGGCTACCGGCTTCAACCTCGCCCTGACCATACTCCTCGGTTTCGGCCTTGATCGACGGCCTCGATTTCACTTTTGGCCTCAATCCTTTGGCCTTGACTCCAGTCTAGGCTACCCCCTAAAAATGACCCTACCTATTCGCGTTACCATACTCGCTGGAGTTAGCTAGCTACAGGCGAATCAAGGGAAGATTGAATTGAAATTCATTAATAGCAAAACAGTTTTACAAAATTTTTGATCAAAGCCGGACTTGATACAACCAAAAAGAAAAACTAAGATTCGGCAGGATCTAGGCCGTCATCCTCCTCGTGTGGCTGGAGATCCTCAATCCCTTCAAGGCGGTAAAGCTTTCGGATTTTTTCTTTGCAGTCCTGGAAGTCGCCATCATACGCAAATGCCATTGTCTCGGCCAGTTCTCTGTTGAAAGCAGCAGACTTCCTAAAATCTTCTACAGCATTCTTCTCGGCCTCGGCGGCCCTTTTTTCGGCTTCGGTTACCGTCGCCTTTATATTAACAATCTCAGCGTCGGACCGGCAAGCGATCTCCTCAGTGTTCTTGGCTCTCTCCTCGGCCACACCGATTTCATGGAGGCGGAGTGAAGTCGGCTCTTCAACAGATACACCTCCGACTCCGCCCCCTTCAGCTTTTCTTCCGCCTCTCTTTGCTTTTCCTCGGCCACTTGAGCATTGTCCAGCTCATTGGCCGCTTGGCGCTGAGCCACCTCCAGCGCGTCTTCCGCTTTCTCAGCCCTAAGCCGGGCAGCCTCTTCGGCTTCGGCCTTTTGCATTCGGGCAGCCTTCGCCCGGACCTCCTCCAGAGCCGCCTCGGCTCTCGCCTTTACTTCTTGAATCTCTTCCAGCGATTGGTCGAGAGCGGCCTAACACTGGGACCAAAGGCCCCTCATGGCAGTCAAGGAGTTCAATGCCTGCGCAAATCTCACAGTTAGATGAAGGAACATGAATAATAGAAGTTGACATGGGGACAATATTTACCCAAAGTTGGACCACGGATGCCTCTCGAAAGAATACAGAGGACTTTTGATGTTGAAGGTACCTCTGCAACTCGGGCATAGAGGCTTCGATCAATGTCTGCTCGGCCCAGCGAGTATGACGAGACAAGATCGATTGGAAAGAAACATCGATCTCTTCCTCCTTGGCTGACTCTGTAGCGACCGGTGTGGGCTCGGCTTCTGGCTGCACACCCGGCGCCTCGGCTTGAGCAGGTTCAGCTCTTGCTCACTTGCTAGAAGGGGCGGCCTCCAGATCGTGTCCCGAAGCCGCATCGGTTGCCTCCGCCTCGAGGGCCATTGGTGGTGATGATGACACCTCGGGGGACGTTGGTGGTGATGACGGCGCCTCGGCCCTTCGTTCTGGAGGGGTGTCCATCAGATAGATGGGGGATGGAGCAGAAGGCGAGGAACGAGCCTGTCCTTCCTCGGCCTCGTTCCTTGCTGAAACCTCTCTGGCTTTGGCTTCTTCGACAGCTTTGGTGGCAACCTCCCTCCTGGCGGGAGCCTCCTCTTCCCGGGCCTTTCTTTTCCTCGTGGCAGCCCTCCTTATATCACGAAGCAATGATGACATACCTGCGAGCCAATGAATTTTGGTCAAAAGGGGAAAAAAAGAAAAAATCAAGAGGAAAGGCTGCACTGCTCACCATCACCGAAAATAATACCCGCTAGCCGAAGATTCTCCTCGGCTAACAGTTGGTTGCAGTGAGGGATGTTGGCAGTAATCAACTGCCCGAATGCCTCCTGATCCCTTAGAAGAATTATGGGTCTTTGTTGGCCTCTGTATCAAGTATTCCCCACTCAGTCTTCACTCCATCGATTTTGGAAAAGAAGAATCTATGTTTCAATCCCTTAACCGAAGTGGGAAGATGCAGCCTAAGAATTCTAGTGGGCTCAGGGGTAAAGGACCACCATCCTGATTGTTTCCTAAGGGTATAAAAGTAACGAAAGAGAGAAATCCTGGCCTCTATCCCATGTATGTGGCATAGCACTACGAAACCTACAAGAGTCCGAATGGAATTCGGGACCAACTGAGCTAAAGCAAAAGAGTACCTATCTAAGATGTTTACTATGAAGGGATGAAAGGGAATATGAAGGCCAGCCTTAAAGTAATATTCATAAAGGGCAACCCTACCAGGATAAGAAGAGGTTATCCTATCCTCGGGAAGAGGCCTGTACAGGCGGAGGTTGGTAGGAATCTGATAACGATCCCGAAGATTGATAATCTCCTAGGCCGTCATCACAGAAGCGGTCCCCTCGGGGGACTCCCCGCACGAGAGGGGCCGACGATGGTCGGACGGCACCGGGAGAGGGTCCGTCCGGCGGCTGGCCGATCCTCGACATGAGGCCGACCAACCACCTGTGGCTACCCCGCTGGGATACCCTCCGTAGAGGTGGACTAGCTAGATGTCGGAGAGGAGGCAGACTGTTGAGGAAGATCAGGGGAATAGCCCCCTGAGCCAGAAATAGAGCATGAAAGGGACGAATCAGTCATGATAGCAAAACTAACCTGGAGAACTTGAGCGCGAAGAATCGAAGGTGAAGGACTCGGGAAGATGGGAGATGAACAGGCTCGGATAAAATCAGGGTAGGGATGAAAATGGAAGTAGCAAGAACATCTATAGCCAGGAACACCACCCTTTATAGACTTGTCTTTTCAAAACTATCCCACCAATTTAGTTCCAGCTACGTGCTCGCTTCCCATTAGGGCGGCTACGGCAACCACCCAGAGTGTTGAATTCGGAAGCCACTGCCAACGAAGAGATAGCAGTGACCTCACCGTAATGATGTGTTCGCCCAGCACTCGAGGGAGATCCGCCTCGATCCCAACAGTCGAGGTGGGCGATATGATGGCATCGCAGCGTCCTATGCATGTTCAAGGGCAGGGCCCTTGGCACGTGGCGCCTGAAGATTAGCCATCGGGTGATAAAGCGCCCCCATTCAATGGTAGGTGCACACTCACCCATCTCGGAGGCGGGGGGCACCTGATATGGCTAATCAACTGTCAGGTGGAACGATAACACCACATGATTTTTTGAGCAATTACCGCTAGCTTAAGGCTCAGCTGTAGCTCCGGCCTCCAGCTTCAGCCACGGGTTCAGCTCCGGCCTCCAGCTTCAGCCACGGGTTCGGCTCGGCCTCCAGCTTCAGCCTCGGATTCGGCTCGGCCTCCAGCTTTGGCCTCGGATTGGACTCTGCCTTCAGCTTCGGCCTCGACTGATGCGGCCACGACATTTCTAGCAACAAAACATTTATGGCCTCAAAAGCCATGCACATCCACTTTAAGGCATTTATCGCCTTATTCTCTCCTGTATTAAAGCACTTATGGCTGCCACGTTGGCCATGGCACTTCCTCTCGGCTCCTGGCCTAAGCCTTGGCTCCAGCATCGGCTTCTGGCCTCGGCATTGGCCCTGACTCCAACATTGGCTTCTGGCCTCGGTATCGGCCTCGGCTCCAATTCCGGCTTCGATCTCATCCATCGACGCAGTTCAAATCATGAAGATGAACTTCAATGCTGAACAGACTTAAAACTACGGCGTGATCTACTTGCCTACACGGACAGTTACAAGTGCTACGCAGTTGCCGATATACGCGGCACTCATTCAGCAACGGCTCACCTGCCCGTCGTTCTCGGAGCTCATCCTAACAAAGCAGATTCAACGGGGTAAAGGTGACCCCCTGGACAGGTATAAAAAGAGGACCCGAGCTCAACGCGGGGGGTCTCTCTTTTCGATCTCTTTCTCTAGCACTGCTCTACGACAAAACTACTGTTCTACGGGTTCACTAACTTCGTCGAAGGGTCCCCGCCGGAACCACCGGCCCGAGACTTCTTGTAAGTTTCCAAAGGAAAAAGGCAGTCTTTTCCTATCCTCGAAGGCCCACGAAGATCTCAACACGTCCGGCGCTCATCACCAGTGACTTGGCAGTAACAGGTATGACTAATGAAACAACCACCACTTAAAATTGAGAAAAACGAGCCCACATTAGGCGTTAACAAATACTTTTTTCTAAGTTGTTATACTTAAATAACAATGACAACAATAACAATAATAAGAAGTCTTAATCCTAAATTAATAAGATTAGCTTTTTTTTTTAATTTTGCTTGATTTGAAATATTATTTTTATAAGATGCAAAGATCCTTATTCTTTTGTGATTTAGAATTGTTGCACCGTAGATGATGGCTCCTTGTTGTTCATGATATTTCATGAGATGGATGATGGAGAAAGCTTGGAAAAGGATTTTTGTTTCTATGTTCTTAACAAACTAGTATCTTGAAATGTAGAAGATCAACAAATTATTCAAAGGACTATAATCTTTTCTAAGATGTAGAAATTGAAGAGGATCCTGTTGGCATGATCTTAGGAATTAGATTCCAAATATCATGGAATCAAATTTTTAATCTCATGCCAATCGTGTCTCCAAATATTATAGAATCAAATTCCTAAGATCATTGCAATCACTTATCTAAATATTCTAGAATCATGTTCCTAGGATCATGCTAACAAATCCGATGCCTGAAAAAAAAGAAGAAGAAATTTATAACATAGCATATTTTTCAGTTGTAAAAAGAATCATGATGCTGGATATTAATGAAAATTAAGGTGAGAGTAAACATAAGGCTATTTGCATTTTGATAATGAACATATTTCAAAAAGAAATTCAGCAAAGCTCATGAAAATGGTGACAATAGTCAAAAAAAAAAAAATTTGTGAAAGACATTGAAAAGACACCCAAAATAGAGAAAAAAATTATTCTGACCGATAAAAATCTGATAAAAAAACATATGATGAAAAATTAATGTAACTTATTTTTTATATTTTCTGCAATATTTTGGTAGTAGGTTTATAATCAAGTTATGAGATCCAATCCTTGTTTCTTGCTTTCTCCAAATGTAGGGCAATAGGCTATTTGAACATCAGCACCAAAGTCATGGCAATTGTCATCTAGCAGACATTATGAACCTCACACAAGCATAAAAGAATCAGATTAACTAATCTAGCAGGTAAGGCAATAGCTCAAGATAAAATATAGAACCAAACAAGTTTGTCGGTTTTTTTTTTTTTTTTGATAGAACCGAACAAGTTGTATAAATATGAGATAGTGCTACTTTGTGCTTAGTTGTAAATATGATACAATTAAACTTCGGTTGTCATCTCTATACATACACACAGGTATTAAGAGCGGTGGCCATTACACAAGCAGAGCAATTCCATTCCATATCAAAAAGAGTACCGAATTGGCTTAGGATCCGCATAAATCACTGATGAAGATTGCCGCGTCAAAGATTCCAATACATACTCCTGCACACTCAACGACTCCTTTTGCAATCTTAGCAATTATCACATTACTTTTGTGATATTTCTCATATAGAATCACAGTGAGGGCAACAATGGAGCAATAATCGATGTTTGAATTGATATGCATTTCAAAAAGATGATGCTCTTCTTGCACTGCATTCATCTACATCACCAGACGTTAAATAATTAGATAAATATCTAATTAGATAAATATCTGTTTAAATAGATATAACATTCTAAATAGAAGGTATTTAACTAAAGATTTGAAGAACTTAGACCTAGGTTGGACCATGTAAAAAGGGAGGATATATATATATATATATATATATATATATATATATATATATATATATAACTAAAGATTTGAAGAACTTTACCTTTGCTACCACAATTAAAGGATTTGCCTGGTGTACAGCGTCTCCTCTATCATTGCAACTTCCCAAAATCTCGAGGTCGTACTCCTTCCGTCTGTTTTCCGGAGAGGGCAAGGCTGAAGCTTTTTTGATGGTAAACAACTCGTCTTCTTTGCCCGAGCTATCGACCTTGAAGGCTTGCCGTCGGCTGTGTGAAGTAAGTTTCTATCCAATGAATAAATAACATAACCTTTAGCTCTTTAAAAGCTATAGCAAAAAAAGAAACAGAGAAAAGCAGGAAGAAGCCCAACCATCTTTTGAATTGAAATGACAAGAGGGTCATTGAAGTACAAGAGTATCTCGCGTCTGAATCTGTTTTTTGGGCTCCGTGAAGAGCGTTCAACCTTACAGACAAAATTCCCCTTCCCATCCTTGACCTCAAGGTAACCATCAGGGGCCTGTGTATTGAAGATAAGAACAATCGGACCTTCTCCAACCCTTCTACCCTCTGAAAAAGCCTTCTCACAAACTCTATTGTAATCCGAACTCACCAACAGGAAAAAAACTACCATGTTTAAGTACTCCATGACAACATCCATGGATGCTAAACGATGTATGCCCAAAGTACTCCATGACATCCATGGATGCTAATGATGTATGCCAAGACAAATCCATCCCAGGTGAAATAAAAACAAAAAGAGCAACAAAGAACTAAAAAAAAGAACTCTTTCCCTGATCACTGCTGTGCATTCAGAACTACAGAATCTTCAAATTTCAGATCCAACCCTGGTGGAAAAAAACAAAAAACATAAAACGATGTCATAAAACAACAACCAGCAAAAATGTTTTGACAGTGGAAGCCTGAGCTTGACCACAAGAACTGTTCCATTGGAAACCTCAGCCATGAAACAAAATATAAATATAGAGATAAAAAGGAAGACAAAAGCAAGATGATCACTCCAATTTGTTAAACTCAACTAATGTCATCTTAAATTATTATGTCAGAATTTTTGGTGAAGAAATTTTAGACACACTCAATGTTTTAGCGAATTAATTCACTTGAAATCTTCTCCAATCCAATGATTGCCACACACACAGACACACACAAAAAAAAAGTATCAATATTATTTTATTTTGATAATTAAGTATTGAATAACAATAGTTACTGCAAAATAATGTGTACATAACCTCCATTCTTTATATATATAAAAAAAAATCTAAGTAATCGACTTAGTCAACAAAATAATGTGAGTGCTTTTCCTTTTTAATGGCATGCAGTTTGGAAGCTAAACTCAGCCCTCAAATTAATATTTGAGTCTGATTAATTGGTCAAGAGTTTTATAGAAAAAGAGTATTGCTCTAATTAAGTTGGGCCCTCTCTTCTAAAAAAAATTGTGATACAAATCAAATAATAAAAGTATGGATATAAATATAAATAAAAGTTATACTGTTAAATATTTTGACCACTAAAACAAAGCTATCATTATATAAAACATAAATTAGAATTAAAATTTTGGTTATGGATTAAATAATTATCCAGAGTTGGAAGGCGTGCTAATATTATCATTTAGCTTTTTTTTTTTTTATCCATGAGTTTTATGTAAGATTAATTAAAATTATAAATAGGATCAAAGCGATATATTTTTGCTCTATGATTTAAGAACTTCACACAATCATACAGCTTGCGCTTAAAGCGATATTTTTGCTGGTAGATGTAGCAGAAAGCGACGTGTTATCAATTCATCATCTCAGCCTCATGCACAGCAATAATATTAAACAAGAAAAGGATTGAATGAAGAACACCAAACAACCATCACAGATCCATCCATAATTTTAGAAATTCTCGCTATCCCCTCTCTCTATTCCTTTCTCATAAGAACCAGTAATTGATTGAAGAGACATCAAGGGACCCTCTCTCATCTTGGCCCAAAAAAAAGTCGGTGACGCATAAACACGCCATGAGAGTACTAATCTCTCCCCAGATATAACAGCTAGAGAGATTTCACAGCAGAGAAACCCAGTGGAAAGGAGGAAGAAAGATGGACCAAGAAGAACAAAATAACTAAATTAATCCACATACCTGGCTTCAATGGAGCCTTGTAATCTTCCTGGAACCAAAGAAACATAGAGAGGAGTATATGAGAATCCACATACCTGGCTTCAATGGAGCCTTGTAATCTTCCTGGAACCAAAGAAACATAGAGAGGAGTATATGAGAATCCACATACCTGGCTGTTGATGGCATGCTCCTTTGGTCTATAGAGGTAGAGAAGTAAGGGAATCTTGGAAGAAAGATGGAGAGGAGAGCGTCTCCTATGTATGAAGGCGAGATATTTATGCGTGACTAGCGTCGGGGTTAGGAAGGTGGGCTTTGATAGGCCGTTCGATTATGATCGGATGGTAGCAGGTGGCGCCGTATGTAAGTGGTCTGCCAGGAGACGGGCCGGGGCGATGCGAAGAAATTTTAGGGGGAAAACAATTTTTTTTATTAACAAATATGTTCTCAAAAAAAGGTAGCCGAGGGATATTCAGCTGTTTCTGGATTCTTCTGGGCAGCTTTTGACTTTTCAAAAATTATTCTTAAAATAATATTTAAAATAATATTTTAAAATTACAATTCTATCGTTAAGAGGTAACTTTAGTTATTTTCTGAATTCCCTAATAAATAAGTTCAGCAGATAATTCATGGTTAAACATAAGGTAGTATTTGAAATAAGGGATAAGAGGGAATATCCAGGGAATATCCCTTCTTATTTCCAAAAGCCATAACTATAAGGGATAGCTGGGAATAAAGTTAACCAAATGGATATCCCATGATTAATCATGGTTAACCATGGGATATCCCCTCAACTTATTTCCTATAAAATGCAGGAATAGCTGGTTATCCCTCCAAATAAGAGTAAAAAAATGTTATCCTATGAATTTACCTTTTTGCATTTGATATGATCAATGGGATAGCCAAGGAGTATCCTTAGGGATAGCCAGGAGACAAACTCTATCCCATACACTTATCCATGGATAATATTTTTTTCTATCAAACACTACCTAATGTTATCCCCTCTAGTTAAACTTGTTCAGATATATCCCTTCTAGTTATAGCATTTGGGGATAAGGAAGGATATACAGGGGATATCCCCCCTTATCCCCCATATCAAATACAGTCTTAGGTAGTATTTGATAGAAAAAATATTATCCATGGATAAGTGTACGTGGGCGCGCCAGTGACTCTCCGTGCGCCTATGGCTGCTTGCGGCCATGCCTCATAACGGCGTATGGTGCATTGCATGTGTCCCTGTGCATGACTGTGCCCCGTTATGGAGTATGATTCACTACCACTTGTAACTGTGCGCGGTCATATCAAGTAACGGTGCGCACCAAATACAACCGCGGCTGCTAGACATGTGTAAAGACATATTGACATATAACACGGGATGCCTCCAGCGCGCACAGTGATGGTACGACAGCAATCTTCTGGAACAATAAGATGAGATATTCGGACATATATAAAAACACGTGCCCGCACTATAAGTAGGGATCCAAACTCTGGTTTTTTAGCTTTCTTCCTCCTAGCAAAACCCTAACTGTCTCAGCTCCCTTTCGCTGAGCGGTTCTTGTCTGATCCCAAGTAACTAACTTGAGCGTCGGAGGATCCCCATCGGAGCATCCGGTCTTCGGGGACTTTTCTTGCAGGGGTCCGAAGAGAAAGACGTCTGTCTTCTCCGATACTTGAAGAAGGTGACTTGACATCATCAGATTGATGCTGGATCAGCCACATCAACTATGGAGATAATTTTTGCATAAAATGTTTGCATATTGATGTCATGAATCTAGTTATGGCTCATTGCAGAGAAAACATACCCCAAGGGAGGGATGGTCTTTAGCCTCCAAATCTTATGAACACAAGATCCCAGATAAATGATGGTGATTGAGATGTAACTGTAACCCAAGTTAAAACCATACTACTTTTCCCTGCTGATCCTTCTCCAACCCTTCTACCCAATGAAAAAGCCCTCCACAGTCTCACAAACTCTATTGTAATCCAACTCACCAACAGGGAAAAAGTTACCATGTCCAAGTACTCCATGACAACATCCATGGATGCTAATGATGTATGCCAAGACAAATCCAACCCTGGTGAAAAAAAACAAAAAAATAAAACGAGTAAAACTAGGATAAAACAAAAGCTTCAAAACTTCAGACTAGAGATCTCAGTCATAAAACAACAACCAGTAAAAATGTTTTGACAGTGGAAGCCTGAGCTTGACCAGAAGAACTGTTCCATTGGAAACCTCAACGATGAAACAAAATATAAAAATAGAGATAAAAAGGAAGACAAAAGAAGATGATCACTCCAAAGAGGTGTTGCAGATGGTGGAGATCCAATATTTATTTCTGGTTGGATTATGCGGAGCCAGGAGAGAGAGCACGTGACTCTGAACTTTTCCAGCTAGTGCTTGGCTCTGCTCTCATGCATGCTATTAGTTTATACCACTACAGCAGAAAGACTCTTCCCTCTCTAGAGGTCTTCGCTGTTGTCTCTCAGTCTTGTCATCAATGTAGGCTAGGATGTCTTCATCTGGCTTCATAGGAATCTTGAAGAATAGCAGCTTGGCTGGCATCAGCAGAGCAATTGGATAGTTATGGGCTCAGCGGCTTCTCATTGAAGGAGATCTTTTCATAGTCATTGAATGAATTCAGAATAGGATGGACCATGATAATGTATAACTGCTCCTTCGTGACATTTGATAATTTTCGTAAAATTTGACGATTACCATAGTCTGTCATATATATCGAAAAGCAAATTATGCTGTTGATTGGGTTATCTTCTAGCTCAGTATTTCACTGATTAAAGTTAAATTTAAAAAATAAAATTTATTTTTCCTTCTCACGCATCTTTTTTTTGATTTTTTAAGCTATCCTCGTATTAAAGTTGTATGGCTGCTCATTTGTAATATATATATATATATATATATAGCTTAATAAATAAATACAAAAATTAATTACGAAAGGGACAGAGGAAAGGGCTAAGAACTCCCGCTATTGTTGTGCGGATGGTGGTGACTGCTATCGCCGGCTCCGCAGCCTTGGAATCGTGGGACCATCCATTGGCGGCATTGATTGATAAGACTTGGTCATACAAGTGGGAGATGGGGACTGTACTCGGAAAAGGGCGGTGGTTTGGAATAGAAAAAGTATTTATAAGCCTTGGCAATGCGTTATGGTTTGTTCGCACACAAAGTCATAAATTCATGCGCAAATAAATCAATGCATCCGATATAAATTATACTGTACCAAAAATGATGTACAATTTTTTTTTTTCTTTCCTTTTGAAACAAGTAAAGACTAAATTCTTCAGGAGCCTCTTGAAAGATCTCGGCTAGTTGTTGGGTGTATCCGGATAAAACGGCATGGATAGGAATTGCGTTCCCATATGGAATAGGTTTTTTTAGATTTCTTATTCTTAGAAATCTAACCCAGTTCATAAAAAAATTTCTTATTTTTAAATTTTTCTCTTTTTTTTATCTCTTGAAAGAAGCTTTTTGGGCAAACAGCAAAAATGTGTTGGCTACTCCTTCCAAGTTCCTGTGCTTATCTTTAAATGCACACCCAAGCTTACAACGTCACTATGATTGCATGGAAAAGACTTGGTACACCGTCCTCGATGCAGCAAGTCCTACATGGGCTGCACAGCTCCTTCCTATTGGTCCACATGGATCCTATGTGGCCTGACACGATGGGACAGAATAGCAGGAGGATAATGTTACTTTTTGATCGTACACCCATTAAAAGTTGTTCAGCCTTTTACCATTGGTGTAAAGAAAATACCCTTTCCCTCCAGCCTACTTCAACCCGCCATCTTATTTGGATTTTGCTAATAAAAAATCGTAAAGTTCTGGGATGTTGTGGGTCTTGAACTAGGGTGTCATGGGTCTTGAACTCGGGGTATCATAGGTCTTGAACTGGGGGTGTCGTGGGTCTTGAACTAGGGGTATCGTGGGTCTTAAACTAGTGGTGTCGTGGGTCTGAACTGGGGTGTCGTGGGTCTTGAACTAGGGTGTCATGGGTCTTGAACTGGGGGTGTCGTGGGTCTTGAACTGGGGTATCGTGGGTCTTGAACTAGGGGTGTCGTGGGTCTTGAACTAGGGTGTCGTGGGTCTTGAACTAGGGGTGTCATGGGTCTTGAACTGGGGGTGTCGTGGGTCTTGAACTGGGATGTCGTGGGTCTTAAACTAGGGGTGTCATGGGTCTTAAACTGGGGGTGTCGTGGGTCTTGAACTGGGGTGTCGTCTTAAACTAGGGTGTCGTGGGTCCTGAACTAGGGTGTCATGGGTCTTGAACTGGGTGTCGTGGGTCTTGAACTGGGGTGTCGTGGGTCTTGAACTAGGATGTCATGGGTCTTGAACTAGGGGTGTCATGGGTCTTGAACTGGGGTGTCGTTGGTCTTGAACTGGGGTGTCGTGGGTCTTGAACTAGGGGTGTCATGGGTCTTGAACTGGGGTGTCGTGGATCTTAAACTAGGGTGTCGTGGGTCTTGTTCAAGAGATTCCTGGACAAGGCGTGCAGCATCACCTCCGGGAGGCTCCTGCTGAGGTGGAAGCCGTGGCGCCCGGCATCGTCCTCGTCCTGCACTGCGCAGCCGTAGGCGTCGTTGCTTGCACCGAGGTGAGTGCGGACGAGGCACTCGACTATATATGCTTCAAGCCTTCCGACGACTGCAAGCTCTCCACCGAGCTCTGCGCCGAAATCGTCCAGTGCAACGAAAACTTGGGCCTCGCCGATTACAAGTTCCTCCTTAAGATCATGGCCAAGTCGGGCGTCGGAGAGGAGGGTTACTGCCCGAAGAACATAATCGACGGGCGCGAGCAATCCCCGACCCACGAAGACGCGCTCGTAGAGATGGACGGCTGCTTCAATGCGACTCTCGACGAGCTCTTCTCCAAGTCAGGCTTCGCCCCATCAGACGTCGATGTTCTCGTCGTCAGCGTGTCCATGTTCTCCCCCTCCCCTTCCTGACGTCGCGGATCGTCCGCCGCTACAAAATGAGGGACGACGTCAGGGTCTTCTGCCTCTCGGGAATGGGGTGCTCCTCAAAGACTGCTTTGAAGAAGGATTCCAATTCCAAAATCATAACTTCATAGCTTTAGAATTTCTAAACATTAAGATAGAATCCAAAAAATGCTATTTAAAAATCACAAAAAAGATCACGACTTAATTTGCAGTCATTTTTTTTTCCTTCCTTTGCTTTTTTGCTTTGCTTTGTTCATGGTTGGTCCAGTTTTCAACTACAATCCATCAGCCCACAACGTAGTCACCGTGAACGGAGCTGGCTACAATGGCTGCACCACGCCGAGGGGCTCGAAGGTCTTCAAGTCAAGGAAGGATCGCGTCACGCTTGGCAGGGGGATGAACTACTTCATCTGTAACTTTGTTGGCCACTGCCAAGCCGGGATGAAGATCGCGGTCACAGCCGCGTAACAGTTCAAGACCCATGACACCGCTAGTTTAAGACCCACGACACCCTAGTTCAAGACCCACGATACCCCCCGTTCAAGACCCATGACCCCCAGTTCAAGACCCACGATACCCCAGTTCAAGACCCACGACACCCCCAGTTCAAGACCCATGACACCCATAGTTCAAGACCCACGACACCCTAGTTCAAGACTCACGACACCCCAGTTCAAGACCCACGACACCCCCAGTTCAAGACCCATGACACCCCAGTTCAAGACCCACGACACCCCAGTTCAAGACCCACGACACCCCCAGTTCAAGACCCACGACACCCCAGTTCAAGACCCACACCCCCAGTTCAAGACACGACACCGCTAGTTTAAGACCCACGACACCCCTAGTTCAAGACCCACAACACCCCTAGTTCAAGACCCACGACACCCTAGTTTAAGACCCACGACACCCCAGTTCAAGACCTATGATACCCCCAGTTCAAGACCCACGACACCGCTAGTTCAAGACCCACGACACCCCTAGTTCAAGACCCACGATACCCCCAGTTCAAGACCTATGATACCCTAGTTCAAGACCCACGACATCCTAGTTCAAGACCCACAATACCCCAGAAACCTTACGATTTTTTATCAGCAAAATCCAAATAAGATGGCGGTTGAAATAGGCTGGAGGAAAGGGCATTTTCGTCTTCACACCAATGGTAAAAGGCTGAACGACTTTTAATGGATGTACGATCAAAAAGTAACATTATCCTCCTGCTATTCTGCCCCATCGTGTCAGACCACATGGAGCCACGTGGACCAATCGGAAGAGACGGTGCAGCCCACGTAGGCCTTGCTGCACCGGGGGCGGTGTACAAAGTATTTTCCATGATGGCATATTAATCCGTCATGAGCACTAGCGTCATGGCCCATTAGTCTTGGGTAGGGTTCATTAAAAGCTATCGGTCATTGATTTGATAAAATTAAATTTTCAATTGTTGAAGATGTAAAGTGGGTATAGGATAGTGATATAGGATTAAAAAAGAATTGGATATGGATTGGTTGAAGGTTATGTATTTATATTCGTATTTATTTTTGTTTGATGATTGCGGGTATTGAATGATATAGCTGTTGGTCAAATACAAAAATTTATATTCATACGGTATTGAAAGCAAATATAGCAAATGAATATAAGTAGTAGGATAGTTAACGAAGCCAATATTATGTTAAAATGATTATTCATTTTTCTTAGAAGTTTATGAGTATCGGATAAAGTTAAAGAATACTAAAAGAGGATTGAAATTTAAAATGAATTAGAAAATTGTTTATCCACTTTCATTATTATTTTTTTGACAGATATGAATATAGAATAGATATTAATTGAATGTCAAGTTTGCATATTCAAATGGATGTCATCTGATTCACTTCATTTTAGTTGAGTAGCACCTTTCAGCTAAAATAAAAAAAAAAATAAAATTAAGTAAAATAATAAAATTAGTATTGGAAATAGTAATATTCATAAAGCAATTCAAGGCTGTTTTTTTCGTAATTTTAGGTTGGACAAATGAGTCAAAGAAAAATAAAAAATAAAAAAATAAATAGTGGATGAGCCACCAATCCATACGCTAGACCTTTTTTCTAAAAAATTCTCTTTTGGTTTTTCCCTCATATTCACAGATTTAAATTTTCTTCTCAAAATGAAAATTACAGGCAGAAATAACATCGACAATATTGATGCAGATGTATGTTTAAGTGAATTCGTTGCCAGGAGACAAAATCAAGTGATACAATTAAACTTCTTTGGTATGTTTAAGTGAATTCGTTGCCAGGAGACAAAATCAAGTGATACAAGTAAACTTCTTTGGTTGGCATCTCTATCCGCATACACAGATATTAGAATCGGTGGCCATTCCACAAGCAGGAGCAATTCCATTCCATATTAGAAAGAGTATCGATCGAATAGTCTTAGAAAGCACCGATGATTGCGGTTACCGCGACAATGATTCCACTGGCTGCTCCTGCACACTTAGAGACTACTTTTGCAATCTTAATCACAGTATTATGAGTACCTTTATTATGATATTTCTCATAGAGAATCACAGTAAGGGCGATGATGAAGCAATAGTCGATGTTTGGATTGATGTGCATCTCAAAAAGATGATGCTCTTCTTGCGGCATATTTGCATCCATGCGTTCCACATTCATCTATCACCATATGTTAAATAATTAGATAAATATAAGTTTAAATAGATATAATATTCTAAATAGAAGGTATTTAACTAAAGATTTAAAGAACTTAGACCTAGGTTAAACCATGTAAAGAGGGAGGATTTTCTCTATATATGAAAACAGGCTAGAAGAGGTTCGATTGGTAGATCACTAGCTATAGGATCTAGCAGTACTATTTAAGTGGAACCTTAAGTTAAAACTAAGGTCGTCTCTACTTCGACTGCAGCTAAATGAACTTATTTTTGATCGTAAGATCAATGGATCTTCTTGCATAATCTAGTCTTATTGGACCAGTACTAGTTCTTCTGGCCTTGTGGTGCGGGTGAACCATCAATCGATGGCTTTTTGGTGAGACTAAGAAAACATTATTCAAAATTGAATTATAATTATTGATCTTATCGGTTTTAATTACCTCTGCTGCTACAATAAAAGGATTTGCCTGATGTACAGCGCATCCTCTATTATCGTAACTTCCCATAATCTTGAAGTCGCACTCCTCCCGTTTGTTTTTCGGGAGGAACACCTCCAACTCAGTCCGATTCCGAGAGTGAAAGGCTGAAGCTTTTTTGACAGTGAACAACTCGTCTTTTCTGCCCGAGCTATCGACCTTGAAGGCTTGCCATCGGCTGTGTGCAGTAAGTTTCTATACAATGAATAAATAACATAATCTTTAGCTCTTCAAAAGCTACAAAGAGAAAAGCAAAAGAAAAAAAAAAAATAGAGAAAAGTAAGAAGCCCAACCATCTTTTGCATTGAAATGACAGGAGAGCCATTGAAGTACAAGAGTATCTCGCGTCTGAAGCTGTTTTCGGAGCTCCGTAAAGAGCGTACAGCCTTAAAGACATCATTCCCGCCCATAACCTTAACCTCAACGTCACCATCGTTCAACCCAGGGGCCTGTGTATTGAAGATAAGATCAATCGGATAAGGAGTGCAGAACTGGGGGCCGACGATAACGATGGCGCAGGGCTGGGCTGATCCGGTGTCCATGCTCAGGCTATTCTCTTTCTGCTCCATCTCAGTCTCAGATTTGAATTTAGGGCGCGGTGTAGATTCCAATCGCCGGATTGTCGGAGGGTTATCCTTTGCAACCTAATATAATATAATAAACAATGTGAACTACCAAAGGATGAGGATATTGTATAGTGGAAATGAATGATTAATATTGGAGCTAATTTGGGACGATAAAAAAGGTATGGTAGTTGGACCGTTGGTTGGGTAGGGTGACGGTGACAGAGACGCAAACAAATTCGTACCTGGCTTTTGAATTTTCTCATCATGCATCTCTTTCTTACCAAATTAAAGGCCACTCGTGGCTTTAACACCCCCCCTCCCCAACTAACTAACAACAGTACGTTCGCCACTCATCGATGCATCCCAGATGGCAGTGCTCGATTTTAAAAGCACATTTAAGAAAAATTTTAAATATTAACTACGATCAAAGATTCATTAATATTTTTGTGCATCCTTGATTAAGGCTTATTAAATTGTAAACATATTTATGATTTACTCAAAAAAAAAGCATTATAAAGAATGCAAATAAGACAGCAATTCAATCGTACGTGTTCAAGCCTTTGATTCTTATCCTTATCTTCATCTTTCTCTCTCTATTTAATGTTCAAGTCTTAATTCTTATCCTTATCTTCATCTCTCTCTTCTTTTTTTTAATTATCAACAATTAATTGATATTTGAATTGTGTTTGCTCCTCTTAAGATAAAGCAAACTTAAAAATTGAACGAACTACCACTGCAAAGCCCTACCAAAAACGTGCGTAAGCTTCGGATGAGCACCACTATGTCGTTGTCCTCCGACATCTCTCTCGCCCCAAAAGATTCCATCCCACGTTCTTCGTCGAACTTTCGTGGCACTTGGCGGACGGGACTGGGCTTGGCCTGGATTGATAACAAAATAAACAATTGTTTCTTTCAAGTAGTCCAAGGACTTGATTAAAATATATTATTTTATCTAATAAAAAACAAATATGCTAAATATTATTTTAAGCATTTCCTTATCAGTAGATGATAAGGCTTCACAAGCTTCTCAAGCAAGCCATATAAAGTCCAAAATGAATAAATTAAATAAGAGCCAAAAATGAATAAATTAAATAAGAGCGACACTCCTAAACGCTCCTAAATGCTCATTCGAGCTCAAAAAGAGCTCTTCTCTAAGCTCCTTTCTCTCTTTCTTTCCGGCCTCCAGAACTAAGCTCTCTCAAGTGCGAGAAGCCCGCCCGAAAGATGCCGAGCTCATTGAAGAAGGCAACTAGATACTCATAGATATTCAAGAAGGATGATTTGGCCACAACAAGATAGATTCATGACCTAGGAACTAACCAACTTGAAGACAAAGGTTGCAAAGAGATGCTAATAGACCAGCATAAGCCCAAAACAACATATAAGACACCTAAATATCCTGAAAAAACCTGGTTACATATTCAACATGGAGACGTAATGAAGCATCCAAAGAGAGATCTCGACGTGCATGAACAATCAATCAAATCCATTTTGATTTTATTAATAGCATGGTAAAATAATATAACCTAAAAAGATAAAACTGATACAAATAATAGAGAGTACCTTCAAGTGAGCAGCAGCCTTCCCCTTGTCGGTGAAGACACCAGTGGACTCCACGACATAGTCCGCGCCAGTCTGACCCCAGGGGATCTCCTCAGGGTTCCTACATAAAGCCAACAACAACAAATACTACCGATCTACTATTAGCAAAAATAAAAAAAATAAAAAACAAGAACAACAACCAGAACACCCAGATCAATAGCAATAGAATAATCAGAACAGGCAGCAGAGATCACCCCACCTCAAGCCAAAGACAGCAACTTCTTTGTCACCGAAGATAAGGGTCTTCGAGTCCTTTACCTTGATCTCATTGTGCTTCCACTCCCCATGGACGGTATCATATTTAAACATGTATGTCTACAGTTCATGACCCCAAAAAAAGAAAAAAGATCATCAGATACGACAGTAAATGCTGCAATACAAACAGCTAAAACTCCATGATTACAGGCGACTCGAACTCTGAAAAATAAATGTTTTAATATCATTAGGTGGAAGAAATGGTAACCGACAAGATCCAAAATTTCTATAGTAAAACAGTAAAAAAGGATCGACTTTTTTTTTCTGCCAAATAAATCAGAAAGCTCCCGTTTATCGCCAACCAACTAATCAAACCGACGAAGGACTAGATACAAAGAAATGGAACCGAGTAGTAGAAACAATCTATCGAAATAATCAACGCATCACGAAGAAATATATCCACACATCAGATCATCAGGCACGGAGGGGATTTCGCTTCGTACCATGTGGTCAATGTTGATGGAGGGATCATTGATGGCCACGAGCTCAACATCACTGCTCTGGAGCGCGACCCTGGCGACCAAACGCCCGATCCTTCCAAATCCTGCCACCATCCAACCAGATCACAAGAAATCAACACCAAAGGCCCAAAATATCCACCCAAGATCCCGAACATCCAGATCAGAAGCCCAATCCACACAAAATCAGTTAAAAGAGCGAGGAACCGACCGTTGATGCCGATCTTGATCTTCTTCTCGGCTGCTGCCCAAAATAATCACACAAAAAAGAGAGAGTAAAAATCACCAAAAATCAGACGACGAAAGGCGACGAGAGAAGAGATCGAGGGGCCTACCCATCGCAGATGGGAAATGACACAAACAGAGAGACGCCAAGGAGAGACAATGGAGAGAGAGAGAGAGAGGTGGAGAAATGAGGCGAGCTAGCATTTAAATACAGGCCGGGAGAGGGCGGAAAACCGTGGGCTTTTCCAGAAGGCAACGATGGAGCCGCTTTTAAATTATAAAAGCGGTTTTGTTTTGATATACCTCGGTATATTTCCATTAAAGAGATCCACCTACCTGGTGGTTCTCCTCGCTGGAAGTTTGAATCTATTGGCCAACAAGAGAGAGGAGTATGACATTGGTGGAGTTCTGGCGGGGTAGCGGATGTGGTAAACGATGGTAGCCCAGAGAGTTCCACTGGAATCGGGAAGGAATTACGGACGTGCCACTGGGTTCCGGAACCAAGGGAATCTTCCGTTTCTCGAATCTTCTAGCTGACGGTTTTGCCGATGGTGGGTCTGGGTTTAGGTTTAGGTTTGGGAGGTACCCTGCCATCCGCGACCGGCTGCGAGCTGCCGCCCGAGCGTTTGGGTGACCCTGGGGGCGCCGCAGAATGGTGGGGGTCCATAGGAAAGGCGGACCGGTCCAACGGCGACAGCATTAGAAAGGTGAGTCAAGCCCAACTTCACATCGTTGAATCCTAGGAAAGACTTTATACATGTTTTCGGTGCAGCAAGTTTTACGTGGACTACATCGCTTCTTTCTATTGGTCCACATAGATCACATATGGCCTGACATGATGGAACAGAATAACATAGAGATAATGTTACTTTTTAATTGTACATCCATTAAAAGTCGTTCAGCCTTTTACCATTGGTGTGAAAACGAAAATGCCCTTTCCCTCCAGCCTACTTTAACCCTTCATCTTATTTGGATTTTGCTGATAAAAAATCGTAAGGTTCTGGCCTAGAAGAAGAGTATCCAAAGGAGTGACAAAGCTCTGCCAAACGACATCCTGGCGCGCATTCAAAAGAACAAGATTCTCATCGTCGCGGAGACTGGCTGAAGCAACGGAGAAGTTGTGAGTGTTGCTGCTCCAGACCTCAGCTCCCTTCGAAGAGTCGAAGAGAATGAGACCTTCGGCCTCATTGAGTTGAAGAAACGAATTATATCCTACAAAAACATGAGCGCCGGCAACCCATACAGGTGCCTGCTCGGAGGACGGGATCGATCTCGAGTTGAAGCGAATGCCGACTTCATACTGGTTAGGTTCGTCAGGGCGGCTAAGGAACTCCAATGCAAAGTTCTCATCGGTTCAAAACCTTAAGACAAAGCATCAGTTCAAACCCACGACACCCTAGTTGGAAACCCACGACACCCTAGTTCATAACCCACGACACCCTAGTTCAAAACCTTAAGACAAAGCATCAGTTTAAACCCACGATACCCTAGTTCATAACCCACGACACCCTAGTTCAAAACTTTAAGACAAAGCATCAATTTAAACCCACGACACCCTAGTTGGAAACCCACGACACCCTAGTTCATAACCCATGACACCCTAATTCAAAACCTTAAGACAAAGCATCAGTTCAAACCCACGACACCTAGTTGGAAACCCACGACACCCTAGTTCATAACCGACAACACCCTAGTTCAAAACCTTAAGACAAAGCATCAGTTCAAACCCACGATACCCTAGTTCAAAACCTTAAGATAAAGCATCAGTTCAAACCCATGACACCCTAATTCACAACCCACGACACCCTAGTTCAAAACCTTAAGACAAAGCATCAGTTCAAACCCACGATACCCTAGTTGGAAACCCACGACACCCTAGTTCATAACCCACGACACCCTAGTTCAAAACCTTAAGATAAAGCATCAGTTTAAACCCACGATACCCTCTAGTTCAAGACCCATGACACCAAAGTTCAAGACCCATGACACCCCAGTTCAAGACCCACGACACCCCCAGTTAAAGACCCATGATACCCCAGTTCAAGACCCACGACACCCCCAGTTCAAGACACACGACACCCTAGTTTAAGACCCACGACACCCCCAGTTCAAGACCCACGACACCCTAATTCAAGACCCACGATACCCTAGTTCAAGACCCATGACACCCCCAGTTAAAGACCCATGACACCCTAGTTCAAGACCCACGACACCTCAGTTCAAGACCCACGACACCTCTAGTTTAAGACCCATGACACCCCCTAGTTCAAGACCCATGACACCCAGCCCCACAACCCTCTCCTCCTTAGCATTATAGAGTGAGATATATGTCATCACCTACTAAAGCTAGTTCCCTGGGCGTTTCTTCATGCCGCGGCCATTGCGCTTTCTCCGATTGCATAAAGCCTTCACCATAGAAGGTGGATCGTCCGTGGGGGAGAAGAATTAGGCGCATAGCGCTTTCACCACCAGGAAGGTACGAGGCACAATGCAAACAGGGGTTATGATGGATGGGTGGAAGAGTAGTTGCATGGGAGCTTTATAAACGCTCCTAATAATTCACGTGAGAGGGGTTGTAACAGAGATTGTAGAACTTATATCATTATTTTTATTTTTGTATCAATGTAAATTTTTAACTTTTATATGTAAACTTTTTGGACAAACTACAGAATTAATCCTAGTACTTAGGGGGTAACAAAGCATCAGTTCAAACCCACGACACCCTAGTTCATAACCCACGACACCCTAGTTCAAAACCTTAAGACAAAGCATCAGTTCAAACCCACGACACCCTAGTTGGAAACCCACGACACCCTAGTTCATAACCCACGACACCCTAGTTCAAAACCTTAAGACAAAGCATCAGTTTAAACCCACGACACCCCCTAGTTCAAGACCTATGACACCCAAGTTCAAGACCCATGACACCCCAGTTCAAGACCCACGATACCCCCAGTTAAAGACCCATGACACCCCAGTTCAAACCCACGACACCCCCAGTTCAAGACACATGACACCCTAGTTTAAGACCCACGACACCCCCAGTTCAAGACCCACGACACCCTAATTCAAGACCCACGACACCCTAGTTCAAGACCCATGACACCCTCAGTTAAAGACCCATGACACCCTAGTTCAAGACCCACGATACCCCAGTTCAAGACTAACGACACCCCTAGTTTAAGACCCACGACACCCCCTAGTTCAAGACCCATGACACCCAGCCCCACAACACTCTCCTCCTTAGCATTATAGAGTGAGATATATATGTCATCACCTACTAAAGCTAGTTCCCTGGGTGTTTCTTCATGCCGCGGCCATTGCGCTTTCTCCGATTGCATAAAGCCTTCACCATAGAAGGTGGATCGTCTGTGGGGGAGAAGAATTAGGCGCATAGCGCTTTCACCACCAGGAAGGTACGAGGCACAATGCAAACTGGGGTTATAATGGATGGGTGGAAGAGTAGTTGCATGGGAGCTTTATAAACGCTCCTAATAATTCACGTGAAAGGGGTTGTAACAGAGATTGTAGAACTTATATCATTATTTTTTATTTTTGTATCAATGTAAATTTTTAACTTTTATATGTAAACTTTTTGGACAAACTACAGAATTAATCCTAGTACTTAGGGGGTAACAAAGCATCAGTTCAAACCCACGACACCCTAGTTCATAACCCACGACACCCTAATTCAAAACCTTAAGACAAAGCATCAGTTCAAACCCACGACACCCTAGTTGGAAACCCATGACACCCTAGTTCATAACCCACGACACCCTAGTTCAAAACCTTAAGACAAAGCATCAGTTTAAACCCACGACACCCCCTAGTTCAAGACCCATGACACCCAAGTTCAAGACCCATGACACCCCAGTTCAAGACCCACGACACCCCCAGTTAAAGACCCATGATACCCCAGTTCAAAACCCATGACACCCCTAGTTCAAGACACACGACACCCTAGTTTAAGACCCACGACACCCCCAGTTCAAGACCTACGACACCCTAATTCAAGACCCACGACACCCTAGTTCAAGACCCACGACACCCTAGTTCAAGACCCATGACACCCTCAGTTAAAGACCCATGACACCCTAGTTCAAGACCCACGACACCCCTAGTTTAAGACCCATGACACCCCCTAGTTCAAGACCCATGACACCCAGCCCCACAACCCTCTCTTCCTTAGCATTATAGAGTGAGATATATATGTCATCACCTACTAAAGCTAGTTCCCTAGGTGTTTCTTCATGTCGCGGCCATTGCGCTTTCTCCGATTGCATAAAGCCTTCACCATAGAAGGTGGATCGTCCGTGGGGGAGAAGAATTAGGCGCATAGCGCTTTCACCACCAGGAAGGTACGAGGCACAATGCAAACAGGGGTTATGATGGATGGGTGGAAGAGTAGTTGCATGGGAGCTTTATAAATGCTCCTAATAATTCACGTGAAAGGGGTTGTAACAGAGATTGTAGAACTTATATCATTATTTTTATTTTTGTATCAATGTAAATTTTTAACTTTTATATGTAAACTTTTTGAACAAACTACAGAATTAATCCTAGTACTTAGGGGTAACAAAGCATCAGTTCAAACACACGACACCCTAGTTTTATAACCCACGACACCCTAGTTCAAAACCTTAAGACAAAGCATCAGTTCAAACCCACGACACCCTAGTTAGAAACCCACGACACCCTAGTTCATAACCCACGACACCCTAGTTCAAAACCTTAAGACAAGCATCAGTTTAAACCCACGACACCCCCTAGTTCAAGACCCATGACACCCAAGTTCAAGACCCATAACACCCCAGTTCAAGACCCACGACACCCCCAGTTAAAGACCCATGATACCCCAGTTCAAGACCCACGACACCCCCAGTTCAAGATACACGACACCCTAGTTTAAGACCCATGACACCCCCAGTTCAAGACCCACGACACCCTAATTCAAGACCCACAACACCCTAGTTCAAGACCCATGACACCCCAGTTCAAGACCCATGACACCCTAGTTCAAGACCCACGACACCCCAGTTCAAGACCCACGACACCCCTAGTTTAAGACCCACGATACCCCCTAGTTCAAGACCCATGACACCCAGCCCCACAACCCTCTCCTCCTTAGCATTATAGAGTGAGATATATATGTCATCACCTACTAAAGCTAGTTCCCTGGGCGTTTCTTCATGCCGCGGCCATTGCGCTTTCTCCGATTGCATAAAGCCTTCACCATAGAAGGTGGATCGTCCGTGGGGGAGAAGAATTAGGCGCATAGCGCTTTCACCACTAGGAAGGTACGAGGCACAATGCAAACAGGGGTTATGATGGATGGGTGGAAGAGTAGTAGCATGGGAGCTTTATAAACGCTCCTAATAATTCACGTGAAAGGGGTTGTAACAGAGATTGTAGAACTTATATCATTATTTTTTATTTTTGTATCAATGTAAATTTTTAACTTTTATATGTAAACTTTTTGGACAAACTACAGAATTAATCCTAGTACTTAGGGGGTTGTATCACCTTGAATTAGGGTGTCGTGGGTCTTGAACTGGGGGTGTCGTGGGTCTTAAACTAGGGTTCCGTGTGTCTTGAACTGGGGGTGTCGTGGGTCTTGAACTGGGGTGTCATGGGTCTTGAACTTGGGTGTCATGGGTCTTGAACTAGGGGGTGTCGTGGGTTTAAACTGATGCTTTGTCTTAAGGTTTGAACTAGGGTGTCGTGGGTTATGAACTAGGGTGTCGTGGGTTTCCAACTAGGGTGTCGTGGGTTTGAACTGATGCTTTGTCTTAAGGTTTTGAATTAGGGTGTCATGGGTTATGAACTAGGGTGTCGTGGGTTTGAACTGATGCTTTGTCTTAAGGTTTTGAAGTAGGGTGTCGTGGGTTATGAACTAGGGTGTCGTGGGTTTCCAACTAGGGTATCGTGGGTTTGAACTGATGCTTTGTCTTAAGGTTTTGAACTAGGGTGTCGTCGGTTATGAACTAGGGTGTCGTGGGTTTCCAACTAGGGTATCGTGGGTTTGAACTGATGCTTTGTCTTAAGGTTTTGAACTAGGGTGTCATGGATTATGAACTAGGGTATCGTGGGTTTCCAACTAGGGTGTCGTGGGTTTAAACTGATGCTTTGTCTTAAAGTTTTGAACTAGGGTATCGTGGGTTATGAACTAGGGTGTCGTGGGTTTAAACTGATGCTTTGTCTTAAGGTTTTGAACTAGGGTGTCGTGGGTTATGAACTAGGGTGTCGTGGGTTTCCAACTAGGGTGTCGTGGGTTTGAACTGATGCTTTGTCTTAAGGTTTTGAACCGATGGGAACTTTGCATTGGAGTTCCTTAGCCGCCTGACGAACCTAACTAGTATGAAGTCGGCATTCGCTTCAACTCGAGATCGATCCCGTCCTCCGAGCAGGCACCTGTATGGGTTGCCGGTGCTCATGTTTTTGTCGGATATAATTCGTTTCTTCAACTCAATGAGGCCGAAGGTCTCGTTCTCTTTGACTCTTTGAAGGGAGCTGAGGTCTGGAGCAGCAACACTCACAACTCCTCCATCGCTTCAGCCAGTCTCCGCGATGATGGGAATCTTGTTCTCTTGAATGCGCGCAAGGATGTCGTCTGGCAGAGCTTTGCCACTCCTTCGGATACTCTTCTTCCAGGCCAGAACCTTACGATTTTTTATAAGCAAAATTCAAATAAGATGGCAGGTTGAAGTAGGCTGGAGGAAAAGGGCATTTTCGTCTTTACACCAATGGTAAAAGGCTGAACGACTTTTAATGGATGTATGATTAAAAAGTAACATTATCTCCCTACTATTCTGTCCCATCATGTTAGGCCACATGGGATCCATGTGGACCAATAGGAAGAAGTGGTGCAGCCCACGTAGGACTTGCTGCACCGGGGGTGGTGTACAAAGTCTTTTCCTGAATCCTAATTGGGACTCAGCCCATCTTAGCGCTTCTTTGACTTGATCAGCTTAAATTATTTATCAGCCTCTATTTATTTTTTATTTTTATTTTTTGTGGTGATATTGTGGTATTTGCTAGGGCTTATTGTAGGAACAACCCGTAATATTTTCTGATTTGATTCACGATGCAGATATTATTTTTTTAATAACTAATAAATGCAATTATTCAGTCTACATTGGTTGATTTGGAGGGGGAAAAATGAAAATATGCAGCTAAAGATGGAGATGGTGAATTGTAGTGCATTATCTCAAGAATATAATGCATCTTAATCCGCTACTTTGAATGCTTGTGAAATTTTCGCCAATCTACTTCTTCCTGAATAAAGTCAAGTTTATATTTCTCAATTTTTTCTTCTATCAACCGCGCGTCCTTTGGAAGATAAGATTTTTTATGCTTTTTGTTGCTGCAGAAATCCGTTCTCCGACTTGAGTGCAATCTAACTCCAGATCTAAATGTTAATCTCTCGCTCGAGTGGAACTTGCAACACAGTCCTAACGCAAAGAGTGTTGAGGGTAGCCCTCTACGGAAGACCCTCCGACGCTCAAGTCAGTGAAGATTCACAGCAAGTAGATACGAGGAGAAGGCTCTCGCAGAAGAGTTCCTCAAGAGAATGGCCTCCTGAGAGCTCAGAGCTATGCTTAAGCTTTGTTAATGGAGTTTTTCAGTCAGAGTATCAGTGAGAGCGTGGGCATACCTGAGGAGCTTTAGGACAAGGATATTTATAGGTGATCACCTGATTCCTTGAGCACGTCATCGAGGGTCCGAAACCGTTCAGATTTGAATCAAGTTTGTTACAGGGCTGGTAGTATCAGTATCTAGTTAGTTAGAGAATTGATGGCTAGGGAAGCTAGCTGGTGCTTTGAGATTCGGTGGTCCTGTAAGCCCTAGGCCACTTCTGTAGGTCCTAGGCCACTTTTGGCATTATTTGCGCAATTTTCCACTCGAGATCTTGTTACACTATCGTGAATTCGAATTCTCCCGTGCTTGACTCTACAGAGGCGTCTTAATGCCTCGGTCTGATCAAGGCATAAGGATAGCTTGGCGCCGCCGAAGCATTTAAGTGCTTCGGTCTAGCCAAGGCAAGAAGTTAGCTCAGCTCAGCTGGAGCACGAGATTCGGTCGAAGTATATGATTGTTCGGTGCCATCTTGCACATGAGGACGGGATGCTTCGGGCCTACTGAGGCGGAACAATAACTCGGGACGATTCGATATAAGAGCGGTCTGGTCCTGCCGAAGATGGTTCGGCGTTGCTGCCCTTTAGATACGACAGCTGGCTGATCAAAAATCGAGTTGGACCTGACCTTTTTGTATTGTGCATAAATATTGGCGCAATGATGATTTTACCCCTCATAACATGACCCCCACTCCCTAGTCCGAAGTGTAAGTTCGGATATAAGGAGTAGAGTCTAGAATGGCCTCATCTGAAAGGATTTGAAAGGATGTGCAATGATGATCTCATAAATGTCGTGTCGTCATTCTATCATTTTTCTCGGTGAATGAAATGGAAAAAACCCCTCGTTTCTTGTGGGTGACAATTGGGGAAGCCCCACGTGGTGAATTCCTATCACCACGGCGCCTGCAGCGGTGATTTGAGCGTCTGGGGGTTTCCTTTAAGGACGATGTGTCCTCTTTCCGAAATGCTCTTTTAAAAGGAGTAAGGGGTTAAGGAGGTGCTCCTTCTGTAGCGCTTTCTTATTCTTCCCTCATAGAATCCATTCTCTGAAAACCCTCGCGAGTTCAACTCGGATTTGTCCTCCAACTCAGTAATATGAAGGGTCCAAATGATGTGGCCTCTGAGATAACTCTTGAAGATTTGGACAGAATATGCCACAAATACAAGATTCCCAAGAGAGTCTCAAGGTGACCAGAGCACGGGGTTTTCTTTTATGAGGAGAGCTTAAGAACAGGCCTTCGTTTTTCCCTCCACACGCTGGTGTGGAAGGTGATGAGGTTCTACAACATATGCCCGACGATGGTGGCCTCAAATAGCTGGCGTAACCTCATCGAGTTTATCTCAATGTGTAGTTGCATTGGGGTGATGGTGACCCTATCTCTGTTTGGAGTCTGCTACAACTAGAGGTAGGCATTGTGTCATGCCGCTCATGGCACGGCACGGCCCAGGCCCACATGGGTCATGACGACACGGCCCAATTAACCATGTCGTGCCGGGCTCAGAATTTTTTTTGGCCTGGCACGGCACGGCCCATAATGGGCCCGTGCTGGCCTACTCGATAAAAAAATTATAAATTTTTTTTTAATAAATTAAAAAATTATTAGAAATAAAGATATTTATTAATATGAAGCCACCTTAATGGTGGGGGGTTTGGCATAGACCCCTACCAGTTTATTAATTTAAAATCAAAATGGTACAGGAAGGGAGGGGGACTAGGCCTAACCTCCAGAACAGAATACAATAAGAAAGGAGAAAAAAATATAGAGAAAAAATAAAGATGACTCACTTACTTTAACAATTAAAAAAATAAAAATATACAATTATAAAAATAGAGATGATTCACTCATCACTCATCAGTAGTATTTGTGTCATCATCATCTTCGCTGGTTAAGTCATGTCCTCCTTTATCTTGAAGCATCGCCTCAGCATCCAACCAATCTTTGAAGCAGAAAAGCATCTCAACTGTCTCGCCTGTCATCCTACTTCTTTTTTCATACATAATACGTCGATATGCACTGAAAACAGATTTTGATGCTACTATGGACATCGGCACAGCTAAAATATCTCATGCAATGGCAGACATAATAGGATATTGATTTCTAACACTTTTCCACCAAGCTAATACATCTAGACTTTCTATTTGATCTTCATCATATGCAGAATGAAGATTGTTTCGTAAATAAAATTCTAATTCATTACTTAAAGATGAAGAAGATGAAGAAGATGAAGCATGTGTGTGTCTTCTAATGAATGAAAAAATAGATGACGAATGAGATCTAGAAGAAGAAGCCGAGCTTTGAGCAGGTATTCTAGATCCATAAATTTTATCATTATATAAACCATAAATATCATTAAGAAGTTGTGTTACCTCATCTTTAGCAGGTTCAGGATATTGATTCATGTTTTCACAATATTGATCAATTAAAAATTTACGCCATTTAATTTAACTCTAGGATCAAAAACAGCAGCTAAGTTATGCAATGGACATATCATATTCTAAGATTCATTATATTTAGTTTCCATATTACATATAATAGGCATTAAAACTTCATGATATCTATATTCTTTAAATTTTTCACTAATTACATATGCTTTTTATAAAAATAAATAAGAAGTTGGATAATAAATACCAGAAAGAACATTTGTAGCATCATAAAAAATAACCAAAAAATCTTCTAAAATTTTACCTTGATTCCAATCAGATTCAGACAATGTAAATCCTAATCCATGATCATTAATATAAGTACTTAATAAGTTCTTATATGGATATGCATCATGTATCATGGTATAGGTACTATTCCAACGAGTTACTACATCAAATTTAAATTTTTTAAAACGTTTACCATGATCTACACATAATTGTTTAAATTCTTGAAGTCTTGACCTTGAAGTATGAATAAAAGAAATTATATTTCTAATTTTTAAAATAACCTCTTGAATTATATTCATGCTAGATTGAGCAGAAAGATTTAATATATGACATGCACATCTAATATGAAATAATTGTCCATCTAAAATGGGATGCAAAGAGTCATTTAATAATGCAACAGCAGAATTATTATTAGATGCATTATCAAAAGTAATTGATATTATTTTATTATTAATATTATATGAGCACATGGTTTGATAAATAATATTTAAAATTTATTGTCCCGAATGCGAAAAATCAAAAGCACAAAAAGCAATAATTCGTTTATTGAGTTGTCAATCATTATCAATATAATGAGCAGTAATAGCAATAAAACAATTACTATCTAGAGATGCCGATCAAATATCATAAGTTAAAGAAATTCTAGCATTTAAATTTGAGAGACTTTTAATTAAACTTTGGTTTATTGCTAAAAAAATTTGTCATAGCCACTCTTCTAAAGGTACGGCTATTAGTTCTTCTATAAGCAGGTTGTAGGCCTAATTGAACATATCTTTTAAAATTATAAGATTCAAATAAACTAAAAGGTAATTCATCCTGAACTATCCATCTTACAAGTAATTTTCTTTTATTTTCGTAGTTATATCCAAAATTATCTACAAGTGATCCCTCTTGTATATTAAGGATATATTGCTAACGAAAATCATGCATCCTATGAGTCTCTTGATGTCTTCTTAAATGCCTTGTTCCTTCAGTACTAGAACAACTGTAAAGTTTTGTACATTTTTATATTTTGCTTTATAGACTTCATCAACCATAATTCTATCGAAATCATTTCAAACATCACTAGTCCTCTTACAAGAAGAAGTTTGACATTCACTAACACTAGCTCTAGAGGGAACTTGGGGTTGGAGTTAGGATTGGGGTTAGGGATTAGTTTTCTCACCATCAGAAAAGGGTGGATGTTAAAATTACTTTCGTTAAAGATGTAATATCTAAAATTTTTAATTAATAAATAAAAAAAAATTAAAACTAACTCATAAAAAGGAATTGAGAAGAGGATCAGAGGTGGAGGCGTGGAGCCGAGATTTGTCAGCTTCCTCTTGCTTTCTCGCCTCTCAACAAGAAGTGATCTTGTAGCACCTTGTAGCACTTGATTACTTGCTAGAGCACTTGCCACTTGCAAACTAAAAATTAAATTGCTAATCTATTAGAGCACTTGCTAGAAGAGAGAAATAACAGTAATAAAGGAGAGAAGAGTTGGTTTGGTGTGGTAAGAATGAGGAAGAAATGGGTTATTTATAGAAGTCCTAATTTTTTTTTCAAAAATACCCTTTGATATAGCTGTTATATGGCTGTTAGGAGGGGTAAAATGGTCTAAACCCCTCCCTAAATGGCTATATAGCCATTTTTAATGACTATATAGCCGTTAGGGTCGTGCCTGGCATGGCCCTGGTGAAAGGGCCATGCCAGGCATGGCCTAAGGCATGCCTTAGGCCGTGCCAACACGGCTTGAGCCATGCCTGGGCATGGCCCTATTGTGTCGTGCCTGGGCACGGCACCAGGGCAGTGCATGGGCATAGCTCAGGCCCAGCACGGCCCATGACCCAAAATGGGTCATGGGCCATACCGGGTCTGAATTTTTTTTACCGTGCCGTACTTGGCATGGCCCGTTTATTACTGGGCCATGCCATGCATGGTAATTTCCCAGGCACGATGGGCCTGGGTTGTGCCCACCTCTAGCTACAACCTGGTTTTCGGAAGGAACTTTGAGTGGCCTTATATTGGGATCCGGAAATCGTTCAAGATGATATCGTATAATCCATCGTCAATAAAGGAATGGAAGTCCTGATTTTTCATCGTCGAGGGGAACGTTGGCTCTGATTTTTCTTGGAGGTGGGCGGACTATGTAAAGGATCTGGAAGCACATCCAAAGCTATTGAGCAGGAGAAGAGAAATTTGTTGACTCTCCGCAGCGGTCAGGTGTTCTCAGCCAGTGCCCTCCTGTCGAAGGATGCTCTCTTCACCGCTGGGCTTAGCTCTTTCGATCCTCAAGGTAAAATTTCTCCCCTCTTCTTATGTCTGTAACTATTAGGCAACTTTACCATGATCTAAACGATTGCCTGTTGTGTTTATAGCCAAAAGGTCAGCATTTGTAGGTCAAATAAGGAAAGAATTAGGCAAGCGCCAGAGGGGGCCAGTTCTGGCGAGAAGCGTAGATCTGAGAAGAAGCCTCATTTTTTCGGGGGACATCCACAAGAGGCAAAGCAAGCTAGGGATGATCGGCACTCCTCCACGCCGAAGAAGAGAGAAGTGGGGGCATCGACGATGGAGGATGAGCTTTCCCTATCGAAGGGAGATGTGGCAATAGAGCAGGAGCAAGTGGTTGGGGGGAATATGGAGGAGGCCATCGAGGTCTCTCCTCTCCAAATAGTGGCTGTGCCAGATGGTTCGGAAGAGATACCACCAGCTTGCTCGGTGATTTCTTCATTCGAGGGCAACTAGTCTCATCTGGTGGAGGTCGGCGATGTCAGCATGCCCCTCACATGTGAGGGTGAAACCCCGGCTTTGACTGAGGGGGCGAAGGAAGTCATTATCCCGAGGCTAAGGGGGAGCCGCCTATCGAAGAATCAGCGGATGTCGAGGGGGAAATCGAAGTGGTGGTTAGGGCCCAAGAGGGATTTCCCACCGGGGGGGCTCTCTCCCGAGGTATCGGGGGAAGTTGTGGAGGCTAGGGCTCCCATAGGATCTGTTGGGCTCGAGCAAGTGCTTGTGGGTCAAGGGAGACCGTTGGTTGAGAGGGATGTGCGAGCCGAGGCATTTTCGGCCGAAGCATCGAAGAAGGAAATCGAACGGGCTGAAGCCTCTAAGGCTTCTCAAGTCAGAGCTTTGGCAGAGGAGGTCGAGCAAATGAAGGTTCCTCGGCCTGAAGCACTCCCGATCAAGCAATCAGCCGTAAATCTTCTTTCACCTGATCCAGATGTGGAAGAGATGTTTGCCGCCTTAATGTAGTCTGTGTTATATATGGAGAAAGGTTCTTCGGCAAGTGAGCCCGCAACAAAGGATCTTATTGACGTAGCATTTGGGCAGCTCAGTGTGCCACAAGACATATATCTTCTTTCCGAGATTGGCAACTCCACTCTCACGAGGATCGCCGCAAATTATGCTTTCCGGGTAAGTCATTTCGTCAATACAATAGTTTTTAGCTAGCCGAGTCGGCTGCACTTTCTTACTTACATTTTGCTCACAGAATGCTTTGATCGTGAGGGCTCTAAGTTGGTGTTTGAATTTGGCCATGGGGGCCAGCGCTCAAGCTAGGAAGGAGGCCGCTTATCTTCGAGAGAGGGCGGAGTCATCCAGTAAACTTTCTAGGTCCCTAGCGTCTGTTCGGGAAGAGCTCAAAAAAACATCGAGGTCCTACCAAGCCGCTGCCGAGAGGGCATCTCAACTTGAGATCGAGGTTAAGGAGCTCCATGGATTTCGTAAGCAGTCCGATGAGGTTTGCTTGGAATTGGCGCAAATAAAATCCAAACATGCCGAAGAAACGGAAGCTTTGCAGAAGCGTTTCCAGGAAAGGTGGGATGAGCTGAAGAGGAGTTTTTCCAAGGAAAAAAGTAGCTTAAATAGGAGGCTGGACGAAGAAGAGCGCAGACATCAGTGGCAGCAAGATCAGCTCACTGGCTTGAGCAGAAAGCTTGCTGAGAGGGAGAGTAGAACTAAATGGCAGCAAGACCATATTGCCAAACTTATTGTCGATCTTGCGCAATCTCAGCGAGAGACCGAAGAGAAGCAATCGAGAATTAATGATCTCAGGGACAGGACCTAGCAAAATAAAAGTGATAAGTTAAAAGCTCTCGATAAAGTCCACGAGCTAAGTGCGAAAATGGCTCAGCGAGAAGAGGAGGTATGACGTCTCCTTATTCCTTTTTGCCTTTCTACTTTCAATCATTGTTTTAACCGATGTTGTGTCTACAAATGACTAAGATCGGGCTTGAACTTCAGAACCAGCTAAGGGTCCTGAGAGAGGAGTTAGCCTCGAGCCGCCAAAGAAACTCTGAATTGGAGGGCTAACTGGCCGAGGCTGATAGACAGGCTACTTCGCCCATGGAAGAATATAAGAATTCTACCCAATTCCTCGATGAGCACAAGGCGGCCTACACCGATGCATTTTGGTTTGGTGAGGAGGAGACCCGAGCGAAGATTTCTTGAGAGTACCCAGAGTTGGATCTTTCTTTTATGGAGGCTGAATATTTGACACCCGAACCCCAGGGGCCGAGCTGTCTGCCAAGGATGAGTATGAGGAGATTTCGGACGTGGACCTTGAGACCGTTTTAGGCGCTAGTGGAGCTGCGGGTCCAGAAGAGGGTCATCACCCTGATATAGAAGAACTTGAGGTTCCTCAGTCATCCACATTCGAGGTAGGCCAACCAAGTCAGTCTCTTCCAAATATCATTGGAGCTGCTCCTAAGGCCGAGCCCAAACCTTGATTCTTGAGGGTTATTTATGTACTTTTGTTTCCCCTATTTGTAATTTGGCTGAACCTTTCTTTGATGAATGAATTCCTCATTTCCCTTCATATGCACCACAATTTTGGCATCATTTTTCAAGCGATTTTTTTATCTTATTTGCGCCTTCCTTGTACTTAGCTCATGATGGATGAATCATGTTTTGGAAGAAGTAATTTTTGATGGTTCTGCCGAAACTGAACGAATCGCTCAATTTTTCTAAGGCTGGTTTGATTAGGTTTATTGAAATACAGAATTGCTCGGTCTTGTTGAGGAGAAGGCCTTACTCTGGTTTTGACCGAGGCAGACCGAATAGTTTGGAATGAATGATGTGGAGGGACTATTTCGGTTACGGCCAAAGCAAAATGGATAGCTCGGTTCGATCGGGGCAAAGATTTGGTTTGCCCCTTACCGAAGCAGGCGAGACAGTCCAAGGGAATCTTCCGTTTCTCGAATCTTCTAGCTGACGGTTTTGCCGATGGTGGGTCTGGGTTTAGGTTTAGGTTTGGGAGGTACCCTGCCATCCGCGACCGGCTGCGAGCTGCCGCCCGAGCGTTTGGGTGACCCTGGGGGCGCCGCAGAATGGGTGGGGGTCCATAGGAAAGGCGGACCGGTCCAACGGCGACAGCATTAGAAAGGTGAGTCAAGCCCAACTTCACATCGTTGAATCCTAGGAAAGACTTTATACACTGTTTTCGGTGCAGCAAGTTTTACGTGGACTACATCGCTTCTTTCTATTGGTCCACATAGATCACATATGGCCTGACATGATGGAACAGAATAACATAGAGATAATGTTACTTTTTAATTGTACATCCATTAAAAGTCGTTCAGCCTTTACCATTGGTGTGAAAACGAAAATGCCCTTTCCCTCCAGCCTACTTTAACCCTTCATCTTATTGGATTTGCTGATAAAAAATCGTAAGGTTCTGGCCTAGAAGAAGAGTATCCAAAGGAGTGACAAAGCTCTGCCAAACGACATCCTGGCGCGCATTCAAAAGAACAAGATTCTCATCGTCGCGGAGACTGGCTGAAGCAACGGAGAAGTTGTGAGTGTTGCTGCTCCAGACCTCAGCTCCCTTCGAAGAGTCGAAGAGAATGAGACCTTCGGCCTCATTGAGTTGAAGAAATGAATTATATCCTACAAAAACATGAGCGCCGGCAACCCATACAGGTGCCTGCTCGAAGGATGGGATCGATCTCGAGTTGAAGCGAATGCCGACTTCATACTGGTTAGGTTCGTCAGGGCGGCTAAGGAACTCCAATGCAAAGTTCTCATCGGTTCAAAACCTTAAGACAAAGCATCAGTTCAAACCCACGACACCCTAGTTGGAAACCCACGACACCCTAGTTCATAACCCACGACACCCTAGTTCAAACCTTAAGACAAAGCATCAGTTTAAACCCACGATACCCTAGTTCATAACCCACGACACCCTAGTTCAAAACTTTAAGACAAAGCATCAATTTAAACCCACGACACCCTAGTTGGAAACCCACGACACCCTAGTTCATAACCCATGACACCCTAATTCAAAACCTTAAGACAAAGCATTAGTTCAAACCCACGATACCCTAGTTGGAAACCCACGACACCCTAGTTCATAACCGACAACACCCTAGTTCAAAACCTTAAGACAAAGCATCAGTTCAAACCCACGATACCCTAGTTCAAAACCTTAAGATAAAGCATCAGTTCAAACCCATGACACCCTAATTCACAACCCACGACACCCTAGTTCAAAACCTTAAGACAAAGCATCAGTTCAAACCCACGATACCCTAGTTGGAAACCCACGACACCCTAGTTCATAACCCACGACACCCTAGTTCAAAACCTTAAGATAAAGCATCAGTTTAAACCCACGATACCCTCTAGTTCAAGACCCATGACACCAAAGTTCAAGACCCATGACACCCCAGTTCAAGACCCACGACACCCCCAGTTAAAGACCCATGATACCCCAGTTCAAGACCCACGACACCCCCAGTTCAAGACACACGACACCCTAGTTTAAGACCCACGACACCCCCAGTTCAAGACCCACGACACCCTAATTCAAGACCCACGATACCCTAGTTCAAGACCCATGACACCCCCAGTTAAAGACCCATGACACCCTAGTTCAAGACCCACGACACCTCAGTTCAAGACCCACGACACCTCTAGTTTAAGACCCATGACACCCCCTAGTTCAAGACCCATGACACCCAGCCCCACAACCCTCTCCTCCTTAGCATTATAGAGTGAGATATATGTCATCACCTACTAAAGCTAGTTCCCTGGGCGTTTCTTCATGCCGCGGCCATTGCGCTTTCTCCGATTGCATAAAGCCTTCACCATAGAAGGTGGATCGTCCGTGGGGGAGAAGAATTAGGCGCATAGCGCTTTCACCACCAGGAAGGTACGAGGCACAATGCAAACAGGGGTTATGATGGATGGGTGGAAGAGTAGTTGCATGGGAGCTTTATAAACGCTCCTAATAATTCACGTGAGAGGGGTTGTAACAGAGATTGTAGAACTTATATCATTATTTTTATTTTTGTATCAATGTAAATTTTTAACTTTTATATGTAAACTTTTGGACAAACTACAGAATTAATCCTAGTACTTAGGGGGTAACAAAGCATCAGTTCAAACCCACGACACCCTAGTTCATAACCCACGACACCCTAGTTCAAAACCTTAAGACAAAGCATCAGTTCAAACCCACAACACCCTAGTTGGAAACCCACGACACCCTAGTTCATAACCCACGACACCCTAGTTCAAAACCTTAAGACAAAGCATCAGTTTAAACCCACGACACCCCCTAGTTCAAGACCTATGACACCCAAGTTCAAGACCCATGACACCCCAGTTCAAGACCCACGATACCCCCAGTTAAAGACCCATGACACCCCAGTTCAAGACCCACGACACCCCCAGTTCAAGACACATGACACCCTAGTTTAAGACCCACGACACCCCCAGTTCAAGACCCACGACACCCTAATTCAAGACCAACGACACCCTAGTTCAAGACCCATGACACCCTCAGTTAAAGACCCATGACACCCTAGTTCAAGACCCACGATACCCCAGTTCAAGACTAACGACACCCCTAGTTTAAGACCCACGACACCCCCTAGTTCAAGACCCATGACACCCAGCCCCACAACACTCTCCTCCTTAGCATTATAGAGTGAGATATATATGTCATCACCTACTAAAGCTAGTTCCCTGGGTGTTTCTTCATGCCGCGGCCATTGCGCTTTCTCCGATTGCATAAAGCCTTCACCATAGAAGGTGGATCGTCTGTGGGGGAGAAGAATTAGGCGCATAGCGCTTTCACCACCAGGAAGGTACGAGGCACAATGCAAACTGGGGTTATAATGGATGGGTGGAAGAGTAGTTGCATGGGAGCTTTATAAACGCTCCTAATAATTCACGTGAAAGGGGTTGTAACAGAGATTGTAGAACTTATATCATTATTTTTTATTTTTGTATCAATGTAAATTTTTAACTTTTATATGTAAACTTTTTGGACAAACTACAGAATTAATCCTAGTACTTAGGGGGTAACAAAGCATCAGTTCAAACCCACGACACCCTAGTTCATAACCCACGACACCCTAATTCAAAACCTTAAGACAAAGCATCAGTTCAAACCCACGACACCCTAGTTGGAAACCCATGACACCCTAGTTCATAACCCACGACACCCTAGTTCAAAACCTTAAGACAAAGCATCAGTTTAAACCCACGACACCCCCTAGTTCAAGACCCATGACACCCAAGTTCAAGACCCATGACACCCCAGTTCAAGACCCACGACACCCCCAGTTAAAGACCCATGATACCCCAGTTCAAAACCCATGACACCCCTAGTTCAAGACACACGACACCCTAGTTTAAGACCCACGACACCCCCAGTTCAAGACCTACGATACCCTAATTCAAGACCCACGACACCCTAGTTCAAGACCCACGACACCCTAGTTCAAGACCCATGACACCCTCAGTTAAAGACCCATGACACCCTAGTTCAAGACCCACGACACCCCTAGTTTAAGACCCATGACACCCCCTAGTTCAAGACCCATGACACCCAGCCCCACAACCCTCTCTTCCTTAGCATTATAGAGTGAGATATATATGTCATCACCTACTAAAGCTAGTTCCCTAGGTGTTTCTTCATGTCGCGGCCATTGCGCTTTCTCCGATTGCATAAAGCCTTCACCATAGAAGGTGGATCGTCCGTGGGGGAGAAGAATTAGGCGCATAGCGCTTTCACCACCAGGAAGGTACGAGGCACAATGCAAACAGGGGTTATGATGGATGGGTGGAAGAGTAGTTGCATGGGAGCTTTATAAATGCTCCTAATAATTCACGTGAAAGGGGTTGTAACAGAGATTGTAGAACTTATATCATTATTTTTATTTTTGAATCAATGTAAATTTTAACTTTTATATGTAAACTTTTTGAACAAACTACAGAATTAATCCTAGTACTTAGGGGTAACAAAGCATCAGTTCAAACACACGACACCCTAGTTTTATAACCCACGACACCCTAGTTCAAAACCTTAAGACAAAGCATCAGTTCAAACCCACGACACCCTAGTTAGAAACCCACGACACCCTAGTTCATAACCCACGACACCCTAGTTCAAAACCTTAAGACAAAGCATCAGTTTAAACCCACGACACCCCCTAGTTCAAGACCCATGACACCCAAGTTCAAGACCCATAACACCCCAGTTCAAGACCCACGACACCCCCAGTTAAAGACCCATGATACCCCAGTTCAAGACCCACGACACCCCCAGTTCAAGATACACGACACCCTAGTTTAAGACCCATGACACCCCCAGTTCAAGACCCACGACACCCTAATTCAAGACCCACAACACCCTAGTTCAAGACCCATGACACCCCAGTTCAAGACCCATGACACCCTAGTTCAAGACCCACGACACCCCAGTTCAAGACCCACGACTCCCCTAGTTTAAGACCCACGATACCCCCTAGTTCAAGACCCATGACACCCAGCCCCACAACCCTCTCCTCCTTAGCATTATAGAGTGAGATATATATGTCATCACCTACTAAAGCTAGTTCCCTGGGCGTTTCTTCATGCCGCGGCCATTGCGCTTTCTCCGATTGCATAAAGCCTTCACCATAGAAGGTGGATCGTCCGTGGGGGAGAAGAATTAGGCGCATAGCGCTTTCACCACTAGGAAGGTACGAGGCACAATGCAAACAGGGGTTATGATGGATGGGTGGAAGAGTAGTAGCATGGGAGCTTTATAAACGCTCCTAATAATTCACGTGAAAGGGGTTGTAACAGAGATTGTAGAACTTATATCATTATTTTTATTTTTGTATCAATGTAAATTTTTAACTTTTATATGTAAACTTTTTGGACAAACTACAGAATTAATCCTAGTACTTAGGGGGTTGTATCACCTTGAATTAGGGTGTCGTGGGTCTTGAACTGGGGGTGTCGTGGGTCTTAAACTAGGGTTCCGTGTGTCTTGAACTGGGGGTGTCGTGGGTCTTGAACTGGGGTGTCATGGGTCTTGAACTTGGGTGTCATGGGTCTTGAACTAGGGGGTGTCGTGGGTTTAAACTGATGCTTTGTCTTAAGGTTTTGAACTAGGGTGTCGTGGGTTATGAACTAGGGTGTCGTGGGTTTCCAACTAGGGTGTCGTGGGTTTGAACTGATGCTTTGTCTTAAGGTTTTGAATTAGGGTGTCATGGGTTATGAACTAGGGTGTCGTGGGTTTGAACTGATGCTTTGTCTTAAGGTTTTGAAGTAGGGTGTCGTGGGTTATGAACTAGGGTGTCGTGGGTTTCCAACTAGGGTATCGTGGGTTTGAACTGATGCTTTGTCTTAAGGTTTTGAACTAGGGTGTCGTCGGTTATGAACTAGGGTGTCGTGGGTTTCCAACTAGGGTATCGTGGGTTTGAACTGATGCTTTGTCTTAAGGTTTTGAACTAGGGTGTCATGGATTATGAACTAGGGTATCGTGGGTTTCCAACTAGGGTGTCGTGGGTTTAAACTGATGCTTTGTCTTAAAGTTTTGAACTAGGGTATCGTGGGTTATGAACTAGGGTGTCGTGGGTTTAAACTGATGCTTTGTCTTAAGGTTTTGAACTAGGGTGTCGTGGGTTATGAACTAGGGTGTCGTGGGTTTCCAACTAGGGTGTCGTGGGTTTGAACTGATGCTTTGTCTTAAGGTTTTGAACCGATGGGAACTTTGCATTGGAGTTCCTTAGCCGCCCTGACGAACCTAACTAGTATGAAGTCGGCATTCGCTTCAACTCGAGATCGATCCCGTCCTCCGAGCAGGCACCTGTATGGGTTGCCGGTGCTCATGTTTTTGTCGGATATAATTCGTTTCTTCAACTCAATGAGGCCGAAGGTCTCGTTCTCTTTGACTCTTTGAAGGGAGCTGAGGTCTGGAGCAGCAACACTCACAACTCCTCCATCGCTTCAGCCAGTCTCCGCGATGATGGGAATCTTGTTCTCTTGAATGCGCGCAAGGATGTCGTCTGGCAGAGCTTTGCCACTCCTTCGGATACTCTTCTTCCAGGCCAGAACCTTACGATTTTTTATAAGCAAAATTCAAATAAGATGGCAGGTTGAAGTAGGCTGGAGGAAAAGGGCATTTTCGTCTTTACACCAATGGTAAAAGGCTGAACGACTTTTAATGGATGTATGATTAAAAAGTAACATTATCTCCCTACTATTCTGTCCCATCATGTTAGGCCACATGGGATCCATGTGGACCAATAGGAAGAAGTGGTGCAGCCCACGTAGGACTTGCTGCACCGGGGGTGGTGTACAAAGTCTTTTCCTGAATCCTAATTGGGACTCAGCCCATCTTAGCGCTTCTTTGACTTGATCAGCTTAAATTATTTATCAGCCTCTATTTATTTTTATTTTTATTTTTTGTGGTGATATTGTGGTATTTGCTAGGGCTTATTGTAGGAACAACCCGTAATATTTTCTGATTTGATTCACGATGCAGATATTATTTTTTTAATAACTAATAAATGCAATTATTCAGTCTACATTGGTTGATTTGGAGGGGGAAAAATGAAAATATGCAGCTAAAGATGGAGATGGTGAATTGTAGTGCATTATCTCAAGAATATAATGCATCTTAATCCGCTACTTTGAATGCTTGTGAAATTTTCGCCAATCTACTTCTTCCTGAATAAAGTCAAGTTTATATTTCTCAATTTTTTCTTCTATCAACCGCGCGTCCTTTGGAAGATAAGATTTTTTATGCTTTTTGTTGCTGCAGAAATCCGTTCTCCGACTTGAGTGCAATCTAACTCCAGATCTAAATGTTAATCTCTCGCTCGAGTGGAACTTGCAACACAGTCCTAACGCAAAGAGTGTTGAGGGTAGCCCTCTACGGAAGACCCTCCGACGCTCAAGTCAGTGAAGATTCACAGCAAGTAGATACGAGGAGAAGGCTCTCGCAGAAGAGTTCCTCAAGAGAATGGCCTCCTGAGAGCTCAGAGCTATGCTTAAGCTTTGTTAATGGAGTTTTTCAGTCAGAGTATCAGTGAGAGCGTGGGCATACCTGAGGAGCTTTAGGACAAGGATATTTATAGGTGATCACCTGATTCCTTGAGCACGTCATCGAGGGTCCGAAACCGTTCAGATTTGAATCAAGTTTGTTACAGGGCTGGTAGTATCAGTATCTAGTTAGTTAGAGAATTGATGGCTAGGGAAGCTAGCTGGTGCTTTGAGATTCGGTGGTCCTGTAAGCCCTAGGCCACTTCTGTAGGTCCTAGGCCACTTTTGGCATTATTTGCGCAATTTTCCACTCGAGATCTTGTTACACTATCGTGAATTCGAATTCTCCCGTGCTTGACTCTACAGAGGCGTCTTAATGCCTCGGTCTGATCAAGGCATAAGGATAGCTTGGCACCGCCGAAGCATTTAAGTGCTTCGGTCTAGCCAAGGCAAGAAGTTAGCTCAGCTCAGCTGGAGCACGAGATTCGGTCGAAGTATATGATTGTTCGGTGCCATCTTGCACATGAGGACGGGATGCTTCGGGCCTACTGAGGCGGAACAATAACTCGGGACGATTCGATATAAGAGCGGTCTGGTCCTGCCGAAGATGGTTCGGCGTTGCTGCCCTTTAGATACGACAGCTGGCTGATCAAAAATCGAGTTGGACCTGACCTTTTTGTATTGTGCATAAATATTGGCGCAATGATGATTTTACCCCTCATAACATGACCCCCACTCCCTAGTCCGAAGTGTAAGTTCGGATATAAGGAGTAGAGTCTAGAATGGCCTCATCTGAAAGGATTTGAAAGGATGTGCAATGATGATCTCATAAATGTCGTGTCGTCATTCTATCATTTTTCTCGGTGAATGAAATGGAAAAACCCCTCGTTTCTTGTGGGTGACAATTGGGGAAGCCCCACGTGGTGAATTCCTATCACCACGGCGCCTGCAGCGGTGATTTGAGCGTCTGGGGGTTTCCTTTAAGGACGATGTGTCCTCTTTCCGAAATGCTCTTTTAAAAGGAGTAAGGGGTTAAGGAGGTGCTCCTTCTGTAGCGCTTTCTTATTCTTCCCTCATAGAATCCATTCTTTGAAAACCCTCGCGAGTTCAACTCGGATTTGTCCTCCAACTCAGTAATATGAAGGGTCCAAATGATGTGGCCTCTGAGATAACTCTTGAAGATTTGGACAGAATATGCCACAAATACAAGATTCCCAAGAGAGTCTCAAGGTGACCAGAGCACGGGGTTTTCTTTTATGAGGAGAGCTTAAGAACAGGCCTTCGTTTTTCCCTCCACACGCTGGTGTGGAAGGTGATGAGGTTCTACAACATATGCCCGACGATGGTGGCCTCAAATAGCTGGCGTAACCTTCGAGTTTATCTCAATGTGTAGTTGCATTGGGGTGATGGTGACCCTATCTCTGTTTGGAGTCTGCTACAACTAGAGGTAGGCATTGTGTCATGCCGCTCATGGCACGGCACGGCCCAGGCCCACATGGGTCATGACGACACGGCCCAATTAACCATGTCGTGCCGGGCTCAGAATTTTTTTTTGGCCTGGCACGGCACGGCCCATAATGGGCCCGTGCTGGCCTACTCGATAAAAAAATTATAAATTTTTTTTAATAAATTAAAAAAATTATTAGAATAAAGATATTTATTAATATGAAGCCACCTTAATGGTGGGGGGTTTGGCATAGACCCCTACCAGTTTATTAATTTAAAATCAAAATGGTACAGGAAGGGAGGGGGACTAGGCCTAACCTCCAGAACAGAATACAATAAGAAAGGAGAAAAAAATATAGAGAAAAAAATAAAGATGACTCACTTACTTTAACAATTAAAAAAATAAAAATATACAATTATAAAAATAGAGATGATTCACTCATCACTCATCAGTAGTATTTGTGTCATCATCATCTTCGCTGGTTAAGTCATGTCCTCCTTTATCTTGAAGCATCGCCTCAGCATCCAACCAATCTTTGAAGCAGAAAAGCATCTCAACTGTCTCGCCTGTCATCCTACTTCTTTTTTCATACATAATACGTCGATATGCACTGAAAACAGATTTTGATGCTACTATGGACATCGGCACAGCTAAAATATCTCATGCAATGGCAGACATAATAGGATATTGATTTCTAACACTTTTCCACCAAGCTAATACATCTAGACTTTCTATTTGATCTTCATCATATGCAGAATGAAGATTGTTTCGTAAATAAAATTCTAATTCATTACTTAAAGATGAAGAAGATGAAGAAGATGAAGCATGTGTGTGTCTTCTAATGAATGAAAAAATAGATGACGAATGAGATCTAGAAGAAGAAGCCGAGCTTTGAGCAGGTATTCTAGATCCATAAATTTTATCATTATATAAACCATAAATATCATTAAGAAGTTGTGTTACCTCATCTTTAGCAGGTTCAGGATATTGATTCATGTTTTCACAATATTGATCAATTAAAAAATTTACGCCATTTAATTTAACTCTAGGATCAAAAACAGCAGCTAAGTTATGCAATGGACATATCATATTCTAAGATTCATTATATTTAGTTTCCATATTACATATAATAGGCATTAAAACTTCATGATATCTATATTCTTTAAATTTTTCACTAATTACATATGCTTTTTATAAAAATAAATAAGAAGTTGGATAATAAATACCAGAAAGAACATTTGTAGCATCATAAAAAATAACCAAAAAATCTTCTAAAATTTTACCTTGATTCCAATCAGATTCAGACAATGTAAATCCTAATCCATGATCATTAATATAAGTACTTAATAAGTTCTTATATGGATATGCATCATGTATCATGGTATAGGTACTATTCCAACGAGTTACTACATCAAATTTAAATTTTTTAAAACGTTTACCATGATCTACACATAATTGTTTAAATTCTTGAAGTCTTGACCTTGAAGTATGAATAAAAGAAATTATATTTCTAATTTTTAAAATAACCTCTTGAATTATATTCATGCTAGATTGAGCAGAAAGATTTAATATATGACATGCACATCTAATATGAAATAATTGTCCATCTAAAATGGGATGCAAAGAGTCATTTAATAATGCAACAGCAGAATTATTATTAGATGCATTATCAAAAGTAATTGATATTATTTTATTATTAATATTATATGAGCACATGGTTTGATAAATAATATTTAAAATTTATTGTCCCGAATGCGAAAAATCAAAAGCACAAAAAGCAATAATTCGTTTATTGAGTTGTCAATCATTATCAATATAATGAGCAGTAATAGCAATAAAACAATTACTATCTAGAGATGCCGATCAAATATCATAAGTTAAAGAAATTCTAGCATTTAAATTTGAGAGACTTTTAATTAAACTTTGGTTTATTGCTAAAAAAATTTGTCATAGCCACTCTTCTAAAGGTACGGCTATTAGTTCTTCTATAAGCAGGTTGTAGGCCTAATTGAACATATCTTTTAAAATTATAAGATTCAAATAAACTAAAAGGTAATTCATCCTGAACTATCCATCTTACAAGTAATTTTCTTTTATTTTCGTAGTTATATCCAAAATTATCTACAAGTGATCCCTCTTGTATATTAAGGATATATTGCTAACGAAAATCATGCATCCTATGAGTCTCTTGATGTCTTCTTAAATGCCTTGTTCCTTCAGTACTAGAACAACTGTAAAGTTTTGTACATTTTTATATTTTGCTTTATAGACTTCATCAACCATAATTCTATCGAAATCATTTCAAACATCACTAGTCCTCTTACAAGAAGAAGTTTGACATTCACTAACACTAGCTCTAGAGGGAACTTGGGGTTGGAGTTAGGATTGGGGTTAGGGATTAGTTTTCTCACCATCAGAAAAAGGGTGGATGTTAAAATTACTTTCGTTAAAGATGTAATATCTAAAATTTTTAATTAATAAATAAAAAAAATTAAAACTAACTCATAAAAAGGAATTGAGAAGAGGATCAGAGGTGGAGGCGTGGAGCCGAGATTTGTCAGCTTCCTCTTGCTTTCTCGCCTCTCAACAAGAAGTGATCTTGTAGCACCTTGTAGCACTTGATTACTTGCTAGAGCACTTGCCACTTGCAAACTAAAAATTAAATTGCTAATCTATTAGAGCACTTGCTAGAAGAGAGAAATAACAGTAATAAAGGAGAGAAGAGTTGGTTTGGTGTGGTAAGAATGAGGAAGAAATGGGTTATTTATAGAAGTCCTAATTTTTTTTCAAAAATACCCTTTGATATAGCTGTTATATGGCTGTTAGGAGGGGTAAAATGGTCTAAACCCCTCCCTAAATGGCTATATAGCCATTTTTAATGACTATATAGCCGTTAGGGTCGTGCCTGGCATGGCCCTGGTGAAAGGGCCATGCCAGGCATGGCCTAAGGCATGCCTTAGGCCGTGCCAACACGGCTTGAGCCATGCCTGGGCATGGCCCTATTGTGTCGTGCCTGGGCACGGCACCAGGGCAGTGCATGGGCATAGCTCAGGCCCAGCACGGCCCATGACCCAAAATGGGTCATGGGCCATACCGGGTCTGAATTTTTTTTACCGTGCCGTACTTGGCATGGCCCGTTTATTACTGGGCCATGCCATGCATGGTAATTTCCCAGGCACGATGGGCCTGGGTTGTGCCCACCTCTAGCTACAACCTGGTTTTCGGAAGGAACTTTGAGTGGCCTTATATTGGGATCCGGAAATCGTTCAAGATGATATCGTATAATCCATCGTCAATAAAGGAATGGAAGTCCTGATTTTTCATCGTCGAGGGGAACGTTGGCTCTGATTTTTCTTGGAGGTGGGCGGACTATGTAAAGGATCTGGAAGCACATCCAAAGCTATTGAGCAGGAGAAGAGAAATTTGTTGACTCTCCGCAGCGGTCAGGTGTTCTCAGCCAGTGCCCTCCTGTCGAAGGATGCTCTCTTCACCGCTGGGCTTAGCTCTTTCGATCCTCAAGGTAAAATTTCTCCCCTCTTCTTATGTCTGTAACTATTAGGCAACTTTACCATGATCTAAACGATTGCCTGTTGTGTTTATAGCCAAAAGGTCAGCATTTGTAGTCAAATAAGGAAAGAATTAGGCAAGCGCCAGAGGGGGGCCAGTTCTGGCGAGAAGCGTAGATCTGAGAAGAAGCCTCATTTTTTCGGGGGACATCCACAAGAGGCAAAGCAAGCTAGGGATGATCGGCACTCCTCCACGCCGAAGAAGAGAGAAGTGGGGGCATCGACGATGGAGGATGAGCTTTCCCTATCGAAGGGAGATGTGGCAATAGAGCAGGAGCAAGTGGTTGGGGGGAATATGGAGGAGGCCATCGAGGTCTCTCCTCTCCAAATAGTGGCTATGCCAGATGGTTCGGAAGAGATACCACCAGCTTGCTCGGTGATTTCTTCATTCGAGGGCAACTAGTCTCATCTGGTGGAGGTCGGCGATGTCAGCATGCCCCTCACATGTGAGGGTGAAACCCCGGCTTTGACTGAGGGGGCGAAGGAAGTCATTATCCCGAGGCTAAGGGGGAGCCGCCTATCGAAGAATCAGCGGATGTCGAGGGGGAAATCGAAGTGGTGGTTAGGGCCCAAGAGGGATTTCCCACCGGGGGGGCTCTCTCCCGAGGTATCGGGGGAAGTTGTGGAGGCTAGGGCTCCCATAGGATCTGTTGGGCTCGAGCAAGTGCTTGTGGGTCAAGGGAGACCGTTGGTTGAGAGGGATGTGCGAGCCGAGGCATTTTCGGCCAAGCATCGAAGAAGGAAATCGAACGGGCTGAAGCCTCTAAGGCTTCTCAAGTCAGAGCTTTGGCAGAGGAGGTCGAGCAAATGAAGGTTCCTCGGCCTGAAGCACTCCCGATCAAGCAATCAGCCGTAAATCTTCTTTCACCTGATCCAGATGTGGAAGAGATGTTTGCCGCCTTAATAGTCTGTGTTATATATGGAGAAAGGTTCTTCGGCAAGTGAGCCCGCAACAAAGGATCTTATTGACGTAGCATTTGGGCAGCTCAGTGTGCCACAAGACATATATCTTCTTTCCGAGATTGGCAACTCCACTCTCACGAGGATCGCCGCAAATTATGCTTTCCGGGTAAGTCATTTCGTCAATACAATAGTTTTTAGCTAGCCGAGTCGGCTGCACTTTCTTACTTACATTTGCTCACAGAATGCTTTGATCGTGAGGGCTCTAAGTTGGTGTTTGAATTTGGCCATGGGGGCCAGCGCTCAAGCTAGGAAGGAGGCCGCTTATCTTCGAGAGAGGGCGGAGTCATCCAGTAAACTTTCTAGGTCCCTAGCGTCTGTTCGGGAAGAGCTCAAAAAAACATCGAGGTCCTACCAAGCCGCTGCCGAGAGGGCATCTCAACTTGAGATCGAGGTTAAGGAGCTCCATGGATTTCGTAAGCAGTCCGATGAGGTTTGCTTGGAATTGGCGCAAATAAAATCCAAACATGCCGAAGAAATGGAAGCTTTGCAGAAGCGTTTCCAGGAAAGGTGGGATGAGCTGAAGAGGAGTTTTTCCAAGGAAAAAAGTAGCTTAAATAGGAGGCTGGACGAAGAAGAGCGCAGACATCAGTGGCAGCAAGATCAGCTCACTGGCTTGAGCAGAAAGCTTGCTGAGAGGGAGAGTAGAACTAAATGGCAGCAAGACCATATTGCCAAACTTATTGTCGATCTTGCGCAATCTCAGCGAGAGACCGAAGAGAAGCAATCGAGAATTAATGATCTCAGGGACAGGACCTAGCAAAATAAAAGTGATAAGTTAAAAGCTCTCGATAAAGTCCACGAGCTAAGTGCGAAAATGGCTCAGCGAGAAGAGGAGGTATGACGTCTCCTTATTCCTTTTTGCCTTTCTACTTTCAATCATTGTTTTAACCGATGTTGTGTCTACAAATGACTAAGATCGGGCTTGAACTTCAGAACCAGCTAAGGGTCCTGAGAGAGGAGTTAGCCTCGAGCCGCCAAAGAAACTCTGAATTGGAGGGCTAACTGGCCGAGGCTGATAGACAGGCTACTTCGCCCATGGAAGAATATAAGAATTCTACCCAATTCCTCGATGAGCACAAGGCGGCCTACACCGATGCATTTTGGTTTGGTGAGGAGGAGACCCGAGCGAAGATTTCTTGAGAGTACCCAGAGTTGGATCTTTCTTTTATGGAGGCTGAATATTTTGACACCCGAACCCCAGGGGCCGAGCTGTCTGCCAAGGATGAGTATGAGGAGATTTCGGACGTGGACCTTGAGACCGTTTTAGGCGCTAGTGGAGCTGCGGGTCCAGAAGAGGGTCATCACCCTGATATAGAAGAACTTGAGGTTCCTCAGTCATCCACATTCGAGGTAGGCCAACCAAGTCAGTCTCTTCCAAATATCATTGGAGCTGCTCCTAAGGCCGAGCCCAAACCTTGATTCTTGAGGGTTATTTATGTACTTTTGTTTCCCCTATTTGTAATTTGGCTGAACCTTTCTTGATGAATGAATTCCTCATTTCCCTTCATATGCACCACAATTTTGGCATCATTTTTCAAGCGATTTTTTTATCTTATTTGCGCCTTCCTTGTACTTAGCTCATGATGGATGAATCATGTTTTGGAAGAAGTAATTTTGATGGTTCTGCCGAAACTGAACGAATCGCTCAATTTTTCTAAGGCTGGTTTGATTAGGTTTATTGAAATACAGAATTGCTCGGTCTTGTTGAGGAGAAGGCCTTACTCTGGTTTTGACCGAGGCAGACCGAATAGTTTGGAATGAATGATGTGGAGGGACTATTTCGGTTACGGCCAAAGCAAAATGGATAGCTCGGTTCGATCGGGGCAAAGATTTGGTTTGCCCCTTACCGAAGCAGGCGAGACAGTCCAAAATTTGGCCGAGGGAAGTATCATTTTCTTCCAGGGAATTTATTTCATTGTTATCAGTAGCTGGTCTTTTTCAATGCGAGTTCGCTTTGCGTGTATGCCAAGCATTCGATTGCTATTGGGCGGCATCATTTTCTATGGGGATTTTTCAGGTCTATCCAAATCCCGAAGACTGGCAGGCATTTAAGGCTCTTGAATTGAGACCAGAAAGAGATCTTTTGTCTTTCATCATGGCTTGAAGGGTGTGCTCGACACATCTTGGGATGTGCCAAGTTTTATTTTGAAGTGCCATGTGGCTTCGAGCATGGTGCGGCCGGGGCGTTTTGAATTCCAAGGTCCCCTCTTTACTAATGGCTATTCCGAGTTTGTTGCCTATAAAAAGGGGAAGCGGAAAATGCTCAAGTGCATCTGAGAAGCTATTGAGAAATTATTGAATCATAATTGCCCCAACTTATTGATTTTGATGATTTCCAAAAGCCATGAGTATTTTAAAGAAAACAATGAGTTTATCTATCAAAAATCTTGAGCTTATTCAAAAAAACCAATGGACTCTAAATGGTTTAATTCACTGATTTTTGAATCAATTTGAAAGAGAGTTTTCAAACTCTATTTTGAGATCTTAAAAAGAAATTCTTACATAATATATTTTAATCTATGATTTCTTGAAACATGTCTTGAATTCATGCTTAATGACATATTTACTGTGTTCAAGTCAAAATATCATTTAAAATTATTTTAATATAATTGGGACGAGCTTTAAAGTCAATCAGAACATTTTTCTGATTTTTGTATCGCTCCCGAGCCGACTCAAGGGTTCCCGAGTCGACTCCCCAACTGTCTGAGTTTCAATGTTGTCCTGAGTCGACACTTGAGTTTTCAAGAGTCGACCCCTGAAACCTTCGCGAGCCGACTCAAGACTGTGCGAGCCGACTCGACTCAGACACCAGAAAGTCTCATTTTTGAGCACTTCTCGAGTCGACTCCCCATGTTCCTCGAGTCGACTCCCAACTTTCGCGAGCCGACTCTTCTGTTTTCGCGAGTCGACCCTTCAATGTTTTAAAATGTTTCTATTTTTGGTAATCGACCTCGAGCCGACTCCCTCAGCTCGAGTCGACTCCACGAATTCTGGGCGCGATTTTTAACGATGACACATCAGCCCCAACGGTTAGTTTTTTGAATAACGGCTATTTTTCCTTGTCTCTAACGGATATATTTTTGCAGATTCTATAAATAGAGGAGTTCTTTTCAAATCAAAACAACCAAGAGAAAATCAAAAAGAGAGAAAAGAATATCATTTGAAAAGAGGGAAAAACAGAGCATATTGGAAAAATCATTTAGCTCAAAGAGAGTGTTTCAAAAGGAGTGAAATCCAAGTGAAGTTTCGTCTACTCCTTCTCATCAATCCACAAGAGCCAAAAGAAAATCCACAAGCATTTCAAAGGTCAAATCAGCGGATTTTCAAAAGAAGAAAAAGCTTCATCTCAACTCCAAAGACTTCAACGGTCAAGAATCTAGCTGAGGCGTGATTCAACACTTCTAGAGGAGTTAAAGAGAAGAAGGGAGAAAGCCCAAGCATCTACCATCTGCAAATACATCAGGCTTTTCTAACCTTTTATTTTGTACTTCATTTGTATATTTGCTCAAGGGGAGCACTTTCTTGTTCAAACACTATCATTATTATTGTTTGCTGATTCAATCAGTGGATTGAATTAGTGGAGGTTGGTATACCTCGTTGCAAGCCGGAGTGCTTGTGTTGGGTTAGTTGTGAGCCCAAAGAAAAACAACGTGTAGGGTTTTGTGCTGGTAAGCCCGAGTTAAAACCAGCTGGGTTCGTTGTGCACCCGGTAAAACAACAAGTTTGAGTTGTGAGCTTGGAAAACAACTCGGCTGTAATCTAGAGAGATTATAGTGTGGACCCAAGTGAATCTTGGGAGTGGACGTAGGTGCTGGTTGCACCGAACCACTATAAAATTATCTTGTGTTTGCCGTGCCTTATTTTCTCTATCTCTCTTTATTAACTGCTTGTGCATTGCTTAGTTAATTTCACTCACTTGCACATCTTGCTAACTAATCAATTAAAGTTAAAAAGTCTTAAATTTTTAAGAACCCAATTCACCCCCCCCTCTTGGGTTGCCATCTGGGCCAACAATTGGTATCAGAGCAAGTGCTCATTTAGAATTTGATCTCACGATCAAGGGCTAAAGATCCATATGGCAACACAAATTGGTTCAAGTTTTGCTGAAGGTCATTCTACGAATAGACCTCCACTTTTTAATGGCCAAACTATTCATATTGGAAAGCTAGAATGAGGATATTCATTCAAGCTTCTGATTATGAATTTGGGGTGTATAATAATGGACCTAGTACACCCACACACCTTATTGATGGCACTATTGTTCCTAAACCCGAAAGGGATTGGAATGATAATGATAGGAGAATGGCACAACTAAATGCTAAGGCCATTAATATTTTATATTGTTCCTTAGATTCAAATGAATTCAACCGAATCTCAACTTGTAATTCCGCAAAAGAAATTTGGGATAGGTTGGAAATTACTCATGAAGGAACAAACCAAGTAAAGGAATCAAAAATAAATATTTTGGTTCATAAATATGAATTGTTTACAATGGAACAAACTGAAACCATCACATGCATGTTCACTAGATTTACTGATATTGTGAATGGTTGAAAAGTCTTGGTAGAATTTATTCTAATGCTGATCTTGTGCGTAAAATTCTTAGGTCACTACCAAGATCGTGGGAAGCAAAAGTCACTGCCATCCAAGAAGCAAAGGACCTCAATGCACTACCTTTAGAGGAGCTTCTAGGATCCTTAATGACCCACGAGTTAACAATGAAGCAGCATGTTGAGGAGGAAACAAAAAGAAGAAAACTCTTGCCCTCAAGACTGCAGAAATGGAAGAGAGCAGCAGTGAAAGAATGATGAAGATGATGAGGAAACTGCTCTCTTGGCCAAAAAGTTCAGAAGGTTTATGAGAAAAAGGCCCTTCCATAAAAAGAAATTTGGAGCAAGATTTGAAGGAGAAAAGGATAAGAAAAAGGACAAGGAGAAAGAAAAAGAAAAAGAGCCCTTAGTATGTTATGAGTGCAAAAAGCCAGGGCACTTTAAGTATGACTGTCCTTTGCTGAAAAAGGCCTACAAGAAAAAGAAGAAAGCTTACATGGCAACATGGTCTGATGAATCTTCTTCCGAAGAAGAAGAGCAAAAGGAAGTTGCCAATATTTGCTTCATGGCCAACGACGACGACAACGACAATGAGGTAAGTTCTGAAAACTCAAATGATGATTTACATTTGATGAAATGTTTGAGGCTTTCAATGAACTTATGATTGATTTTAAATCCTTAAAAAAAAGTATAAGTTTTTGAAAAATGACAATATTAGTTTAGCTAAAAGTAAAAATGAATTAGCTTTAGAAGTTAAGAACTTAACTAATGAAAAAGAAATTAGGAAAGAAAGAGATAATCTTAATCAAGAAAAAGATTTATTAAAATCTGAAACTAAAAACTCAACTAAAGATTTAAAAGATCAATAAAAACTTTAGCTTTAGATAAAGAACAGCAAGCTAAAGAAAATGACTCTCTTAAGAAAGATGTTAAAAATATAAAGACATTGTTGAGAAATTCACCTTAAGTTCAACTAAACTTAACATGATCCTAGATAGTCAAAAAGCTGTTTTTGACAAAGCTGGTTTAGGATATAACACATTAAGGAAACAAAATCTCTAAAGAATATTTTTATAAAAGCCAACCAAAGTAATATAACTTGTTTTAAATGTAATGAAAAAGGTCATAAATCCTTTGAATGCAAAACGTTAAAAATAACAACAAGTTAAATATTAAAGCTAAGAAAATATGGGTTCCGAAAGGAACAATTTTTATTGCTGCTAACCATGAAGGACCCAGAAAGCTTGGGTACCTAAACATAAAGTTTAAATTATGTTGCAGGAATGTCTTGTAGCCAAAAGATCAAAGAAAAAGTGGTACCTTGATAGTGGCTGCTCAAGACATATGACGGGTGACAAAGATGAATTCATCACCCTGGAAGAAAAGAAAGGTGGAGTTGTGACGTTTGGCGATAACGGTAAAGGTCAAATTATGGGCCTTGGTAAAGTTCGCATAACTCCATCTATATTATTGATAATGTACTTTATGTTGATGGTTTGAAGCATAATCTAATTAGTATAAGTCAATTATGTGATAAAAATTTTAATGTTTCATTTAAATCTTCTATATGCACTGTAACTAATTCTATTGATGATAGCATTGTATTTACTGGTTATAGACATGGCAATGTTTACTTAGTTGACTTAGAAAAATTATCTTGAGTGATCATTGCTTAATTGCTGACAATGCTAACATAAATGAAATTAGTTGGTTGTGGCATCGTAGATTAGGTCATGCAAGCACACACCTTATTTCAAAACTAATTAAAATGGATTTAGTTAAAGGATTACCTAAACTAGATTTTGAAAATAATAAAATATGTGATGCATGTCAATTTGGAAAACAAACTAGAAGTTCTTTTAAATCTAAAAATATTGTTTCAACTTCTAGGGCACTAGAGCTACTTCACATGGATCTTTTCGGACCAACTAGAACCACAAGTCTAGGAGGAAAGAAATATGGTCTAGTGATTGTAGATGATTATTCTAGATATACTTGGGTAATGTTTTTAGCTCACAAAGATGAGACTTTCTCGATATTCCTGAAATTCTTCAAGAAAGTCACAAATGAGAAAAACACTACTATAGTATCTCTAAGAAGTGATCATGGAACAGAATTTGAAAATCACTTATTTGAAAGTTTCTGCACTGAAAATGGAATTAATCATAATTTTTCAGCCCCTAGGACTCCACAACAAAATGGTGTAGTTGAAAGAAAAAATAGGACTCTAGAAGACATGGCCCGTACCATGCTATGTGAAAGCAACTTACCAAAGTATTTTTGGGCGGAAGCAATTAACACAGCATGTTACATCTTAAACAGAGCTTTAATAAGACCAATATTAAAGAAAACACCTTATGAATTATGGAATGAAAGAAAACCAAATATAAAATACTTTCATGCATTTGGATGTAAATGTTTCATTCATAATAATGGTAAAAACAACTTAGGAAAATTTGATGCTAAATCTGATGAAGGAATTTTTCTAGGTTATTCAACAACTAGTAAGGCATATAGAATCTTTAACAAGAAAACCTTAGTAGTTGAAGAATCCATTCATGTAGTTTTTGATGAGTCTTTAGCATCTAGTTCTGAAAAGCTTGATGATGAGGAAGATACAAACATAATTGAAAAAGATCTTGAAAAACTTAATATTGAAGTATCTTCTGATCATGAACAAGAGGCTAAAGATGATGATTCACATAAGGACGATGATGTCAATATTGATCATAATGATGTAGATCTTCCAAGAGACTGGAGATATGCTCATAGTCATCCCAAGGAATTGATTATAGGCGATCCATCTCAAGGAATAAGACTAGATCATACATGAGAAATATTAGTAATCATCTTGCATTTGTATCAAATTGAACCTAAAACTATAGAAGAAGCTGAAAAAGATAATAATTGGATGTTAGCTATGCAAGAAGAACTAAATCAATTTACTAGAAATAATGTTTGGACCTTAGTTGAAAGACCTAAAAATCATTCAGTAATAGGATCAAAATGGATTTTAGAAATAAACTAGATGAAAATGGCATTGTAATTAGAAACAAAGCTAGATTGGTTGCTAAAGGATATAATCAAGAAGAAGGTATTGATTTTGATGAAACCTTTGCACCTGTAGCTAGATTAGAAGCCATTAGGCTATTACTTGCATTTGCATGTCATATGAACATTAACTTATTTCAAATGGATGTAAAAAGCGCATTTTTAAATGGATTTATAATGAAGAAGTTTATGTAGAACAACCACCAGGTTTTGAAGATCACGAATTTTCAAATCACGTTTTTAAATTGCACAAAGCTTTATATGGTTTGAAACAAGCACCTAGAGCTTGGTATGATAGGTTAAGTAAATTCTTAATAGAAAATGATTTTACAAGAGGAAATGTTGATAAAACTTTTTTTGAAAAGAAAAAGTAAAGATTTACTTGTAGTACAAATATACGTAGATGACATTATTTTTGGTGCTACTAACGATTCTCTTTGTCAAGAATTTGCAAAGTTGATGCAGGGAGAATTCGAGATGAGCATGATGGGAGAACTCAACTTCTTCCTTGGACTCCAGATCAAACAAAGCAAAGAGGGAATCTTTATCAACCAAACCAAATACACAAGAGAACTACTCAAAAAGTTTGGTATGGAAACAATGAAACCCCTCGGAACTCCAATGAGTCCTTCATGCAAGCTGGACAAAGATGAAGAAGGTAAAAAGGTTGATCAAAAGTATTATCGAGGTATAATCGGATCCCTTCTTTATTTAACAGCAAGTAGACCAGATATCATGTTTTCAGTATGTTTATGTGCTAGATTTCAATCTGAACCTAAAGAATCACATTTAATAGCTGTTAAAAGAATTTTAAGATATCTAAATGGAACTAAAAATGTAGGTTTATGGTATTCTAGAGACTCCACATTAAACCTAATTGCATATTCAGATTCTGATTATGCTGGATGTAAATTAGATAGAAAAAGCACAAGTGGTGCATGCCAATTCTTAGGTAGTAACTTAATCACATGGTTTAGCAAAAAGCAAAATTCAGTTGCATTATCAACTACTGAAGCTGAATATGTAGCAGCTGGAAGTTGCTGTGCGCAAATCCTATGGATTAAGCGACAACTTGAAGACTATGGTATCACACTTGATAAAACACCCATAAGATGTGATAACACTAGCGCAATCAACTAACTAAAAATCCAATTCAACACTCAAGAACAAAACACATAGAAATTAGATATCATTTTATAAGGGAACATGTAGCTAATAATGAAATTTGTTTAGATTATGTAAACACTGAAGAACAATTAGCTGACATATTCACTAAACCTTTAAATGAAGAAAGATTTTGTTATCTTAGAGGAGAATTAGGAATTTGTACCCTTTTGAATAAATTTTGAAACCTCTAAGGAAATATATCTAGAATTCTTTCAAATTCTCAAAATCTTAAGGAAATCTTATCTAGAACTCATATCAATTTGATCTCTCAAAATCCATGATTTTTAATCATACCAAAGATCAAATTTCATTTCAGACATTCAAAAATTTATTTTTTTCTGAAATGGTCTCGGAGCCGACTCGAGAGTATCGGAGTCGACTCGAGTTTCTGCTGAAACTCAGGAGTCGACCCCTCTCTGAGCGAGTCGACTCGAGATCGTGTCTGTGCTCTGTGACTTACCCGAGCCGACTCTACGCTTTGCGCGAGTCGACTCGACGTGGTCCCAAATCGATTATTTAGGGCACGAGCCGACCCATCGGATTCCAATCATTCCAAATCATCTCAAAACCCTCCAAAACCTTTCAAACTTTCCAAAATCTTCCAAAAACCTTGAACAAACATTCCACCTTGAATCAATGGCCCCCAAAACCCGTGGTGCCAGTAGTAGCGTGCCGGGATGAAAAGGAAGAAGACCGTGCGTCGACCCGTCCGCGAGCCGACTCCGGAATCTTCGTCTGCTTCCTCTTCGGATGATTCACCTGCTCCTACTGTCTCTACTCCTCAGGTAGACCATTTTGCAAGTAGGGTCATTACCACTGGAAGGAAGTTTGATTTCGATTTGTTTGAGAGAGAAGGATTACTTGTAGGTTCACAGTTGAGAGAAATGGGGTTTGAGAAAATATGCTCCCTAGACTGTCCGACATATCCTGCACTGGTAAAAGAGTTTTATAGAAATTTAACTAGAGGAGACAATGGTCTGGTCAGTACTGTTAGAGGAATTGGTTTGAATGTCACTGCCGTCATTCTTTCTAAGCTATTGGACTTACCCCTATCAGGACCCTCCACCTTTGACCCAGAGGATAGGTCTCCTGCCCTCACCAGATTATTGAATAGAAACTTTGAGGGATTTGAAGAAGTTTTTGCCAGTCAGCTGCCACTGGACTTAAGATTGCTTCATAACATTTGCAGCAGAATTCTATTCCCTAAGACAGGCCGGTTTGACTATGTATCTGAGAGGGATATCTTTGTCATGGATGCTGTAGTTTCAGGGAAGCCAATCAACTTACCCATCATGATATTATGGTATATAGCTGATTGTGGAAGTAAGAGAAATCCTGTCTTCCCTATGGTATGATCTTGACTCAGTTATTCAGAAGCCAAGGGATTGTTTTTAGTGATAGTGAGCCCAAGAAAAATTTGAGACATACTGACTACTACTCATTGGCCACTATTCACCGCATGGGCTTCAGGAAAGTAAATGGTAATTGGATAAGAAAAGGTCAAGATGATGTTAGAGATGAGGACAGAGTTGAAGACATTGGAGCTGAGGTCGAGGCTGGACCTTCTGTTGCTGGACCGTCTGAGGCAGGACCTAGCATGCATTATTCTCCTCCACCTCAGGCTTCATCTACTTCTGTGAGATTTTCAGATGAGCAGTTATGTCAACTTAGATCTATGTTTGCTGAGTTTGATAATCAAAGGAAAGATGAAATTGGTCAATTAAGAGAAGAATTAGAGAATTAAAGGAAGATATCATTTCAAGACTTGACTTATTTCATTCTCTATTGGTACTCATGTGGATTAGCTTAAGAATATCTTTGAAAGACTTCAAGGGATAGCCGATGGATCCAATGTGTATCTTGATAGAACCAATCAGTTAAGAAGAGATATTGATGCAGCAGTTGATCAAATTCAAGTAACCATGAATGACTTTAACAAATCTCAAAAGGATGATATCATGGAGATGATTGGACACTTAAAGAGTTTAATTTTCAAGCGTGTCAAATGAATTTGATACTTATCTTAGTTTGTATCTCTAGATTTCCTTCCTAGATTGTATCTAGGAAATTTTGCTTTAATATGAATGTATTTGAACTTTGATGAATCTAAGTTGGTTTAAATTTGATTCCATGAGCTTGTATTTTTTGATGTATTTTGACGTACTCTTGAAGTAATGAGAAAAGTTATGTTCATCTCAATTATGAGTACACTTAAATATCTTTGATTGCTTATGTTTAATCTTGAATGTCTCAATACTGAATTGATAACTTAAATGCTGAATGAATTTGAATGAATTAATCAAGTTGATGCTCTGATGCATTTCAACCTTTTTGTTGATTACAAAAAAGGGGGAGAGATTTATATGAATTATTCGTATATTGCATCATCTTTTTAATTGCCCTAATTAAATAAGGGGGAGAGAATTAAATAAGAAAAAGGTTATTTGGCTTAAGTTTTTAAATTTAAATTTTTTTTTAATTATAGAATTGAGGTTCATAGGGGGAGCTACCTCATTGAGGGGGAGCTTTTCCATGAACACAAAAGCTGATTTTGGTATCATAAATCTTTCAATGTTATAATGCATATACTCAATGTTTTTGTCATCATCAAAAAGGGGGAGATTGTTGAGAAATTATTGAATCATAATTGCCCCAACTTTATTGATTTTGATGATTTCCAAAAGCCATGAGTATTTTAAAGAAAACAATGAGTTTATCTATCAAAAATCTTGAGCTTATTCAAAAAGAAACCAATGGACTCTAAATGGTTTAATTCACTGATTTTTGAATCAATTTGAAAGAGATGTTTTCAAACTCTATTTTGAGATCTTGAAAAGAAATTCTTACATAATATATTTAATCTATGATTTCTTGAAACATGTCTTGAATTCATGCTTAATGACATATTTACTGTGTTCAAGTCAAATATCATTTAAAATTATTTTAATATAATTGGGACGAGCTTTAAAGTCAATCAGAACATTTTTCTGATTTTTGTATCGCTCCCGAGCCGACTCAAGGGTTCCCGAGTCGACTCCCCAACTGTCTGAGTTTCAATGTTGTCCTGAGTCGACACTTGAGTTTTCAAGAGTCGACCCCTGAAACCTTCGCGAGCCGACTCAAGACTGTGCGAGCCGACTCGACTCAGACACCAGAAAGTCTCATTTTTGAGCACTTCTCGAGTCGACTCCCCATGTTCCTCGAGTCGACTCCCAACTTTCGCGAGCCGACTCTTCTGTTTTCGCGAGTCGACCCTTCAATATTTTAAAATGTTTCTATTTTTGGTAATCGACCTCGAGCCGACTCCCTCAGTGCTCGAGTCGACTCCACGAATTCTGGGCGCGATTTTTAACGATGACACATCAGCCCCAACGGTTAGTTTTTTGAATAACGGCTATTTTTCCTTGACTCTAACGGATATATTTTTGCAGATTCTATAAATAGAGGAGTTCTTTTCAAATCAAAAACAACCAAGAGAAAATCAAAAAGAGAGAAAAGAATATCATTTGAAAAGAGGGAAAAACAGAGCATATTGGAAAAATCATTTAGCTCAAAGAAGAGTGTTTCAAAAGGAGTGAAATCCAAGTGAGAGTTTCGTCTACTCCTTCTCATCAATCCACAAGAGCCAAAAGAAAATCCACAAGCATTTCAAAGGTCAAATCAGGATTTTCAAAAGAAGAAAAAGCTTCATCTCAACTCCAAAGACTTCAACGGTCAAGAATCTAGCTGAGGCGTGATTCAACACTTCTAGAGGAGTTAAAGAGAAGAAGGGAGAAAGCCCAAGCATCTACCATCTGCAAATACACTCAGGCTTTTCTAACCTTTTTATATTTTGTACTTCATTTGTATATTTGCTCAAGGGGAGCACTTTCTTGTTCAAACACTATCATTATTATTTGTTTGCTGATTCAATCAGTGGATTGAATTAGTGGAGGTTGGTATACCTCGTTGCAAGCCGGAGTGCTTGTGTTGGGTTAGTTGTAAGCCCAAAGAAAAACAACGTGTAGGGTTTTGTGCTGGTAAGCCCGAGTTAAAACCAGCTGGGTTCGTTGTGCACCCGGTAAAACAACAAGTTTGAGTTGTGAGCTTGGAAAACAACTCGGCTGTAATCTAGAGAGATTATAGTGTGGACCCAAGTGAATCTTGGGAGTGGACGTAGGTGCTGGTTGCACCGAACCACTATAAAATTATCTTGTGTTTGTCGTGCCTTATTTTCTCTATCTCTCTTTATTAACTGCTTGTTCATTGCCTATTAGTTAATTTCACTCACTTGCACATCTTGCTAACTAATCAATTAAAGTTAAAAAGTTTTAAATTTTTAAGAACCCAATTCAACCCCCCCCCCTCTTGGGTTGCCATCTGGGCCAACAGAAGCTTTCTTGTTTTGTGACCCTAAAAGAGAGAAACTTTCATGGCCTATTCCTTATCGAGGTCGAGGATGGGGAGGTTGGATTTTCCCTTCGAGAGTTGGCTTGACCCCGGTAGTTGGGGTGATGGAGGACCTGCTGAAGAGCAAGTAATCTTTAGCGAAGGAGTCTCGGAGGTCATACGAAGAGCGCATGAGGACGGGCACAGGGGTCATACGGGGAGCGCATGTATGCGCTTTCTGTATGTCCTCTTTCACTTGCCATGGGGGCCATTCCGACCACAGAAAATGCAATCATTCAAGGCCCCTCGGCATCGGCATCCACAGGTTCCCTTCATCCTCGGTTCCTCCTGGCCGAGCGCCATGTTGGACCCCTTAGTTCATCCGTCCGAGGGTCCATCATCCAGCTTTTAGTCGAGGAAGATGGTAAGCAGCGATGGGTTGCTGTCTATATTCTTGGGCAATGACTAGCAACTCAGCAGACTCGACAAAGTTATCTAATTTCTCTGGTTTCTTGGATCGGAAGCGAAAGCAACGTCATCAATTGGAGCTGCTCATCTGAGCCTTTTAATTTATTCCTTTTTACTTCCTGTGCTATGATGCACTTGTAACGCCTCTCAAGATATTATAATATTTTATTAATAAAAGAAAAGCTTTCCTTGCACTTTTGTCTCTTTGATATTCTGGTTTTTCCATATTGGATATTGATTCTTTTGCTAGCACATTCGCATTGTTCCGACATGAGAGTCGTTCTGTCTGCACCTCGCCTTTCGAACGACAATGCCAATTCATAACAGCTAGCAACATTTTATGCACTTCATTTTAATTAGGTGTTTTGGCGATGTGGCCTTGCTTAACCCTTTGTGGAAAGGGCAGTTGCCTCTGTTTAGGTTAGAGGGAGGCCTAGGAAGCCCTGTCGATTCATAATACAGGCTCGGTCTTGCCGAGGGACGAAGTGAGCTTCGCCTTAGTGACTTGCTCGACCTTGCTGGTGCTGTCGAGGTACAGAGAGGTCGCTCGGCCATGCTGAGGCTTGAGAGATTATATTTTACTTGGTGCAACCAAGGCACGGAGAGATCACTCGGCCCTGCTGAGGCTTCAATAGATTATATTTTACTTGGCGCGGCCAAGGTACGGAGAGATCACTAGGCCCTACCGAGGCTTCAGTGGATTATATTTTACTTGGCGCAGCCAAGGTACGGAAAGATCACTCGGCCCTACTGAGGTTTCAGTGGATTATATTTTACTTGGCACGGTCAAGGTACGGAGAGATCACTTGGCCCTACCGAGGCTTCAGTGGATTATATTTTACTTGGCATGGCCAAGGTACGAAGAGATCACTCGGTCCTGCCGAGGCTTCAGTGGATTATATTTTACTTGGTACAGCCAAGGTACGAAGAGATCACTCGGCCCTGCCGAGGCTTCAGTGGATTATATTTTACTTGGCGCGGCCAATGTACGAAGAGATCACTCGGCCTTGCCGAGGCTTCAGTGGATTATATTTTACTTGGCGTGGCCAAGATACGAAGAGATCACTCGGCCTTGCCGAGGCTTCAATGGATTATATTTTACTTAGCGGGGCCAAGGTACGAAAAGATTATTCGGTCCTGCCAAGGCTTCGTTGGATTATATTTTACTTGGCACGGCCAAGGTACGGAGAGATCACTCAGCCCTGCCAAGGCTTCAATGGATTATATTTTACTTGGCGCAGCCAAGGTACAGAGAGATCACTCGACCCTGCCGAGGCTTCAATGGATTATATTTTACTTGGCACGGCCAAGGTACAGAGAGATCACTCAGCCCTGCTGAGGCTTCAGTGGATTATATTTTACTTGGTGCGGCCAAAGTACGGAGAGATCACTCGGCCCTGCCGAGGCTTCAATGGATTATATTTTACTTAGCATGGCCAAGGTACAAAGAGATCATTTGGCACTACCGAGGCTTCAATGGATTATATTTTACTTGGCGCGGCCAAGGTACAGAGAAATCATTCGGCCCTGCCGAGGCTTCAGTGGATTATATTTTACTTGGTGCGGCCAAGGTACGGAGAGATCATTCGGCCCGGCCGAGGCTTCAGTGGATTATATAGCAAAACCTGTTTCTCATTAGTCTTTGGAAAAAGCAATTGGAACAAGAACATTGCAGATTTTGAAAGTGAAGTTTCGCTATCGTAAATGGAGCAGGTTCAGTGGAGGCATACTTCATTGGTGGTACACCCGAAGATTATCCGAGCTCCATATCCTGGGGATAGATTTTTTGTCCAGATCCTGGAGTTTGTAGATGCCGGGCCTGATTATCTCCGTGATTTGATAGGGGCCTTCCCAATTTGGGGATAGTTTCCCTTGCTCCAATGGCTTTGAAACAAACGCCATCCAGAGTACTAAGTCACTAGGAAGGAAAGATTTTCCTTTGACTCTTGTGGAATGGTAACGAGCTATCCTTTGCTGATAAGCCACCATTCGGATCCGGGCCTTTTCCCTGACTTCTTTTATCAGATCCAGATTGGTTCAGAGTTACTCGTCATTAGATTCTTCTGAATAGCTTTCCACGCGAGGGGAAGGGAGCCCGATTTTCACAGGAATGATAGCTTCCATCCCAAAAGCCATCCTGAATGGAGTTTGGCCTGTGGGGATCCTCTTGGTGGTTCGATAAGCCCATAGCACGTGATGAAGCTCTTCTGCCTATCTGCCTTGTGTTCTACTAAGTTGAGTTTTAATTCCTTGCAGAAGGGTCCGGTTGGTTACCTCGTTCTTCCCATTAGCCTGAGGATGTCCGACCGAAGTAAGACGGTGAAAGATGCCGTGATCTTCACAGAACTCCCGGATCTTAGGATTGTTGAATTGCTTTTTCGTTATCGGTGATGATGGTGTGAGGAAGGCCGAACCGACAAATGATAGATCTCCATACAAAGTCCCTAGCTCGAGCTTTGGTTATCTGGGCAACTGCCTCGGCCTTGACCCACTTGGTAAAATAGTTGATTGCTACAAACAAGAACTTTCTTTGTCCTGTGGCGAGGGGAAAAGGACCAAGAATCTCCATTCTCCACTTGGCAAAAGGCCAGGCAGATGATAGAGGAGTTAGGTGAGCGGAGGGGAGTCTTTGAACTTTTGAATGCCATTAGCACGAATCACAAGCTCGAACAAGGTCATCAGCATCCTTTTGCATGGTGGGCCAATAATACCCCTAGCTCAGCACCTTATGGCACAGAGCTCGACTGCCAAGATGATTACTGTAGATGTCGTCGTGAACTTCCCAAAGGACATAATCAACTTCTGATGGGCGGAGGCACTTAAGTAATGGCATGGAAAAAGATCACTTATATAGACGATCATCAAGTAGGACGTAATGAGATGATTGCATCTTTAGTCTTCTTGCTTCCTTTCTATCAACGGGGAGCAGCCCTTCTTTGAGGTACTTGAGCATGGGGTCTAGCCAGGATGGTTCAACATCGATCTGCATTATTTGATCAGCATCGGCAATGCTAGACTTCTCCAAGACTTCCAAGTGAAACTTTCGCTCAAGATCCATTGAGTCTGTGGTCGCCAGGCGGGATAAAAGGTCGGCACGCACATTCTTAGCCCTTGGGATTTGAATAACTTTGAATTCAGCAAAGTAAGAGGATAGACTGCGCACCTTTTGAAGATATCGAATCATGTTCAGTTTCTAAGCTTCAAACTCTTTCCATACCTGGTCAGCCATCAACTGAGAGTCAGTGTAGGCATTCAGCTTTTCAACTTTGAGCTCGTGGGCAATGCAAGGTCCCACGAGCAGAGCCCCATACACTGCCTCATTGTTAGAGGCTGGGAAGGAGAAATGGATGTCATACTCAAAAGTTGCCCCCTCCAGGCTAGTGAGGACTAAACCGGCACCAGAACCGCTTGCACTAGAGGACCCATCAGCATGGAGCAGCCACAAGGCACCGGGCCTCGGCTATTTAGGAGTGTCTGGAGTGGAACCATCTACGGGTATGGTACATTCAAAGAGAAAATCCGCCAAGACCTAGGCTTTGATAGCTGGATGAGGCTAGTACTGAATGTCATGCTCACTCAATTCAACAGCCCATTTGGTCATTCTTCCCGATGCCTCCGGACGGTGGATGATTGACTTGATAGGTTGGTCGGTCAAAATCGTCACGGTGTGTGCTTGAAAATATGGTCGCAGCTTTCGGACCAATGTTATCAGAGCCAATACCATCTTCTCGATCTGGGCATACCTCGTCTCAGCGTCTCAAAGAAATTTGCTATCATAATAGACGGCTTTTGAACTTTGTTCTTCTCTCTGACCAGCACAGAGCCAATATCCTCCGAGACCGCCAAGTATAGATACAGCACTTTCCTTGGCTTCGGACTGCTGAGGAGAGGTGGTGAGCCGAGGTATTTTTTGAGATCTTCGAAAGATTTCTGATAGTCTGGGGTCCATTGAAAATTTTTGGTCGATCGAAGCACCTTAAAGAAAGGCAAACATCTCTCAGCCGACCGCGCGATGAAGCGATTGAGAGCCACTATCCTTCCGGTGAGACGTTGCACTTCTTTGATTGACCCTGGAGGGGCCATCTACTGCAGGGCTTAAATTTTCTATGGATTCACCTCAATACCTCATTGAGAGACCATGAAACCCAAGAATTTTTCAGAGTTAACTCCGAAAGCACACTTGGTTGGGTTAAGCTTCATCTGGTACCTTTGGAGTGTTGCGAAGCTTTCTGCAAGATCTTCAATATGTTGGGATGCTTCTTTGCTTTTTACCAGCATATCATCAATGTACACCTCCATGTTCCGACCGATTTGCTCTTTGAAGACTTTGTTGACTAGCCTTTGGTAGGTTGCACCTGCATTTTTTAAACCAAAGGGCATAACTCGGTAGTAATAGATACCTCGGTCGCTAATGAAGGTAGTTTTTTTCTTCATCCTCGAGCGCCATCCGAATCTGGTTATAGCCCGAATAAGCATCCATAAAAGTCAACATTTGGTGGCCCGAAGTAGAATCAACGAGCTGATCGATCCGAGGAAGAGGGAAACTATCCTTCAAGCAAGCTTTGTTGAGGTCAGTGAAGTCGATGCAGATTCTTCACTTGCCATTCGATTTCTTCACCATAACCACATTTGCCAGCCAGTCAGGATAATTCACCTCCCAAATAAAGTTAACTTTAATAAGCTTGTCTACCTCCTCTTCGATAGCTTTTTGGCGTTCGGAGGCGAAGCTCCTTTTCTTCTACTTGATTGGCCGAAACATCTCATCCACGTTGAGGCGATGGACCAGGATATCCGGGCTAATCCCGGGCATATCTGAAGCGGATCAAGCAAAGACATCAGCGTTCCTTCGAAGGAACTCAATTAGATCTTGCCGAAGCTTTCCCTTCAACTGCTACCCGACCCATATGGTTCGGTCAGGCCGAGCTTCGTCGAGAGGCACCTCCTTCAGCTCCTCGGCTGGCTCTCCCCGTTGCTCGGCAAAGTCCTCCCGAGTATTCAACCCATCAACCTCAGGATTTCTGGATTGAAGATTGGCTACAAAGCAATGCCAAGCCATGATTTGATTCCCTCAGACAATCCCCACTCCTCATTCGGTGGGAAACTTCATGGCAAGGTGGGGAATAGAAATGATAGCTTTAAGGGATATCAGCCCCGGCCTACCGAGGATGGCATTGTAGGAGGACTGAAGCTTCATCGCAAGAAAATCCATGAGTGTAGTTGCTACACTAGGCCAGATGCCCGCTCGAATTGTCAGTGTGATGACTCCCTCGGGGACTATGGTGTCACCTGTAAGACCCACCAGAGTGGATTCTATGGCCTAGAGGCTTTTCATCCGTAATTTCAACCTCACAAAGGCATCAAAATACAGAACATTAACAGAGCTTTCACTATCAACCAAAATTTGATGTACATCATAGTCGTTCATGTTCAGAGATACAACTAGGGCATCATCATGAGGGTACTATATCTATTGAAAATCTTTATCAGAGAAGGATAGCTCGTCAACCTGAGACTTCTTCAGCGGATTTCCCTCCTCATCCAACCAGTTTGATGAAGAACTGGCCACCATTATCATATTGATATTGCCGATGACTGGAGGGTTAAGTGGAGGGAGCTGGAGAAGCTCAGGCTGGTGATTTCCTTTATTGATTGGCTCAGGCACCCTCCTGAATCGATCCAGCCTACCCCGTTGGATAAGGCACCCAATCTCGTTCTGGAGCTGCCAGCACTCCTCGGTGTTATGCCCATGATCTCGGTGGAAGCGACAGTACTTGATCATGTCTCGCCGAGTCGCATTGCCCCAGAGAGGAGGAGGCTGAGGAATCTAGTGCTCAATTTTTATCAAAATTTGCGCTCTTGCATAGTAAGAGGAGTGTATCGATCAAACCTTCAAGCTGGGCTCTGGGTTCGATCCCAAGGAGGTGGTGGAGGAGCCCTTTGGCGATGAGGTGGGCTGGCAAGGTGGAAGGATCGATGTTTCTCCAAGCCTTTCATTTCCTTCTTCAACTACTCGGCTCGGGCCGACCTTCGTGATTCCTCAACCCTGGAATACTTGTCTTCCAAGGCCATCATATCGGAGAGGCTTTTAGGATAGTTGACTTCCAGAGCTAAGTAGAAGTCTCCTTCCTTTGACACTCCTCCCGCCAAAGCAGACATGGCCACCTCGTGATTGAGGTGGTTGACATCCAGTAGGGCCGTGTTGAAATGGCCAAGGTAGTTCTTCAGAGACTCCCCCTCTCGCTGCTTGATTTTAGAGAGGGAATCATATCTCCATCGTGCGGTGGCTGCTGACGAATTGGTTGATAAACAAGCGGCTCAGCTCGTCGAAAAAGTTAATGGAACCTGGCACCAGACTATTAAACTAGGTTCTAGCAGATCCTCTAAGGGTAGAGGGAAGGTTCAGCACAAGATCGCATATGATGCTCCGTGGAACATCATGATGGATCTGAAATTGCTCAGGTGGTCATCGGATCGACAGATCCATGATACGGCTCGATGGTGGAAAGTTTGACATAGGAAGGGATCACTTCTCGCGTGATCACCTCAGAGAATGAGATGCTCTGCTCCACCTTCGGCTGGACGGAGGGGCATGTCTGGTGGTGTCCAGCTCTTGACGCCACTCCCATGCATCTCTTGCATCTGCTACCTGATCCCCTCATCAAGAGTGGTAGGAGGGATCAGTCGATGGGATGATGGTAGCGGCGTCGAGTCTTGGAAAGATCTCAAGGAGGAAGAACTCTCCCCGCTAGCCCACTGTGGTGCTGGTCTGTGGCTGCAGGCAGATTGGAAGAAGAAATCGCCGATGGAATGGGGGCAGCGACCTTCTCGTAGGGCTGTGGAGCAGGAATAGCCGGTCGAAAAGCTCCACAGAGACCTTGAACCAGCTGGGTCAGGGCTTGGACTTGCTGGACCAGCGTAGGAAACTGGTCCTGGGTGACCGCAGCAACCGGCGGTGATGGAGGCTCGGCCAACAGCGGTAGTGGAGGTGCTATACTGTTGACCGGATTAGGCCTTTGAGAGGTGGCCCGATCCTGAGGATCAGAAGTGGCTCTCTTTCGATTGGCCATTAGAGGATCCTCCTTCTGAACTTGAACCTTGTTTCTTGGATTACAAGTTTACGGGACTTGAGGCCCTTCCTCTAGCGCCAATCTATTGCTGTGAAAATCTGTTCTCCAACTTGGGTGCGATTTGGCTCTGGATCTGGACATCAATCTCTTGCCCGGGTGGAACCTGCAACACAGTCCTCACGCAGAGAGTATTGGGGGTGGCCCTCTGCGGAAGACCCTCCGACGTTCAAGTTAGTGAAGATTCACAGCAAGCAGATATAAGGAGAAGGCTCTCGCAGAAGAGTTCCTCAAGAGAATGGCCTCCTGAGAGCTCAGAGCTCTTCTTAACCTTTGTTAATGAAGTTTTTCAGTCAGAGTATCAGTGAGAGCATGGGCGTACCTAAGGAGCTTTAGGATAAGGATATTTATAGGTGATCACCTGATTCCTTGACCGCGTCATGGGGGGTTCGAAACCATTCAGATTCGAATCAAGTTTGATACAAGGCCGGTAGTATCAGTATCTAGTTAGTTAGAGAATCAACGGCTAGGGGAGCTAGCTGGTGCTTTGAGATTCGGTGGTCCCGTAGGCCCTAGGCCACTTCCGGCATTATTTACGCAATTTCTCACTCGAGATCTTATTACGCTATCGTGAATTCGAATTCTCCCATGCTTGACTCCACAGAGGCGTCTTAATGCCTCGTCTGGTCGAGGCATAAGGATAGCTCGGCGCCGCCGAAGCATTTAAGTGCTTCGGTCTAGTCGAGGCAAGAAGATAGCTCAGCTCGGCTGAAGCATGAGGTTCGGCCGAAGTATATGATTGTTCGGTGTCGTTTGGCACATGAGGACGGGATGCTTCGAGCCTGCTAAGGCGGAACAATAGCTCGGGATGATTCGGTATAAAAGCGGTCTGGTCCTGCCGAAGATGGTTCAGCGTTGCTGCCCTCTAGATACGACTGCTGGCTGATCGAAAATCGAGATTGGACCCAATCTTTTTGTCATGTGCACAAATATTGGCACAAAGATGATTTTACCCCTTATCATAACCTCTTGAGAGGCGTTACAAGTGCATCATAGCACAGGAAGTAGAAAGGAATAAATTAAAAGGCTCAAATGAGTAGCTCCAATCGATGACATTGCTTCCGCTTCTGATCCAAGGAACTAGAGAAATCAGATAACTCTGTCGAGTCCGTTGAGTTGCTAGTCACTGCCCAAGAACATAGACAACAACCCAACACTGCTTACCTTCTTCCTCGACTAAAAGCCGGATGATGGATCCTCGGACGGATGAACTAAGGGGTCCAACATGGCGCTCGGCTAGGAGGAATTGAGGATGAAGGGAACCCGTGGATGCCAATGCCGAGGGGCCTTGAAGGATTGCATTTCCTGTGGTCTGAATGGCCCCCATGGCAAGTGAAAGAGGATACACATGAAGCGCATACATGCGCTCCCCGTATGATCCCTGTGTCCATCCCCATGCGCTCTCCTATAACCTCCAAGACTCCTCCTCTAAGGATTACTTGCTCTTCAGCAGCTCCTCTATCGCCCCAACTATCGGGGTCAAGCCAACTCTCAAAGGGGAAATCTAACCTCCCCGTCCTCGACCTCAATAAGGAATAGGCCATGAAAGTTTCTCTCTTTCAGGATCACAGAACAAGAAAGCTTCTCAGATGCACTTGAGCATTTTTCGCTTCCCCCTTTTATAGGCAACAAACTCGGAACAACTATTAGTAAAGAGGGGACCTCGGAATTCAAAACGCCCTGGCCACACCATGCCCAGAGCCACGTGGCACGCCAAAATAAAACTTGGCACATCCCAAGATGTGTCGGGCATGCCCTTCAAGCCATGACGAAAGACAAAAGATCTCTTTCTGATCTCGAATCAAGAGCCTTAAATGCCTGCCAGTCTTCGGGATATGGATAGACCTGAAAAATCCCCATAGAAAACGATGATGCCAAATAGAAATCGAATGATTGGCATACACACAAAGCAAACTCGCATTGAAAAAGACCAGGTACTGATAACAATGAAATAAATGCCCTAGAAGAAAATGATACTTCCCTCGGCCAAATTTCGGACTATCTCGCCTGCTTCGGTAAGGGGCAAACCAAATCTTTGCCCCGGTCGAACCGAGCTATCCATTTTGCTTCGGCCGTAACCAAAATAGTCCCTCCGCATCGTTCATTCTGAACTATTCGATCTACCTCAGTCAAAACCGGAGTAAGGCCTTCTCCTCAACAAGACCAAGCAGTTCTGTACCTAGATAAACCTAATCAAACCAGCCTTAAAAAAATCGAGTGATTCGTTCGGTTTCGGCAGAACCGTCAAAAATTACTTCTTCTAAAACATGATTCATCCATCATGAGCTAAGTATAATGTGCAAATAAGCTAAAATATCGCTTGAAAAATGATGCTGAAATTGTGGTGCATATGAAGCGAAACAAGGAATTCATTCATCAAAGAAAGGTTCAGCCAAATTACAAACATGGGAAACAAAAGTACATAAATAACCCTCAAGAATCAAGGTTGGGGCTCGGCCTCAGGAACAACTCCAGCGATATATGGAAGAGACTGACTTGGTTGGCCTACCTCGAACATGGATGACTAAGGAACCTCAAGTTCTTCTATATCCGGGTGATGACCCTCTTTTGGACCCGCAACTCCACTAGCGCCTAAAACAGTCTCAAGGTCCACATCCGAAATCTCCTCATACTCATCCTCGGCAGACAGCTCGGCCCCTCGGGTTCGGGTGTCAAAATATTCAGCCTCCAAAAAGAAAGATCCAACTCTGGGTACTCTCAAAAAATCTTTGCTCGGGTCTCCTCCTCACCAAACCGAAATGCATCGGCGCAAGCCGCCTTGTGCTTATCGAGGAATTGGGCAAAATTCTTATATTCTTCCACGGCCGAAGTAGCCCGTCTATCAGCCTCGGCCAGTTGGGCCTCCAATTCAGATTTTCTTTGGCGGCTCGAGGCTAACTCCTCTCTTAGCTGGTTCTGAAGTTCAAGCCCGATCTTAGTCATCTACAGACACAACATCAGTTAAAACAATGATTGAAAGTAGAAAGGCAAAAAGGAATAAGGAGACGTCATACCTCCTCTTCCCGCTGAGCCATTTTCGCACTTAGCTCGTGGACTTTATCGAGAGCTTTTAACTTATCACTTTTATTTTGCTGGGTCCTATCCCTAAGATCATTAATTCTCGATTGCTTCTCTTCAGCCTCTTGCTGAGATTGTGCAAGATCGGCAGTAAGTTTGGCAATATGGTCCTACTGCCATTTAGTTCTACTCTCCCTCTCAGCAAGCTTCCTGCTCAAGCCAGTGAGCTGATTTTGCTGCCATCGATGCCTGCGCTCTTCTTCGTCCAGCCTCCTATTTAAGCTATTTTTTTCCTCGGCAAAACTCCTCTTCAGCTCGTCCCACCTTTCATGGAAACGCTTCTGCAGAGCTTCCGTTTCTTCGGCATGTTTGGATTTTATTTGCGCCAATTCCAAGCAAGCCTTATTGGACTACTTATGAAATCCATGGAGCTCCTTAACCTCGATCTCAAGCTGAGATGCCCTCTCGGCAGCGGATTTGTAGGACCTCGATGTTTTTTCAAGCTCTTCTCGAACAGACGCTAGGGCCCCAGAATGTTTACTGGATGACTCCACCCTCTCCCAGAGATAAGTGGCCTCCTTCCTGGCTTGAGCGCTAGCCCCCATGGCCAAATTCAAATGCAAACTTAGCACCCTTACGATCAAAGCATTCTGTGAGCAAAGTGTAAGTAAGAAAGTACAGCCGACTCAACTCGACTCGACTAGTATTGACGAAATGACTTACCCGGGAAGCATAATTTGCGGCGATCCTCGTGAGAGTGGAGTTGCCAATCTCGGGAAGAAGATAGATGTCCTTTGGCACACAGAGCTGCCCAAATGCTGCGTCAATAAGATCCTCTGTTGCGGGCTCACTTGTCGAAGAACCTTTCTTCGTGTATAACACGGACTGCATTAAAGCGGCAAACATCTCTTCCACGTTCAGATCAGGTGAAAGAAGATTCACGGCTGATTGCTTGACCAGGAGGGCTTCAGGCCGAGGAACCTTCATTCACTCGACCTCCTTTATCAAAGCTCTGACTTGAGAAGCCTCAGAGGCTTTGGGCCGTTCGATTTCCTTCTCTGATGCTTTGGTCGGAAATGCCTCGGCCACAACAGATCCCTCTCAACCAATGGTCTCCCTTGACCCACAAGCACTTGCTCGACCACAACAGATCCTATGGGAGCCCCAGCCTCCTCCGCAACTTCCCCCGATACCTCGGGAGAGAGCCCCCCGGTGGGAAATCCCTCTTGGGCCCTGACCACCACTTCGATTTCCCCCTTGACATCCGCCGATTCTTTGGCAGGCGGCTCCCTCTGAGCCTTGGCGAGAACAGCGACTTCCTTCACCCCCTCAGTCAAACCCGGGGTTTCACCCTCACCTGTGAGGGGCATGCTGACATCGCCGACCTCCACCAGATGAGACTGGTCACCCTCGAATGAAGAAATCACTGAGCAAGTTGGTGGTATCTCTTCCAGACCTTCTGGCACAGCCACTATCTGGAGAGGAGAGACCTCAATGGCCTCCTCCAAATTCCCCCCAACCACTTGCTCCTACTCTATTGCCACATCTCCCTTCGATAGGGAAAGCTCATCCTCCATCGCCGATGCCCCCACTTCTCTCTTCTTTGGCATGGAGGAGTGCCAACCATCCCTAGCTTCCTTTGCCTCCTGTGGACGTCCCCCGAAAAAATGAGGCTTCTTCTCGAACCTACGCTTCTCACCAGAACTGGCCCCCCTCTGGCGCTTGCCTAATTCTTTCCTTATCTGACCTACAAATGCCGACCTTTCGGCTACAAACACAACAGACAATCGTTTAGATCATGGTAAAGTTGCCTGATAGCTACAGACATAAGAAGATGAGAGAAATTTTACATTGAGGATCGAAGGAGCTAAGCCCAGCGGCAAACAGAGCATCCTCCGACATGAGGACACTGGCCGAGAACACCTGACCGCTGCAGAGAGTCAACAAATCTCTCTTCTTCTGCTCAGACAGCTCTAGACGCGCTTCTGGATCCTTTACATAATCCACCCATGTCCAAGGAAAATCAGAGCCAACGTTTCCCTCGGTGATGAAAAATCAGGACTTCCATTCCTTTATTGATGATGGATTATCTGATATCATTTTGAATGATTTCTGGGGCTTAATATAAGGCCACTCGGAATTCCTCCCGAAAACCAAATTGTAGCAGACTCGAAATAGAGAGAGGGTCGCTGTCACCTCAATGCGACTACACATTGAGATAAACTCAATGAGGCTGCGTCAGCTATTTGGGGCCACAATCGTCGGGCATATGTTATAGAACCTCATCACCTCCCTCACCAACAGGTGGAGGGGAAAACCAAGGCCTGCTCTTAAGCTCTCCTCATAAAAGAAATCCCCGCGCTCTGGTCACCTTGAGACTCTCTGCTCAACCTTTGGCTGCCATAGGGCGATGTCATGGGTCTGTCCAAATCTTCAAGGGTTATTTCGAAGGCCACATCATTTGGAACCTTCATATTGCTGAGTTGGAGGACAAATCCAAGTTGAACTCGCAAGGGTTTTCGGAGAATGGATTCTCTGAGGGAAGAATAAGTAAGCGCCGCAGAAGGAGCACCTCCTTAACCCCTTACTCCTTTTAAAAGAGCATTTTGGGAAAAGAACACATCATCCTTAGAAGAAACCCCCAGACGCTCAAATCGCCGCTGCAGGCGCCGTGGTGATAGGAATTCACCACGTGAGGCTTCCCCAATTGTCACCCACAAGAAACGAGGGGTTTTTTCCATTTCGTTCATCAAGAAAAATGATAGAATGACGACACGGCATTTATAAGACCATCATTGCACATCCTTTCAAATCCTTTCAGATGAGGCCATTCTAGACTTTACTTTCTATATCCGAACTTACACTTCGGACTAGGGAGTGGGAAGCATGTGATGAGGGATAAAATCATCATTGCGCCAATATTTATGCACATGACAAAAAGATCAGGTCCAATCTCGATTTTTGATTAGTCAACTATCGTATCTAGAGGGCAGCAGCGCCAAACCATCTTCGACAGGACCAGACCGCTCTTATACCGAATCATCCCGAGCTTTTGTTCCACCTCAGCAGGCCCAAAGCATCCCATCCTCATGTGCCATACGACACCAAACAATCATATACTTCGGCCGAACCTCGCACTTCAACTGAGCTGAGCTAACTTCTTGCCTCGGCTAGACCGAAGCACTTAAATGCTTCGGTGGCGCCGAGCTATCCTTATGCCTCAACCAGACCGAGGCATTAAGACGCCTCTGTGGAGTCAAGCATGGAAGAATTCGAATTCACAATAGCGTAACAAGATCTCGAGCGGAAAATTGCTAAATAATGCCAGAAGTGGCCTAGGACCTACAGAAGTGGCCTAGGGCCTATGAGACCATCGAATCTCAAAGCACTAGCTAGCTCCCTTAGCCATCAATTCTCTAACTAACTAGATACTGATACTACCGACCCTGTAACAAACTTGATTCGAATCTGAACGGTTTCGACCCCCGATGATGTGCTCAAAGAATCAGATGATCACCTATAAATATCCTTATCCTAAAGCTCCTCAGGTATGCCCATGCTCTCACTGATACTCTGACTGAAAAACTCCATTAACAAAGCTTAAGCAGAGCTCTGAGCTCTTAGGAGGTCATTCTCTTGAGGAACTCTTTTGCGAGAGCCTTCTCCTCATATCTGCTTGCTGTGAATCTCTACTGACTTGAGCGTTGGAGGGTCTTCCACAGAGAGCCACCCCCAACACTCTCTGCGTGAGGATTGTGTTGCAAGTTCCACCCGGGTGAGAGATTGATGTCCAGATTTGGAGCCAGATTGCACCCAAGTCGGAGAACGGATTTTTGCAGCAATAACACCTTAGGTCTCTACACATTAAAGGACCATACCTTATCAGATACATTAAAGCCCAAATCACTGAAACCTTAGCTGATCACTTTTAATTGGGCTTAACCTTATTTGACAGTCTGCAACACATAACTATTTCATATATATAAGCCCAATGTTGGATTAAAAAATCCAACAAATTAAACTTCTTTGGTTGGCATCTCTATGCGTATACACAGGTATTAGGAGCAGTTGCCATTCCACCAGCAGGAGCAATTCTATTCCATATTAGAAAGAGTATCGAATAGGCTTAGGATCCGCAGAAAGTACTGATGATTGAGATTGCCGTGACAATGAATCCACTAGCTGCTCCTGCACACTCAAAGACTCCTTTTGCAATCTTAGCAATCTTAATCACAGTATTATGAGTACCTTTGTTGTGATATTCCTTGATGTGGCTAATCACACCCCCAAGCGGTAGAGTAATAGTTTGCACAGTTCTCAAAGCCAAGTAATAATTTGGCAGCTAGTCCCAGCACCGGCCTCGGCCGGCCTCGGCCTCAGCTTCGGCCTCGGACTTCACCTCGGCCTCGTCGTAGACCGTTTCAGCTTCAACATTAGCCTCGAGTCTCGCCTTGGCCTCGGCCTCGAGCCCCACCTCAGCCTCGGCCTCAATTCCCGCCTCGGCCTTGGCATATCTTCAGCCCCGGCCTCGAGTATCGCTTCGACCTCGGCCTCGAGTCTCGCCTTGGCATGCTCTCGGCTGGTAGTTTCGTTAGTGGAACCAATTTCAAATAATGCCAAGTGATTTAAAGCACTAAGATGGCCACGTAGCCCGCCAACCCATTTTTTGCCAAGATCATGGTAGTTACCAATATACTATGGGCAATTGTCGGTATTTATGGTGCGCGCTTAACGACTATGCGCCCACCTACCATTTACGGAGCTGATCTTGATGAAAAACATGATCTGACGATTATCCATGAAGAGTAAGAGGGACCTCCGAATAGGTATATAAAAACCCTGACTCACAACGAGGAAGGGGACTCGATTGCTACTATCTCAAATCTACTACTGTTCTTCAAACCACTAACTTGAACGTCCCCACCGGAACCACCGGCCTGGAACTTTTGTTGCAGGTTTCTGGTGAAAGGAGGCAGTCTTGTCATCTTCTGGAAGACCCATAAAGCTCCTTTCTTACCCGACGCTCTTGAGAAGTGATTTGGTAGCAATAGATTGGCGTGCCAGGTTTGACCTCGTTGAGGAAGTCTGCGATCGAGCACGACTCAAAATAGCTTCCTACCGACAAAGGATCGCAAGGTACTACAATACCCGAGTTCGCCCTAAAACATTCCTCCCTAGAGACTTGGTCCTCAAACAAGGCGAAGTCTCCAAACCCGCGGAGGGGGGAAAGCTATCTCCCAATTGAAAAGGACCCTACCAAGTCACCGAAGCATTTCATCACGGAGCATACCAAATCGAAGAATTGGATGGGAAGCCTCTCCCTCGCACCTAGAATGCAGACAATCTTCGTCGATATTATCAGTAAAGTGTATTGATATCATAAGCTTGAGCATGACTACTAAAATAATATTTATTTTTCACTAACGAAAGTGTCTTCAAGCAATTTTGCTTCAGCTCAAGCTCGACTCCACGTTGGCACTTAAGCCCGACTCCACGTCAACACTCAAAGCTCGACTCAGCGTTGGCACTCAAGCCTGACTCCGCATCAGCACTCAAGCCCGACTCAGCGTCGGCACTCAATCCCGACTCAGCGTCGGCACTCAAGCTCAATTAAACGTTGGTGCTCCAGCCCGGTTTCTTGTCGATACACAAGCATGAGGTCGGATCAATGTTTATTTAGGCTCATTTTGGTCAACTTCAGCCTCAAGGCTTCGGTCTCAACTTCTTCCGCACCTTGACTTCAGCCTTGACACCGATGTCGAGTATCGACTCTCAACTACGGCCATGACCTAGCTACAGCCCAGGTTTCTATCTTGGCATTTATCTCACCTAACCCTAGCTACGGCTTTGGTTCCTAAATAGGATCTACGATCTTAGCCCCAGCCTCAGTTCTAGAATGAGCAAATTAACAGTAGATTTCAAAGATTTCAAAAGTTGTTTTCATTGATTGTAAAAGTCTTACAAAATTGCCGACTCTTGTTGGGCCTCATTACAAAGAAAAATATGCTCAGAGCTCAGTCGACGCTAGACCATCATCATTAGGGGCTTCGTCTGGCTCTAGCTCCTCAATTCCCTCAAGGCCGTAGACTCTTCTTACTTTAACCTTGCAGTCCTGGAAGCCCCCGTTGTATGCAAAGGCAGTGGCCTCAGCCAGCTCCTCTTCATAAGTATCGGACTTCTTGAAGTTCTCTATGGCCTCGGTGGCCTTCTTCTCAGCCGTGGCAACTTTCTCTTCGGCAACTGTCATAGTCGCCTTCAGGTTGATGATTTCGATGTCGGATTGATGGGTGATCTCTTCAACATTTTTTGCCCGCTCCTCGGCCGCTTTTACTTCGATGATGGCGAAGTGCAGTCGAGTCTCCAATGTTAATACTTGCAACTCCGCCCTCTTCTGCCTCTCCTCTGCCACCCGAGCCTTATCAAGCTCACAGGTTGCCTGGCGCTGAGCCTCCTCAAGTGCCCCTTCTGCCCTTTCCGCCCAGGCTAAACCCTCGAATCGAGCAGCCTTAGCTTTGGCTTCAGCCCTTTGCACCCAGGCCACTTCAGCTTGGGCCGCCTCCAAAGCCTGCTCAGCCTTCTCTGCTCTGGCCTGAGCTCGGCTAACCTCTTCATTCGAATAGCCGAGGGTGGCCTCGGCCTGAGATAGGATGCCTCTGACGGCGACCAAGGAATTCATCACCTGCACAAGTAAATTACTCGGGTTATTGGGCCGTGGTGCTCTAGAATTGATCGGAAAGAAGGCATGTCAGCTTCGCCTTCCTCCTCGGTCCCGGTGGGTGTTGGAGCCGCTAGCGCCGGGCCAGAAGCTAGCGGCGCCCCTTCTGCTGGTGCTGCTGCCTACGAGGGCTCTTCAGTGGCAGCCTCTTCGGCTAGTGGAACGGCCTCTGGAGTCGGCCCTGTGGCCGGGGCGGTTGGCTCCACCTCGGGAGTGGCAGGCTGTGATGACAGAATTCTGGCCCTCTGCTCCTCTGGAGGCATGTTGGTGAGATCGATGGGGGATCAGGTTGGTGCTGGTGAAGGTAATCGAGGCCACCTTCTTTCTTCGGCCTCTTCATTTCTTCCCGAGGCCCCTCTGGCCTCGGTTCTCTTACTAACTTTAATTTTGGCCCTCTTCTTGGTGGGGTCTCCATCCGCCTGGGCTCTTCTTTCTCGGGCTGCAGCCTTTCTCACTGCTTGGATAGACGGTGGCATATCTGCATAAGTCAAAGGACTTGGTAAAAAAAAAAGGGAAAAAAGGAGGAAAAGAAAGAGAGCAGATGGTGTGAAGAGGGGAAGAGTTATGGTTGCTCACCGTTACCCAAAAAAAGGCTTGTCAGCCGAAGGTTCTCCTTAGCCAGTAGTTGGTTGCATCAGGGGACGTCAACTGCCCGAACGCCTCTTGGTCCCTTGGGAGTATGGTTGGATCCTTGTTTGGCTCGGTGTTTGGAATCCCCCACTCTATCCTTACCCCCTCAACTTAAGCGAAGAAAAACCTATCTTTCCACGCCTTAATGGACGTAGGAAGATAAAGTCTGAGGGCTCTTGTGGGTCTAGGGGCAAAGGACCACCACCCCGATTGTTTTCTAAGGGTATAGAAGTAGCGGAAGAGGAAAATCCTAGCCTCTACCCCATGGATATAACATAGTACTAGGAAACCAATAATGGTCCGAATGAAATTCGGAACCAACTATGCCGGAGCTAAGGAATATATATCTAAAAGGTTAAGTATGAAAAGATGGATAGGAAGGCGAAGGCCAACTTTGAAATAAGTTTCGTAAAGAGCAACTCGGCCGGGATAAGAAGAAGTAGCCTTATCTTCGGGAAGAGGCCGATATAGGCGGAGATCAGTGGGGAGGCTATACTTGGCCCTAAAATTTATGATCTCTTGGGCAGTCATGCTCGAGGCAGTCCCCTCGGAAGACTGCCTCAATGTGGAGGATGAGCTGGCAACGGCCAGAGGGCGCTGAACGAGGGCTCATCCGGCGGCCGAGCGATTCTCGATGGGAGACCGTCCAGCAGCTCGTTGCTGCCCTACGGGGACGCTATCAAGGGAGAAAGTGGACCAGCTAGGTGCTGGGGATGGAGGAGGCAAAGGATCGGGGGAATAACCCCCAGAATCGAAAATAGAACATGAAAGAGATGAAGAAGCCATGAAAACAGAAATGGAACTAACCTGGAAGGACCTGGGAACTGGGAATCGAGGACAGAGAGCTCGGGAAGCAAGAGAAGATGAACAGACTCGAATAAGGACCGGGTGGAACAGAAAGGGCAAATGCAGTAGAAGTGATAGACCGAGGTCAGGGACGACCCTCCCCTTTTATAGCCTCGTCATTTCAAATCATCCCGCCTGCTCTAATTTGGCCACGTGCTCGCTCATTACTAGAGATCGGTTCGGCAACCACCCGGAGCGCAGAATGGCACTGCCAATGACGGGATGGCGGTGACCTCACCGCAATGATGGTGCCCTCTTTTTTGCAGTTTCATACCCAAGGTGAATCCCCTTGATCTCAATGATCAAAATGGATGAGGCGATGGTATTGTTGCATCCGATGCCTCATCAAAGAAGCACGGCCCTTGGGGACATGTGTCCTCTTAGTAGATGCTAGTGCACAAAGATCAGCTGCCATGTGATATAACGCTCATTTCGCTGGTGACTGTACGCCCACCCATCTCAGGAGCAGGGGGCATCTGATGTGGCTGATCCGCCCCCAGACGGTAGAGTAATAGTCTGCACAGTTCTTGGAGCCAAGTAATAATTTGGCAGCTAGTCCCAGCACCAGCCTCGGCTTCGGCCTCGGACTTCACCTCGGCCTCGGTCGCAGACTATTTCAGCTTCAACATTAGCCTCGAGTCTCGCCTTGGCCTCGGCCTTGAGCCCCGTCTCAGCCTCGGCCTCAGCCGTGAGCCCCGCCTCAGCCTAGGCCTAGAGCCCCGCCTTGGCCTCGACATATCTTCAGCCCCGGCCTCGAGCATCGCTTCGACCTCGGCCTCGAGTCTCACCTTGGCATGCTCTCGGCTGGTAGTTTCGGTAGTGGAACCAATTTCGAATAATGCCCAATGATTTAAAGCACCTAAGATGGCTACGTAGCCTGCCAATCCATTTTTTGCCAAGATCACGGGTGGTTACCGATATACTATGGCAGTTGCCGATATTTACGGCGCACGCTTAGCGGCTATGCGCCCACCTACCATTTACGAAGCCGATCTTGACGGAAAATGTGATCCAACGGTTATCCACGAAGGATAAGAGGGACCTCCGAACAGGTATATAAAAACCCTGACTCACAACGAGAAAGAAGACTCGATTGCTACTATCTTAAATTTACTATTGTTCTTCAAACCACTAACTTGAACGTCGGAGGATCTCCGCCGGAACCATCGGTCTGAAACTTTTGTTGCAGGTTTTCGATGAAAGGAGATAGTATTGTCATCTTCCAGAAGACCCATAAAGCTCCTTTCTCATCTGATGCTCTTGAAAAGTGATTTGGTAGCAACATTCCTCGTACAAAATCACAGTGAGGGCGACAATGAAGCAATAGTCGATGTTTGGATTGATGTGCATTTCGAAAAGATGATGCTCTTCTTGCGACATATTTGCAGTGCTCTTCTTGCGGCATATTTGCAGCCATCCGTTTCGCATTCATCTACATCACCAGACGTTAAATAATTAGATAAATATATGTTTAAATAGATATAACATTCTAAATAGAAGGTATTTAACTAAAGATTTGAAGAACTTAGACCTATGTTGGAAGGAGGGAGGATTTTCTCTTTATATGGAAACAGGCTTAAAGATGTTCGGTTGGTAGATCACTAGGTTAGGCTTCCGCTGTAGGATCTAGCAGCATTATTTAAGTGGAACCATAGGTTAAAACTACAGTCGTCCCTACTTCGACTGCGGCCAAAGGAGCTTATTTTCTTTCTTTTCTTACATAATCTAGTCTTATTGGACTAGTACCATCATGGCACCAAATTCTATTTTTTTTTCTATTTTTTTTTGGTGGGGCTAAGAAAACATTCTTCAACCCATGCGCTGCTGCGAAAGAATTGGATATTCATGGATGAAATTGAATTATAATTATTAATCTTATGGGTTTTAATTACCTTTGCTACCACAATAAAAGGATTTGCCTGGTGTACAGCGCATCCTCTATCATTGTAACTTCCCATAATCTTGAAGTCATACTCCTCCCGTCTGTTTTGTGAAGTAAGTTTCTGTCCAATGAATAAATAACATAAACTTTAGCTCTTCAAAAGCGAAGCAAAAAAAAAAAAAATAGAGAAAAGTAGGAAGAAGCCCAACCATCTTTTGCATTGAAATGATAGGAGAGTCATTGAAGTACAAGAGCATCTCGCGTCTGAAGCTGTTTTTGGGGCTCCGTGAAGAGCGTACAGCCTTAAAGATATCATTCTCGCCCATAACCTTGACCTCAACGTCACTATCGTTCAATCCAGAGGCCTGTGTATTGAAGATAAGATCAATCGGACGAGAAGTGCAGAACTGGGGGCCGACGATATCGATGGCGCAGGGCTGGGCTGATCCTTCTCCAACCCTTCTACCCTCTGAACAAGCCCTCCTCCGTCTCCTCCGTCTCACAAACTCTATTGTAATCCAACTCACCAACAGGAAAAAAGCTACCATGTCTAAGTACTCCATGACAACATCCATGGATGCTAATGATGTATGCCAAGACAAATCCAACCCAGGTGAAATAAAAACAAAAAGAGCAACAAAGAACTAAAAAAAAGAACTCTTTCCCTGATCACTGCTGTGCATTCAAAACTACAGAATCTTCAAAATTTCAGATCCAACCCTGGTGGAAAAAACAAAAAAATAAAACGAGTAACACTAGGATAAAACAAAAGCTTCAAAACTTCAGACTAGAGATCTCAGTCATAAAACAACAACCAGTAAAAATGTTTTGACAGTGGAAGCCTGAGCTTGACCACAAGAACTGTTCCATTGGAAACCTCAGCCATGAAACAAAATATAAATATAGAGATAAAAAGGAAGACAAAAGCAAGATGATCACTCCAATTTGTTAAACTCAACTAATGTCATCTTAAATATAAATATAAACATAATTTGTTCTGTTAGGTCCCTGAAATTATTTGTTAAACTCAACTAATGTCATCTTAAATATTTTGAGAATTTTTGGTGAAGAAATTTTAGACACACTCAATGTTTTAGCGAATTAATTCACTTGAAATCTTCTCCAATCCAATGATTGCCACACACACACACACAAAAAAAGTATCAATATTATTTTATTTTGATAATTAAGTATTGAATAACAATAGTTACTGCAAAATAATGTGTACATAACCTCCATTCTTTTTAAAATAAAAAATCTAAGTAATCGACTTAGTCAACACAATAATGTGAAGTACTTTTCCTTTTTAATGACATGCAGTTTGGAAGCTAAACTCAGCCCTCAAATTAATATTTGAGACTGATTAATTGGTCAAGAGTTTTATAGAAAAAGAGTATTGCTCTAATTAAGTTGGGCCCTCTCTTCTAAAAAAAATTGTGATACAAATCAAATAATAAAAATATGGATATAAATTAGAATTAAAATTTTGGTTATGGATTGCATAATTATCCAGAGTTGGAAGGCGTGCTAATATTATCATTTAGCTTCTTTTTTTTAATCCATGAGTTTTATGTAAGATTAATTAAAATTATAAATAGGATCAAAGCGATATTTTTGCTCTATGATTTAAGAACTTCACACAAGCATACAGAGAAAAAGGATTGAATGAAGAACACCAAACAACCATCACAGATCCATCCATAATTTTAGAAATTCTCGCTATCCCCTTTCTCTATTCCTTTCTCATTAAGAACCAGTAATTGATTGAAGAGACATCAAGGGACCCTCTCTCATCTTGGCCCAAAAAAAGTCGGTGACGCATAAACACGCCATGAGAGTACTAATCTCTCCCCAGATATAACAGCTAGAGAGATTTCACAGCAGAGAAACCCAGTGGAAAGGAGGAAGAAAGATGGACCAAGAAACAATAGCTAAATTAATCACAGCCACCAATAAAGAGCTAACCTCATCCTAGTGGTTCAATGGAGCCTTATAATCTTCCTGGAACCAAAGAAACATAGAGAGGAGTATATGATGAGAATCCACATACTTGGCTGTTGATGGCATGCTCCTTTGGTGGTGTAGGAGATTGCGTTCCCATGGCTACAAAATTCGAGAGAGAGAGAGAGAGAGAGAGAGCTAGAAGTTTTCAGCTATAGAGGCAGAGAAGTGAGGGAATGTTGGAAGAAAAAATGGAGAGGAGAGCGGAAGTCCCGCGTCTTCTATGAAGGCGATGTTTTCATTGATTCCAACAACACAAAAAAGAAAGAAAGAAAGAAACTCCTAGTTCATATATCACGATATTTGTGTGAACTGAACTTCTTTTATCTCAGTTAAACCTTTAACAGGTATATGAAGCCAACTTTTAGGCGATGCGTTGGATTTAATTTTAGCTAAGAGAAGGGCATGAGAAAAGCCGACTAGAAGAATGGTTTATTTGCTTGGTTGCGTGCTTTGATGCAGGGAATTCAGATAATTTTTTTTAAAAAAAAAGAAGCATGAAAGGGATGTTAAAGGCTTTTAGAAGTAGTTGAGTGGCTTTTCATGCTTTAAGAATCGTGCTTTACAGGGCTCTGGTTCTCTGATTAGCCGTGCTTTTAGATTCGTGCTTCCTGCTTTTCTTTCCTGATCTCCCGGTGATCTCCATCGCCGTTTCTTCTCCTCAGCTCTGAACACTTCTTTGGTTGTTTCTTCTTCCCCTATGGCATCGGATGCGATAGCCGGGGATGGGGTTCCTGGGAGGCGGTCTACAGATGTTGGGTTTGTCTGGGTCACCCCATCGCCATCGTCGGAGAAGGTAGAGAGGCTGGAGGTGCTGTTCCCTGATGTGTGGCTGTGCCGGCGAAGGAACTGGAAGATGAGATGATTGGATGGCAGCAGAGGTCTGTCCTTGTGCGCTCCTTCCACAAGTGGGTTCCTGCTGAGGCCATTACCAGGGAGTTCCGACGCGCTGGAATTTGGGCGAAATTGTTCCTGTTAGCATGGCATTTCGATGCCATATCTTCCGCTTCGCATCATCATAAGCTTGTAATCTGGTGCTCCAGCGGCCGTGGGTAGTCAATGGTCAAGTAATTGGGACTGCGGCATGGCGGCCGGAGTTCACTCCGACTGAGAACTCTATTCCGTTGGTGATGTTATGGGTACGATTGCCAAACCTCCCTTTGGAGTTTTGGAAGGATGAGTTCCTCAAATCGATTGTGGCTTCGGCGGGAGAATTCGTGTGCTTGACGCTGCTACTCAGGCGAAGAACAGGGGTGCATTCGCGAGGCTATGTCTCCGGGTGGATCTTCATTGCCCACTTCGGCCAGGTACACGGGTTCAAGGAGTCAATCAGCCATTTTGGCAGCAGTTTGCGTATGAAAATCTTCAAGGCATTTGCTTGAGCTGCGGAACGCTGCATCTGGGAGGTTTGTGCTCTAGTTCGTCTAGGTCAGATGAAGCAGTCCCAGCTTCATTCTCTGCCTTTGGTCCTTGGCTTGCAGCAGTTAGGCAGCGGCGAGTCGTCTCTGGGCTTCAGGCGGCTAAGAGGGGGAAGTCTCAGTCTAACTCCTCTTCGTCTACCCCTGGCCACGGTGCTACTTCTCAGAGTGATTTTAGAGGGCCTCGATCGGGTATCGGGGGATCTGCTGATGGCTGGGTGTTGCCGGTGAAAGTGGCTAGCCGGCGATCTTCCTCTTCCTCAAACATGGTGATTGCGCCTGTGACTGTGCCCAGCCAATCTGAGAAGTCGTCGGGTCAGAGGGCTTCTGGCACGGGGGATGTGCCGGTTAATGAGGACAGTGTCGTTTTTAATACACTGAAATAGGACCTGTTAAGCTTTAAGGAAGATGGCACCCGAGACCATTGTCTGAAACTCTCAGTTGTTTCCAAAAATCCTTTTGCCACCCTTGGTCTGGACTCAGGTGCATTGGGTCAATTGGAGAGTAGGGAAGCTGGTCCTGGCCCCCTGAAGCGCGCTAGACCGGAGGTTTTATGGCTCCTAGGTCTTCATCTAATCTAGCAAAGGGGAAGGGGAAGGGTAAGTCGCCACTGTCTAAAATGGGAGGAGCTAAAATTGTGTCTGTTGATCGGCTCGCTCTCTCCCCTTGTCGCCAGGAAGGTAGCCAGGTGTTGGTGAGGCCACCTCTGGAGTTGGATGCTGGGGTTTCTGAGGGGAGTGTTGGTGCTGACTCTAGGGGCTTGGGTTCAGATTCCTTGCCCTTGGCGCCGATTCCTTAGTTGGATAAGATTGATCTTCAGTCGAAGGCCCGCTTGTCAGTTCAGTTTTGATGCCTGGGGAAGGTATCCCGATGATAGGGGGGCTTTCTGATTGTATTATGTTGGAAGACCAGGGAGGGGTCCCAGCCTCCCCTAGTCTATAAATGAAGATTTTAATTTGGAATGTAAGAGAGCTCGAAAGCCATCATTTCGATCCTCTTTTGGTAGATTGTTACAGTTATATCATTTTGATATATGTATCCTTTTGGAAACCAGATTGTCGGATGATAGTTTGGCCCGGTTTCGCAGGCAGATTGCCCGTTCGTGGTCCTCTTATGCGGTGGAGGCTGACGGATTGTCGGGAGGTATTCTAGCTATTTGGCGTGCCTCTGCTGCTCGAATTAATGCTTTTCATCAGTGTAATCAGCAGATTGGCCTTGTTGTCTCTGAAGGAACTGCTGATCCCTGGCTCCTATCGGCTGTCTACGCCAGCACGGACTATCGGGAGAGAAGGGTGCTCTGGTCGGAATTGCATTCCCTTCTTGCTCAAGGTCTTCCTTCTATAATTGCTGGGGACTTCAACTGTATTACTGAGGCTAATGAGAAACGAGGGGTAGACGGGTTACTGGCACTGCTGATATCCAGGAATTCGATCCTTCATTGGTTCTTCCGGATTGCTGGATTTGGGGTATTCTGGACCCCAATTTACCTGGTGCAATAATCGTCAGGGGTCTGCTCGGGTTTGGGAGAGACTGGACAGAGCTCTGGCTACATCAGTGGATTCATATGCACCCTGCAATTACTGTCACTCACCTTCCTCGGATTGCCTCTGACCACTGCCCTATTCTGATTTCCACTGAGGTTGATCAGCATCAGGGTAAGTAGTTTAGATTTGAGCATTTTTGGGCAGCCCACTCTGCTGCTCGTACTATTATTTCTCAGATCTGGCATCTCCCTGTCAGGGGTAATGCTGTTTATCGGTTATCTCGCCGTTTAAGGATGGCCAGACACAGACTGTCCAGATGGAATAGGATGGAGCTGGGGGATTTGGTCAGACAAGTTGAACAGTTGAGAATGATATTAAGATCCTGCAGACTAAGGAAGATCATGATGGTTTTATGGCTGACTTGGACCTCTCTTCTCTGGGAAAAGCTGGCTCGTCATCACTCCCTCCTTCGGCAGCAGGAGGTGTATTGGTGGCAGAGGTCTAGGTTTCAGTGGATTTCTGATGGGGACCGTAATACCAGTTTCTTCCATCAGGCTACTCTAAAGCGGCGTGCTGCTAATAGGATTCGGAGGTTAGTTGATGATGAGGGCATAGTCAGGAGGATATTCAGTCTATCAGGTTATGCTTCTTCACTTCTTCCAGTCTAGATGGGTGGAATCCACTGGTGATGGAGCCCCGGTTATTCCGGTTCCGGACTCTAGGAAGGTGTCTGCCCAGGAAAATTTCTTGCTTGCCAAGCCTATTACAGCGGATGAGATTAGGGAGGCCCTTTGGGAGCTGGGGCCGGATAAGGCCCCTGGGCCTGATGGTTTCCCGCCTTTTTTCTTCCGTCACTACTGGGCTATTGTTGGGCAGGAGGTGGTTCAGGCTATTCAGACTGTTTTTCTAACTAAGCACATTCCTGCGGAATGGAATCGGACCTTCATTACTTTGGTCCCTAAACGCTCGGATGCGTCCCTTCCGCAGCATTTTAGGCCCATTAGTCTTTGTACTACTTTGTACAAGGTTGTGCTCGTCTTTTAGCTCGCCGTCTTAGTTTGGTGTTCCTCGCCTCATTTCTGCTGAGCAGGGGGCGTTCATTAGAGGGCGTTCTATTTCGGATAACGTCCTCATTGCCCAGGAGTTTATGCATGATCTCCAAAGAGCTCCGGCTAGTCATTGCCTTATGGCTGTTAAGCTCGATATGGAGAGAGCTTATGATAGACTAAGTTGGACCTTCTTGCATCACTCTCTTCAGGAGTTTGGTTTTGATGGGCTGTTTATTGAGTGGATTATGGTTTGCATACAAGGCCTTCTTTTTCTCTGATCATTAATGGAAGTCCGACTGAGTTTTTTCGCTCCGCTGTGGGGCTTCGGCAGGGATGCCCCTTATCCCCTTTGCTGTTTATCTTGGCTGTGGATGATCTTTCACGTGCTTTCTACCAGGCTCAGCTAGATCGGCGAATTACTCCATTTAGGGCTGGTCGGGGGGCCCCTGGTCTCTCATCTTCTTTTTGCTGATGATTGTATCCTCCTTGGTCAGGCTTCTTCTGTTAATGCAGCTTCATTCTATTCTATTATTCAGCGCTATTGTCAGGCGTCAGGTCAGAAGGTTAATTTCCTCAAATCTTCTATATGTTTTAGCCCGAAGACCTCTAGGACCACCAGGAAGCCATTATCAATCTGTCGGGTATTACTTTCAACTGATAGGTTTATGTATTTGGGGATCCCTATAACGGGAAGATGTCCCCGGTGCTCTGACTATTATGAGCTGGAGAGGAGGGTTCGCCACGGATTGAGGAATGGCAGGTCACTGCCTATCGATGATGGCTAGGATCATTATTATTCGCTCGGTCCTTTCTTCACTTCCCTTGTATCTTATGACAATGCTGCTATTTCGGTTACTTGCCTTAGGAGGATTGAGAATGTTTCAAGATTTTCTATGGGCTTCTATGCAGGATGATCACGGTATTCATCTTTTATCCTGGGATACGGTCTGTATGCCTATTCAAGAAGGTGGTCTTGGGATCTCGTCTCTCAGTGTTAGAAGGGAGGCCCTTCTTGCCAGACATGCATCGAGATTCCTTCTGGAGCCACATTGTCTTTGGAGCACTCTGATGCATGCTAGGTATGGGGATTGGACGTCTGCCTTGCATATCTGTCCACCTCGGGGATGTTCCTCTTTTTGGAGGGAAGTATGTCGGCTTGGCCAGGCTATTCTGGGTAATATCTCTTGGATGATTGGAGATGGATCATCGATTGACGTTAGTCAGGACACCTGGCTTTCTGACCTTCCTCTCTCTCGGTGGCCTTCGTTTATGAGTATTGATGTCCCATGCAGCTTAAGGGTCAAGGATTTGATTTCGTCTGATCCCCCTGCTTGGCATATCCCCTCGGTGACCCGATTCTTCGGCGTGGAGCTTTCTAGGCGGATTCTCTCCATGCCTCTTACTCCTGGCCGGTTATCTGATTTTAGGGTCTGGCAGAGGTCATGTCTCTCCAAAGCTCCTACCAGGGATTTGATGAATTTTCAGCCTGTGGCCCAGCGATCGGAGGATGCGGGGTGGATTTGGAAGCTTCCCACTCTTCCCAGGATTCAGCTGTTTATTTGGAAGCTTCTGTGGGATTGCCTTCCTACTTGTGTCCTCTTTCTCGGAGGGGTATGGCTATCCAGTCGATTTGTCCCTTGTGTAGGCTTGGGGAGGAGTCTACTGAGCATGCTATTTTCATCTGCCCCATAGCTCGGCAGATTTGGAATATGGTCGGTTATTCCGTTAGGCTGGCTGAGTTAGGCTCCCCTCGCTCTTCTTTCCTTCTTGATCTCCGAAGGGATCACCAGCAGAAAAGCGGTCTTTGGGTTGCGATGGCTTATCACATCTGGTTGTCTAGGAACCAGCTTATTTTCACAGACGATTCCATTACTGCTCATAGGACTGTGAGGAAGATTAGATCCGTGATGGCGGACTGTGCCCATATTGGTTCTGACGTCTCTGGCCTCTGGGGATCCCCTGCTGCTTCGGCAACGAACCGTCATACGGTTTTTATCGCCTGGGAGCCCCCCTTCAGGGTTCGTCAAAATCAACTTTGATGGGAGTGTCTGTGGTAGAGCTGCTGGTTCTGCTTTTGTTATCCGCGGTCATTACGGTGATCTGTTGGCTGCTGGAGGGTTTGGTACTCTTGACTCTTCCGTCCCTATGTCGGAGCTTTATGCGGCTTGGGCAGGTATTTCTTATGCCTTTCGAATTCTTCATGCTAAGAGGCTTTTGATTAAGGGTGATTCAATGTCGATCATCTCTTGCTGCAGAAGGAGAAGTGCCCTCTTGGCCCTGTGAATCCGATGCTTTCGGATATCTGGTCTATCCTGCGGGAGTGTGACTATGCCCAGATCCGCCATATTTATCGTGAAGCCAATTCAGCGATGGACTAGGTGGCTAGTTATGTGGCTCAGCATGCGGGATTATGGATATGGAAGCCAGGTGATGCCTATCCTTCTTTATCATTATAAATTTTGTATTCGAATTTATCTGAACTAATTCGTATGAGATTAGTGTGATCGTCTGCTTGTTAAAAAAAAAAAAGGCTTTTAGAAGTACAAAGTTGAGACCCGGAGGTCACGGGATAGGTTTGGATGGCAGTGAGAATTATGAAGCATTGGGAAAAGAGAGCCAGGAGTGCTTGGTTGGAGATTCATAGGACCCAGCTCTTAATCCTTTGGGAATTCCCATCCTTTATATGTATGGATGTAAACTGCGATGCACGGTAGCTCAACATATCGCTAGTTCTTAGATGGAAATTATGTCATAAATTTGTAGGTCAGAGGTTTTGATGGAGACTATGAAGAGATAGTGTGAAGAATATTTTAAATCAAACACCTTCACACATCAGGCTTACAAGGATGAATCACTGTAATTCCTTTGTTATAGGCTAAAACGTCTCTTTCTATATTTCTAAATTCTTTCATCAATTAAATTCTATATCCGTATGTAGATGTGCATACTTGACGTATCATGTAATTTTTTTTTTTTTTAATCTTTCATATATATATATATATATCTGTGCCATTGTTTGGATGTCCCATCCCTTTAGAATTTTTAGGCAGCTGTGCAGGAGGAGATGTGTAGCAAAACATTAGGTTGCCATGCCAGTCATTAAATAAGCCAAATTAAATAATTATTTAAACTTTTAAAATATGCTAAGTGCAATATATTAGATCTTATTATATATAATATGCATCACTATGATTAAATAATCATAAAGGAATAAGAGTACTTGAGATTAATTTGATTACGAGTGAATTAGTATGAAATGGTCAAAGAAACATAGTTTAGTGCAAAAACGTACAGCTTCTAATCATACATTCGCTTGATGAATAATTTTTTTTATTAACTTTTTAAACGAGAACAAGATTAAAAAAAAGTATTATTCAAGGATTTCGATTTGTTTTATTTAAATTTAAAAGAAGTACATAGCTCTCTATTTTTTATCTATGTAGGGAAATAAAATTTGATGGTGCTTTTGACTTGTTATAAGTGATACTGGCAAATTCTACGATGTAAGGATAATGTATAGTGGAAATGATGAGGATATTGTATAGTGGAAATGAATGATTAATATTGGAGCTAATTTGGGACGATAAAAAAGGTATGGTAGTTGGACCGTTGGTTGGGTAGGGTGACGGTGACAGAGACGCAAACAAATTCGTACCTGGCTTTTGAATTTTCTCATCATGCATCTCTTTCTTACCAAATTAAAGGCCACTTGTGGCTTTAACACCCCCCTCCCCCCAACTAACTAACAACAGTACGCTCGCCACTCATCGATGCATCCCAGATGGCAGTGCTCGATTTTAAAAGCACATTTAAGAAAAATTTTAAATATTGACTACGATCAAAGATTCATTAATATTTTTGTGCATCCTTGATTAAGGCTTATTAAATTGTAAACATATTTATGATTTACTCAAAAAAAAAAGCATTATAAAGAATGCAAATAAGACAGCAATTCAATCGTACGTGTTCAAGCCTTTGATTCTTATCCTTTATCTTCATCTTTCTCTCTCTATTTAATGTTCAAGTCTTAATTCTTATCCTTATCTTTATCTCTCTCTTCTTTTTTTTAATTATCAACAATTAATTGATATTTGAATTGTGTTTGCTCCTCTTAAGATAAAGCAACTTAAAAATTGAACGAACTACCACTGCAAAGCCCTACCAAAAACGTGCGTAAGCTTCGGATGAGCACCATTATTTATTATGTATCATAAAAAGATAATTACGTACAATGCATGAATAATTATATAGCATAAGAGAGGAGTTGTATATTAGAAAAACTTTATAGATTGAATCTTATAGTTTTAATTAATAAGAATTTTTTTTGATAAAGGTATGATCAACCAAACAACCACAGCTTCCTCCTCCTGGTATACTCCCATGGTGAGTCGATTCTTTGGCGACAAACTCTCTCAGAGGGTCCTTTTGATTCCTCTTATTACTAGGCCCTCGGCTGATGTCAGGTTATGGCAGAGATCCTCTCTTTCTAAGGCCTCTCTCAGGGACCTTATGAAGCTCTATAGACCTCAGCCCCAGCGCTGGACGGATGCTGCTTGGATCTGATCGCTCCCTGCTATTCCGAGGGTTCAGTTGTTTATCTGGAAGCTTCTTTGGAACTGCCTTTCGACGAGTGTCATGCTCTCTCGCAGGGGTATGTCTATCCAGCCTTTATGCACTCTGTGCGGTTTGGGGGACGAGTCTACTGAGCATGCTATCTTCATCTGTTCTAGAGCTAGACGAATTTGGCATCTGATGGGTTATATTATCAGAGTGGATGCTTCTGACTCCCCTTGTTCCTTCTTCTTTCAGGATCTTCGTATGGCCTCACAGCAAAAATGTGGTCTTTGGGCGGTCACAGCATATCAGATTTGGTTATCGAGGAACCAGCTTATATTCTCGGAGGACTTTATTTCTCCTCAAAAGATTGTGCGGAAGATTAGATCTATATCTGCGGACTATGCCTGTGCTTTACAAGCGGTTGATTCTGACTCCTCTAGCCTCTGGGGTTCCCCTGCTGCTGTAGCAGCGAACCAGCGTACGGTTTTCATTTCCTGGGAATCCCCCCTCCAGGGTTTGTCAAAATCAACTTTGATAGGAGTGTCCGCGGTAGATTGGCTGGTTTGGCCTTCATCATACGTGGGCCTCAGGGTTATATGTTGGCGGCTGGAGGATTTGGTTCCCTCGATTCCTCTGTCCCTATGACAGAGCTTTATACAGCTTGGGCAGGTATTATTTTTGCTTCTCAGACTCTTCATGCTCACAGGCTAGTGATTGAGGGTGATTCGATGACGGTAATTAGGTGGCTATGGAAGGAGAATGTTCCCGAAGCCCCCACTAATCCGATTCTTAGCGATATATAGTCCACCTTACAGGAAGCGGATAATGTTCAGATCCGTCATATTTACCGTGAAGCTAATTTAGCTGCGGATTGGGCGGCGGCTTTAGTTGCTCAGCATTCCGGTTTTTGGTTATGGAGGATGGGAGACTCATGTCCTTCTGTTTTGTTACAAATCTTGCATTCTGATGTATACTAGAATTGTGTGGTCGTCCGTTTGTATCCAAAAAAAAAACAACTACAGCTTAAAATAGAGAAAAACGGTCCCGCCATTGTAATCAATTATAATTTATTTTTATAAATTATAAAAAATAATGCCATCAAAGATTGTTATACTTAAATAGCAACGGCAACAATAACAACAATAAAAAATCTTAATCCTAAATTAATGGGGTCAGCTTTTTTTTTTTTAATTTTGCTTGATTTAAAATATTGTTTTTTATAAGATGCAAAATCCTCTTTTATAACTTAGAATTGTTGCACCGTAGATGATGGCTCCTTGATATTCATGACTTTTCGTGAGATGGATGATGGAGAAAGCTTGGAAAAGGATTTTTTTTATGTTCTTAACAAACTAGTATCTTGAAATGTAGAAGATCAACAAATTATTCAAAGGACTATAATCTTTTCCAAGATGTAGAAATTGAAGATGATATCCTGTTAGCATGATCTTAGGAATTAGATTCCAAATATCATGGAATCAAATTTTTAATCTCATGTCAATCATGTCTCTAAATATTATAGAATCAAATTCCTAAGATCATTGCAATTATATATCTAAATATTCTAGAATCATGTTCCTAGGATCATGCTAACAAATCCGATGCCTTAAAAAAACAAAAAGGAAGAAAAACAAAACTAGTCATACCTAACCTAAATAAAGATTAGTGCAAACATGAAAGGAAAATAGAATAAATTGAATATCACATTCACAAAAGTTGGCAACCTTATCCAAAGCACAAGGAAAACATGAAACCAGCTATTATTTTTTCATATAATGCAAATAATAATGAAAGCTAAGGATTGATAACAAAATAAACAACTTTTTATTTCCAAGTAGTCTAGGGACTTGATTAAAATGTATTATTTTATCCAATGAAAAACAAATATATGCCAAATATTATTTTTGAGCATCCTCTTATCTTGAGAGTGGGGACTCTAGGCAAATACAAATTTATGGTATGTAACATTAACCTCGTTCTCCAACGCTAAGCTAAGCTGCGAAGTTAATTAGGTCTTGATCTGGCTCAGGACAGCGGCTACAAGGAAGGCTAATCATAACCAATTTTGGCTCAACTTGGGATATAGATGAGATGCTTAAAGAGGCACTTACTTCCAATTAATTTTACAAGGGCAAAGTTATAAATGAGTCGGACCAACCTATGATCTAATTCGGTCTTGACTCGATTAGAGCTGACATATCTGACCTAATCTATATAAAAAAATTTATTGATTTGATTTGATTTAAAAATTAAATCCAATTTAAATTTTGAATTGAATTCAATTCTCAATATTTTTATCCAAACCCGATTCGGCCCAACTCATAAACCTTAATTTTATAAATCTTATTTTTTTTACTCTAATTATGTTTACAAGTTCTTTAATTAGCTATAATTTAAGCTAATTCTTCTTTTTATCTTAATAATAGATCTTTTTGTAATTCTTTTACTTAATTATATGCAACTCAATTCAACTCATCTAAGCCTTTTTCCAACTGCAAAGAGCCAGCTACATAAATCTACTTCCTTTGATTTAGTAAATTCATATTTTAAAAAATTTAATAACGTTTTACATTGCTGTTAGCTACCTAACGCAACCCTCCTTCTTTATCTAATTCTGAAATCTACATTAACAGAGTTTTTTTTACTTAATCATATATAATTATTTATTTATTATAATTAATAATTTAATGGATTCTTATTTATACTATCTTTAGGTATGTAAATAAATATTTTAAATATCATAATTTATAAACTTAAGAATAATCATTTATTTATATAGAATTAAAAGTTTTAAATCAAAAATTTAAGTTATAAATAATAATCAAGTATTTAAATAAAAATATAATCAAAATTAATTTTATTCCAAATTTAAGTACATTTTGAATTATGTTCAAATTATATTTAACTTGGAATATATTTAAATAATCTGTTGATTTGTTTATGAATCTTATTTGATTTGATCAGTAAAGAGATTGAATTTAAATGTAAAAACATTGTTCAAACCTAAACTCAGATCTGATCAAACTTAATAGGATTCAATCTATTGTTTTCTTTTTTTTTTAACTTCGGCTCTCTTAATTGGTATGTTTTTTTTCTTTTGGAGCTCCGAGCTACCTAAAAACAATAGAAAAAAAAAAAAGCCTCATGCAGAGTGCCTCGGAGTTTGTGACCATGAGAGAGAGAAAGAGACCAAGCCAGTATTCCTTTCATATTTTGCTCCATGCCAGCTTGCTGGCTGCTGGTTAAAAATTAAAAATAATAATTAATGTAGCTTAGAGATGGCAGAGAGAGAGAGAGAGAGAGAGAGAGAGAGGCCAAGCCAGTATCCCTTTCAAATCTTGGTCCATACCAGCTTGCTGGCTGCTGGTTAAAAATTAAAAATTAATAATTTAATAATTAATGCAGCTTAGAGATGGCAACTGTGATGCTTTTTTCAGCGGTCCATATCAAAAAAATTAAGCGTTGATTGTATGATCTATAATTAATTAAAAAAAGATAAATAAGTACTAACCGATTCTCTTTTAAATTGTGATAGTTCTAGTTTGTGTGGATCTTATCCATTGTACTTGTCTAGATCGTTAAAATATGGTATCAGAACCACACACTAGCCGAAAGTACAGGAGTTAAGTACCACATAAGACAAAGTGCTACATATATGGGGGATGAAAGCCATCTCTTGAACCTGTCTATAAAAGTTATCTCTAAAATTCTACATGTATGATGGTTACGATCATGTGCTCCTAGCGACGAGAACTTTGTCACTATTAGAGGATAGATTGTGATGCCCTTCTCAATAGTTCCATATCAAACAATTAGTTACCTCTAGAATTCTTTCTATATGGTGGTTGTGATCATATGCCCTTAGCGATGAAAATATTGCTACTATAAGAAGGTAAATTGTGATGCCTCTCTCAATAGTTTCATATAGAATTATAGTTCCATATTGAAAATTTATTTTTTCATCCTTGTTTTTATTTTTTGTTTATTTTTAGAGAAAATTTATCCAATCAGTCAAACACCAAGGAGCTAGCGAAAAAATAAAAAGATCACAATCCTAGCGTATCAAAGGATCAATGAATGCTCCATAAGGCCTAACCGTGACAGATGAACAGAGAGGGTTGACATACCTCCCCTGAGCTTGACTCATGATGTCGTGTTGGTTTCTCATGCTTTGGACGACACAATTAGTTTTAGGTCAGTAACCACTCATTTCCTCAGCCAACCACAGCACTCGACCAGATGGAAGAAAGATTCTACCTTGGTTGTCTAAGATTCTACATTGGTCGTCTCTTATCCATATTTATTATGAAGCCAAACAGACAACATATTATTTAATGACTAAACTTAAGTGCAATGCCGCTATCTCTTTCTCTTTTTATCTTCAATTACCAACCATCACATGCATGATAGTCAAATGGACACGTACAAAGTAGCTTGTAAAAATGAAAGCGATGGAGAGAATCATAGCGTTCACACGCAATGCACTACATCTAAATTCTATTCTTTGATAAATTAAAAACTAATCCATTGACTACTCTCGTCAACTTGTGAAAATTTTTGAAACTAATGGATATATATATATATATAAAAAAGGATAAATCGTAAGTCTATTAACCGCCTATGTTACTAGAGGGTTCACATAAGAGATTTCATTGTGCTTGTGAGAGTTGGAAAAGGTCACATAAGCTTGCTTGTTTGGTAAGTTAGAATGAAGCAACTTTACTGCCATGCTTAGTTTCATCCTCAAAATAATCTCTATTGATGATGATAATAATATCCAAAACTTGAGTAGCAAACAACCTTTAATATGAGAATTAAACACCTACAGTGAATATAGAGTTTCTAGAGTTGATTAGAAAACCAAACCAAGTCTCAAATCTTAATCTGCCATTAGATTGGCCGGGTGGTATACATAGTAATTTTCTCATCATCACAATCTGGATACAAAGTGGCATCAATCTCCCAACCAGGCTGGACTACTTCCATCCTCACTTGAAGGCCTAGCCCGAGGTGAGCCCGGTCTAGAAATCACTGGCCCAAGTCCATCCCAGCCCAAGTATTATTCAGGATGAGTTGGGCCCCAATCTCTGGAGTCATCAGGGCTGGCCATGCTCATTGACAAACTTATCATAGGTTAATATGTTGGAATATTGTTCATATTAGCTACTTGGCCAATTGTATATTTTTCCAGAGGAAACAAATGTTTTCCTGGCATTTAACCTAGGGCACTCGGGTCCATCGAATCGATGTTCTTTGAACCAAAATATGTCAGCCAGTTTGATTGGTTCCAATTGAAAGTTGATATGGTGTTACCTTGGTGTAGAATGGTAGCCTCTTAGAAAAAGGCTAAAATCTAATGGCCTATTAGGAACAGTGTTTGGGGGATGTGCAAAGAATTTAAGCTTCTCACTTATTTCTGAAGTTCAGCTGCCAAGAGGAGGCTAATAGATACATGTTTATAGCAAACAGGTTATTACCTTGGCTTGGGTACTTCATATTCATATAGTAGTCATATAGTGGCCAATAAGGATGTCTTGTGGGTATACTAATATTTTTATTACATCCATTCCCTTTATTATTTGGTTGTTTGCCACCACTAGCATGAGATCTACATAAAGGATAGGTTTATCTTTATCATCATCATCTTCTTCTTCTTCTTCTTTTTTTTAATGACAAAAAAAGTTTAAGTGCATTGCATTATAATATTCATGTATATTATAATGCAAAGATTCTTTAACAACCTTCTATTAGATATAGGGCAACTGCACTCTCATTTCTTTAGGCATTCTCCTTTGGCATCATATTTCTTACCACTAATTAGTTATTAGATTAATAGCACAGGATTTTAGAAGCAGAAGCAATGGCACCAATAGAACCCTAAAAGAAAAAAATTAAGGAACTTATTGTTGTTTGTAAGAAAAAGAAACCTCTTTATTCATATCTAGCTAACAAAATAGCTTAATCAAGTCCATAGCAATATTTCTATTTCATGAAAATAAAAAATTTTCTTTTTTTAATTCAGAATTTGTTCGCAACCTTTGATCTTTTATGGAAAGTATTACGAGAGATTTTAAATTAAAAGAATTTATTTTGATATTTATGAAGTATATTCTTTGAGAGTAATTAAGAGTAATAGTTAAAAGAAAAAAAATTTGAGTTGCTCAAAGTTATTTCAACTTTTTTTTTGAAAAATCAATAATAACGACAACACTATTTATTTATTTTAAATTAGAAAATATCCTGTGAACATCACAAACAATATTTTTCTTGGCCAAACCAAGAAGATAGGTGTCATGGAATGATGTTGGATTGATCCAACTTAGATTAAAAAGAAGTTATAAGGTTCAAACTCATAAAATTTGAAACCATTTCTTTTAACATGTAGGCCAACAATCAATCAGTTAACCAATGATACCTCAAAGGCAACCTGCTCAATGGGAAAAAGAAAAAAAGAAAAAAAAAGTTTAACAGCAAATCTTAAAATAAAAATTCCAGAACTATTGCATATGAGGCCAGATAGCAACTTCTTTTTCTTTCTAGAAAAACTTTTATATCTAAGAATCAGATACTTGTCAAAAATTCCTCCTTTGAGGAGGTTGACCAGAGAGGAAGAAGCCTTGGAGAAGGGGTTACTTACTTGGCTTCCACCTGCCCCACCTTACGCTAGAATCCAACCGGACCTCAACCCACCCAAAAGTTCTTCCTTCTGGGCCATCTAACTACGTCAACCGACCTTCCAAGGCTTCCAGAGTTCCAAACTTAGAGCTAATAAAATAAATAAGAAATTACAATAAAACCCTCTAAGTTTAACCGAATTGTATATTAATCTTTACAAAGCAAAATTGTCAAAGCTGGCCCGGACATTGACCTGGCTAAAGGCTCGGGTCACTGGGTTACTAGTTCAACCGTCGGATCACCGGTTGAATGATCGATCAATTATTTTAATATAAAATATATTTATATTAATAAAAATTAATTTTTAATAAAAATTAAGGTTAACATGATAATAAAACTCATGATCCCATCCAGTTCAGATTGGGTTGATCGGTTCACGAGTAAACCGATGGATTGATCGGGTTATTCCAGGTGTCTTACACATCCGATTTTATGTTAGAACCGAACCGACTTGGCCTTTGGGTTTTGGTTCAACCAGTCCAAACGACCGGTTCGGTCCGGTTCTAACAACTATGCATACAAGAACCCATTATGTCCATCTATCTCTTAACACCATTAAACTATAAGGTAAAAAGTTAAATTTATCCTTATTAGGTTAGAAAAAAATTATTTTTATTCAAACTTTGATTAAAAAAATTATCATTATGACCATCATTTGCTGATAATTCACGATGAAGATGAGTAGAAAGAAAACTTTGTAAATTAAAATAGAAGTTTTAAGGGGTTTTTTTACTTTTGAGATTAATGTGTGAATAGGTCAAATTTGAGGGAGCTTATTGTTATTTCGTCTAAAATAAAATAATATATTAGATAAACAAGCTGGCCACAGAAAAGGGATTCAATCTAACGGTCCAAATCTACTTATCTCCACGCGTGCGGAACTGCCCCACACGTATTAGGCTTTGCCAATTATAGTACAGGAGAATTCTGGCCCGCCCCCTTTCTCTCACGCCTCGGGCTCGCCCTCTCTCTTTCTCTCTAGAAAGGGGGTTAGAGGCCAAGTCGTTTTTTAAACCGGTGCCGTTTGGCACTGGGTTTAGAAGAGGAGGGTGAAAAGCAAGAGTCATTTTTAAACCGCCATGTCTTTGGCATTGGTTTAGAAGAAGGGGGTGTAAATCAAACATTTTATAAAAATGGTGTTAAAGTGAAAAATGCAATTTGAAATGGCGTTTTCCACTTTCACCTTTTCCCCCTCCGCTTCGCCACATCAGCAAAAAGCATTCGCTGGAGTGGCGGATGGTCGTTTAGAAATCGCCACTTCAAGTGGCGATTTCAGTGCAGAAATCATCACTTTAAGTGGCGATTTTCTCGGTCCTTCCAGCAACCCGAGAGTTTCACTCTCGGTTTGTCTGCTACTTAAACCCCAACTCTGACAGAATTGAGAAATTGCCACTCCAAGTGGTGATTTCATTTCTACTACAATCGCCACTCCAAGTGGCAATTTCATATAGAAATTCAGCAATGAGAATTCACCTCTTGAAAGAAGGCATAGGACCTGAGTTTTCTCTTCTTGTTTGGTATTTGAAAGCTGGGAAGCTAATGTTGCTGTGGATCTGAGCTGATATGCAGCACTTAATTGTTTAATCCAAAGTTAAGGTTCTGCAATTATTCCCTCAGTTTAGCTATTAATCCTAGAACTTATTAGATATAATATAAGTGCAGTTAATTGCTGTATATCTGAGCTGATCTGGAATGTAATAGAATATGTGCATGTTGATATAATGAGTCTGAAAAAGCATATGATTTTACGGAGCTAGGATTTTGAAGGAACAGACAAATCTAATGTTCTAGGAATGTGATCAATATCTTTGCAAATGTGATCAATCGCTGGGTTTGAGACATATCCGGCAGCGACTCTTGCTAAGGAGTGACAAAATGATTGATGGAACAGAGAAAGAGAATATATGGTGTTGTGGAGGATGAATTATGATGAAACTTGACATACATGCACATGCATGTGAGAATAGAGGAAGAGTATTACTGCACATGTATGCAGTGTAATGTCAGCATATTTTCTTGAACAACTAATGAAAAATTAAGAAGGTCAGATAAAATGACTCGTGCCCACCCCATTCCTCACTGGGTCCACTGTAGCTGGAGTTTCAAAGGATGCAGTCATAGGAATTTTGCTAGATCTCAAGGATTTGTCGTTTATATTTAAGCTGCAGGCACTGTAATTCTGATAATGTATTTATCAAACTCTTTCCTAGTAAACTGTAATTCTACTTCTACAATGGAGTAGAATCAGGCGATGTTTTAGTAGATTTTCCCATAAGTGCTCTTAACAGAGGCTAGTGAGGATTCATGGGTTTGATCATATGTGCTTTGACTGACAGGTTCCATTATTTCCCATGTTTTGATGGTCTTGATGTTACTACAATTTAGTGGAGATTTTTAACCAACTTATGCTTGTCTTAAAGGAACATGAAGGGTTGAAGGAGCTAAATACTGAAACTCAACTGAAACATGACTGAACTCACCGAAATTTGACTGAAACTCAACCGAAACACACGTTCATCCAAAATTATATCATCTCACAAGCATTAAATATCATTGCATCAGCAGAATAACACATACTTATCAAAATTTAATATATCTGAGACATGAAAAAAAAAAATTTCACAACATTTGGTTTGAGTACAACAACCTAGGCAACTCATCCACATCTACATCTAGGGAGGTCGGCGAATTCGTTCAGTCCATCGCCTGTAAGTCGCCATCAGTGGAGGGCCCTCAACACTCACTTGAGATACCCCCTCCTCCATGGGGATCGTGATAGGATGGGAAACATCAGGCATATCAGCATCCCAATGCGATCGGGTGACATCCTCACTGATCTCGATGATATCCACATCAGCAATGTCATCAATGCGATATGCAATACAATTTCGATAGGCAAATGTACACTCTTCGGCATTCCTTCTGTGCGAATACTCGTGTGCTAATGGGAACACATGCAAGAAGGTGATGGTGTATGATGAAATGTCTCCATCGTCGGATCAAGATCAGCTCGTGTAGACTCTAGCCCCTTCAGGTAGAGTGCTGCTATAGTGTACTCCGAACGTGCTGATACCCGATGATAGACAATGTATCATAAACCATCACCATTGCGCTCCTCAAAATCTGTAGCCGCTCATCCTCCACTGGGGCAACTATAGTCCGCTCGACCTCCAAAGTCAAATGTTGAAATCTCTCATGCTGCATATAAAATGACAACAAAAATTCATATGAAAACTTATGAAGTTGAAAGAAAAAGTATTAAATTTTATTTTTAAAATAATATCAGAAACTCAAATGAAGTTTTCTCCCCTTCGTAGCCCCTTGTACAATACTCAAAATGGCCTACACATATTCGGGTGATACTCCTAAACCAGGCCATATAATCGGGTGTGCACGAGACTCCTTGATGGGGCACGAAAAAAAATTGGTGGAATAAGGGGATGGTGATGTGTTCTAAGTGATTACCACCCTTAATGAACATTTGAGCCCAAGCTATGGCTGAATTCATGCATGGAGAAATGAAGAACATCAAACCGGAAGCAGAAATCTAAACACCCTTGTGCAAGCTTCTTTCAAAGAAATAAAAAAAGATTAGGATCTAAAGGTATGGAAACCTTCAAACTAAGTTAAGCCACCTTTAAAACTTCAGATCTAAAGGACCAAGAGGTTTTTTTTTTCCAACAATGAAGTAAGATCTTAAAGTGGAAGGGATGCACTCAACACTCAAAGAATTGAGGGTTGGTTGACAAGATCTACACTCCTTACTTAAGAACTCACCTTGGCACTTGATCCTTGATGTGGAGCCATCATCCTCAACTCTAACATCCTCAAGAGAACCTGCAAGTGATCAGAAGTAAGACCGTGGAGGCAAAGGAATTGAAGGAAATAAAAAAAATCGAACAAGGAAAGGAAGGATTTGAAAAATTTTGCTGAGACTTGGGTAGCACTTGTCCTTCTTCCTGAAACTATTATGGAACCTTGGTAGAATGGTTTAGAGTAGCAAATTGGGCCTCTCACCCTCTCCCTCAAGGAGTGACCTAGATCTAAGACTAGGGAAACACGAGCCTCAACTCAAACTAAGAGCATCTCACCCTCTTCATACTCAAAGATGAACAAGGCACTTGGCAAAAGAAATCAAATAAACTTGATTTTATTTCTCAAACTTCATATCTACAAGAGGGAAAGCTTGGCCTATTTATAGGCCAAAGGACTTCCAAAATTTCAGCCCAAAAAACTAAAAGATCATAACAATCTAAGGATTAGTTATGATATAGCTAACTAATTACAATCAATCCCTAACAATTTGGTTGCACAAGCTTCCATGTGGCACCTCCTTAGTTTGCCATGTGTCATCATCAGATACCTCCATGTGTCCTCCAAGATTGACTTCTAAGTTGCCATGTGTCATCATCAGATACCTCCATGTGTCCTTCAAGATTTGACTTCCAAAGAAAAGACTTGATGTCTTGATAGCAGTGTTGACTCAAGGCAGAAAGTGTCGATACTTTGAGACTTGGCAGAAGTTAAAATTTTGCAGCATGAGTTGCCACTTGAGAAATTGAAACTCTTGGCTCGAGTAAGTGGAACCTGCGGAAAGTGGATTAACTACAAAACCAAAGAGTGTCAGTCTGCAACCTTTCTTCTTGCTGATGTCCCGTCACTCCTGTTACTATAGGCTTTCCCATAATAATATGCTACCGCCATGCATTTCATATTGCAACATGAGTCCCGTGCACGTCGTCCCATGCATCATTGTCCTTTCCCATCGATCAATCTGATGAAGCTGTACCGGCGTATCGCATGGACATGGTATGGACTGACAACATCCAAATTGATAAAGCACTCGGTTCGACAAATGCCACTCGACTACATCAAAACATATAAGCGGGGTCCGTGCCATCCAAATATCAGAACTGATCAAGCAGCTCGAAGATAAAATAGAGATAACAGCTGGCGAATAAGGACACCATATGAACTGCATAGAAAAAAATTAATTAATCCATAATCAACATAAACTTAAGAAATATCTCATCTAATTGAATTTCATTTTGCAAGATAACATACCCGTTGATCATTATTATCCAACACGTCCAATGGTCCCTATAAGCGCGTAGTATATGTGTTGGAATATTTTTCAAGTTATATTTTACATGCCATCTATACCCCCACGGTGCATCAAGTGCCAATTATTATCGACATCGAAAGGTCCAGCCTTCGGAGTCTTGAGTCTCGTGGGATAAAAATAGAAAATCATTTTCATGCCCAAATCTGCATGTTTAGATAATTGAAATGTTAATTAACAAGAAAATAATAGCCTAAGAGGGATTCAGGAAAATTCACAGTAAATCCGCACGCGAAACAGTTCCTAAAAAAAATAAAGAAAAAGGACCGCTGAGGCTAAGAAGCCCCGGTAGGGCTTGCTCTCCTACAATAAAGTTACTAGTAGATTAGAGGGGTGTACCTGGCAAGAGGGGGAAGATCAAAGTGTTGAAGGGGTTGCTCTGCCTGGCGGATGCGCCCTAGATGACCAAGCCTTGAGCCCACATATCTGTGGCCAAGTATCCGCTGTCCTGGATGATGATCACCTTGAATCCTGGATTTGTGGCTACTGAGGGATCTACAAGATCACCATACAAGGGTTAAATAATAATAGAGAAAATTTAGAATATAGGCAAAGAGACAAGAAAGGAGTAAAGAAAAAGAAGAGGGTAGTCAAGGGCTCTTGGGCGTCCACTATTGGAAGACAAAGGTGGCGGCCAAAGTTTCTCCTGGAGACTTAGGATGTTGGCATGCGCAGGAGGAGGGAAACAAGAGCACCAGAGAACCAATTAATAAAAATCACAATAATTCAAAACTTTGATTGATTGATTAATAATAAAAGATGCATCATTCATACAATATGGTCTCTTTTATAGAGCAAGAGACTTGGGGCCCAAGAAAATATAGATAGAAAAGAAAAAAAGGTGCCCTAATCAAATTTGGCATTAAATCTGCAGCGTCCAGATGAGGAAGGTGATCTTCTAGATGCAATCAATGGTAGCTAGATTCGGCATGAAATCTGTGGCGTCCAGATGAAGCAGGTGATCTTCTAGATATGATTGAGATGCAATTAGCGGCAGCTTAATTTGGCATGAAATCTGCAGCATTCAGATGAGGAAAGTGATCTTTTAGATGCAATCAGCGACATCTTAATTTGGCATGAAATCGGCATTGGCCAGATGAGGAAAATGATCATCCAGATCGGGAAAGTTGCTTGCTCTGTTAGGTGGCATGTGGGCTGCTTGAAGTAGGTGTGGCACCAACTTGAATTTAGCAGCTACTTGTCTGACTGTGATGGCCTTGTCTTCTGCTCCAATACCGATGTCTCCTCTTGTAAGCTGATAAACTTACTATAGGACTCACATTAAAATAAATTGAACTGGATAGGACTCAATTTAGAATAAAATGAACTGGACAGGACTCAAAATAAACTAAACTTTATTTTTCAACTCAAGACTTGAATCATAACTAATCAGATATCCATAGAGGGTTAAGAATCCTCTGCTGATCCTGGTGCCCGCACCACAAATATAGCCTGCCACTGTTGGATAGTATAGCACGGATCTAACCCAGTAATAGCGGATCCATCAATCCGGAGGCCACTCAAAATACTGACATCCTGTAGTGTAATGGTCGCCTCATCAAAAGGAAGATGAAATGTGTGGGTCTCTTGCCACCATCTCTCAATTAGCGCAGAAATAAGGCCAACATCTAGTCAAATCTGGCCTATCCAATATATGCCAAACATACCATATGATCTAAGTAATACTGCATTCGTGGGCGTGACATGCCCGTTGTCTCTTTCCATATATGCGTGTCATGCCGATGGCATCTGAGCACCGTTAACTCCTGCAAAAATTTTTTGCAATGATATGTCAACATCACATAAATACATGATAATTAATTAAGAACCGTCGATCAATAATACAAACCTCGCCCTCAAATATGTTTATTGATCTATGCAACTGTTGCAAAGTGAGAACACTGCGATCACAAGGCCCTAGATCTAAACATTATGAGCCATGTCTTGATAATATGACAAAATAAGTTCAAAAAATTATAACATATCTGGTGATCAAACAAATTTGTGAAAGATAAGAATGGATGAGGTAATTAAGCAACAATACATGATTTTTTTTTATTTACACTAATGCACATCAGTCTCCTTTATCTATAGAAGAAAGAGAATGCATTTATCTGCAAAATGTATGGCATATGTTATGCATGTGCCTGTTACTTGCTTAACATTATAGCATGAGAACTTCTAATTCTAACAATACAAGGTCATTAAGGGCTTTAATCAAATCATGTGCTTAGCACATGACTTGAGCCAGACATGGAGACTATCACATCATTCACTAACATGATGTAAATTCTTTGGCCCTGGCAGTTTTTCACACCCCATCTCTAACAGTCACCCTCAGGTTTAATAAATTCATATCACTTATTTCATTTTTCACACTAGGGCAGAAAACAAGATTGCTAAAAAATATGCTCTTATAACCGCTATAGTAGTTAATATAGCAATTGCAAGCTGAAAAATATTTGATCGTGGACATTTTTATCTGATGAATGGTGTCATTGCATTTGATGGATGATGACATTACTACATAGCTTGACAACCTTTACATTATATTGATGTCATTAGCATGGTATAACAATGTTAGGTAGATGATCTTTTGTAGTTTTTTTCTTGATTTTTTTCTATTCTTTTGCATGAAGTTGATATAAAGTATCGATTTTTTATATTTATTAAGGAAACATATTAATATAAGCAATCCACTTTGGGTACATAGCACCTGCTATAGCACTCACTATCTGACATTCACTATCAAGAAAATTTGAACAGTGGTTGACTGGTACATGCAGTTTATAAGACTAACTGAACTCAGCATGTTATACTTCGAGTTCCCTTGTGACATCAATGAGAGGTTATGGATATGAATTACCGTGTGCATGTCATTTGTATATAATGTTGAAGGATTTGCATGGCTAGCCATCTATATCATGCATAAATTTTTATCAGCTTGGAATGATGGTTGGAACGATAAAGGTATTTCCATTGTTAAGAAATATTGACAATGGAAGTATATATCTAAGGGAGTGGCCATATCACTATCAAAGGATCATTTCATATCTCTTATCTTCTTCTGTAGAAATTAACTTCTGCAGACCTGAAGTTGGCTGAAAAAAATGATCTTAAAATGAGAGTTGGACATGGTGGAAGGACCAAAACCAAGAGTCGAAGACGGTGGGGAGTCTCAAAAGAAGAAGAATTGAAAAAGCATGGCAGCATGCACTTTGAGATCTCTCAAAATAATGAGAATCAATTAAGATCTCTCAAAAGCAGGATTCAGTTTACAAATCTAGGAATGTAGAAATACCTAATGACCCATTGGGGGCAGAGGAAGATCTCGGGCCCGACGAGATAAAGCTTCAGCGGAGATGCGGGCGATGGAGTGGGTCCTGGGAGCAATGTCGGCGAGCTAGGGGCTGGGGCGATCTCATATTGAAACTAGGAGCACAATGTCGGCAAGCGGTGGAAGATGTCGGGCTGTTGGGAGGCGAGAAGTATACCCCACTAAAATCGCCACTTCGAGTGATGATTTCAGTTCACAGTTACCTGCCCAGTAAGCTTTCAGTTCACAGTTACACATTCCAGTAACATCAAGAAGGCGAGCCTCAAATATGGATAAATGCATATAGCTGTAGAGAGTAGAAATTGATGCAATTTTACCTGAGACCTTGAAACCACATCTCAGACTTCCCATCCAGTGTCATTTTCCATAGTGATGGCAGCAAAGGTTGAGTTGTCCAGGACAAGTCTTCTGATGGTCCTGCGGTCCTGCCGGAGTCAAAGTTCTCAAAAACATGCTCCTCTTTAGCTTCACTGGTCTTGGGAAGAGTTGCCAAAGAAGCTATTGTTTTATGCAAGGCATCCAACCTACCAGCTAGGGGTTGCAAAACTCCATCAGTTTGACCAATAGGTACCTGCATGCAAAAGATTAGAAATTGGCACTGAAATCGCCACATAAATCAATATTTCAAGTGGCGATTTCACTTACAGAAATTGCTACTTGAAGTGGCACTTTTAGAAATGCCAGAATACATAATTCAGGATACGTACAAAAGAACCTGCTTCACTGTAAAAATCCCAGCATACAATTGTTTCAGGGTTTGCATTCTGAAGTATAAGCATATATTTAGGAAGCTTTGCATATGACGGTTTCCTTTCACCAAATATACCAATTAATACCTTCTGCTTTCCATGTCATGCTTTAGAATATGACACCGTATAGTGAAATTGTTCTGCAACATTTGCTATAATAGCTTCAATATTCACACTTGGATCTTTCTCCATAATGTATCGAACGACATAGCGAATAACTCGAGAACTAATATGTTTGTTATCCTAAGTTAAATTAATGAACAAACAAGAGTGCAGCCCATTATACCTTGTGATCTCAAAAAATCTATACTTCTTCAACTTTGCAGCACGCAACCTTCATTGATAACTTTGGGCAGTACTTGAAGAGGCACATTTAACATACCAGAATAATTTCTTTGACTCCACCATATTATATGTGCGATGCTTCTTGATGTGATACATTTCACATACTCTTTTAGTTCATCTTTAGTATTAAACAACAATCCTTTAGCAAACTCTGTTATTGATGGATCCCAAAATTAAGAATTGAAGGGTAACTCTCTCGGAGTACTAATACATTCGTCAGCATGCAAATTCAACTCATTATAAAATACTGGTACTTGTTCATATGCAAAGGCTTGATGATCATGTACCTGAGTTGGAATAGGTTCTGGATGACTGTATATAGGAATGGAACTAAAGCCAGTGTCATGAACTATATCGTCTCCATATGACTTCATCTTCATTTGGCTCTTTATCTGAGTCATCATGAGTCATCATCTACACTCTCAACCGATTTCATTCCCCGACTAGCAGTGTTGAACTGATTGTTTACCACATCAGCTCTCCACTGCTGGCATAAATCCTTCAATCATTGAGAAATCCACTGGAGTCCTAACCTGTTCCTACTGTTGGGCTATAGGAGAGCTGTCCTGAACATTCTCTGTATGACCAACACTATATGGCTTTTGAACACAACCTTGAAAACATATAGTTCAATATACCGATATTCTAAAAATTTTAAGAAAAATGTCAACATGTACTCCACATCGTCGTCGTCCTCAATTGGATGAAGTACATATTTTTGATGCAATGTTGGAGATCTCCACATCAATCTGACTATATCTTTGTCCTAAAATTTTTAGAACAGTATGTAATGGAAATTTTGGGATGCTTGGAGGCATGCTTTTCAAAAACTTTAATCATTTCGAAAACAAACATCGCCAAAAACCCTAATTTTAAGATTGCCTTTTGCAGTTCAAAAAGTAAATCAATTAAAATCTAAAATAAATGATAAGAAAATACCTAGATTGCTAAATCCAATAAACTCCAAGAGGCACACAAGTGTATGCCCTTCAAAGGTGATCCACACGAGAATCGATTCGAAAAAGTACTCTTATTGCTTGCTAGAACCTTTCTGGCAGCCTTTTGATCCTCTGTAGCCTTCTAATGTCTCTTTGGACTTTTCCTATTCAAAAGCTTTCCAACAAGCCTCTATACACTCTAATAGCCTTCCTCTATCTCAACTTAGGGCCTTGTCTTAATATGATAGTGATATTAAGACAAGGGAAGAAGAACAGGGAAAGAGGACTTATGGGCTCTTTATTTTTCTATCTTTCTGTTCACATAATCCCTTCTGTCGTCCCCTTTAAATAGAAATGACTCCCAAAGGACAGTAAGGATGCTGGCCGTATTGCTGGCCTAGAAGTTCTTCGCATCATTAATGAACCTACCGCTGCATCATTGGCATATGGATTTGAAAAGAACAACGAAACCATTCTTGTATTTGATTTGGGAGGTGGCACATTTGATGTTTCAGGTATACAAACAAATCAACTTCTTTATTTCTTTGACGACTTTAATAGATCTCACACCTATTCTATGAACTTACATGCTTTCATGTTTTAAGACACACATATTTCACTATTGCTGCTTGCAAGTTGCATCAACTTACCAACAGGCCGCACGTAAGTCACCAGGTCGCACAACAAAAGAACACCCAACATATAGATGCACACTCCTCCATGTGAAATAGGAAGATTCATCTTCACTTTTTTGTAGTAGTCATTCATTCAGTCACTAGTTCTTGTCCCCTTTCTCACCAGGAAAGTGAACCTTGCATAAGGATATATGCATGCAAGAATAACTGCTGGGCATGTTCTCATGCTCCGAAAGTCCGGAAAAAATGTTGAATGGAATTTCATGGAGGTTAAATATTCAGAAGATTTGAATGAATTTGTGGGCTCACACCTAAAGATTGTAGAGAACCATGACATGGAAATAACAATTAATATTACTTTTGGAAGAAAGAAAGAACAAGAGCAGCTCAAACATTTTAATTTATTGATTTTCCATAATTTATGATGCTTTTTTGGTTTGTATTAAGTATCATGCGGGTAAAGTCATCATGTGACTGTAATGAACAACTTTCATGTGTATTGATACTCTAGAACCAGAAGACTACAAAACACGTCATTTAGAAACTGGTAGAGTTGGTTAAGTGAATGCTAACAGATTTTGGTATGTTCAGTCAAGTTCGTAGAAGTTTCAGTCATTTCATGTCTATGAGGAATTAGGTTCAGATTTTAACTTTTGGATCATTCTTAATATGTAATGATGTCCTTTCTTCATTGACATCAATCTTTCCACATTCCATGGTGACCTACTCAAGCCATAGGAGATCTAATACTTTTGCTGCAATGTAATATTATCTGGCAGTATCAACTATAAACATTTGTGTATCATGAATTTTACACAGCTCATGCATACCATGAATCGGACAAACCCGTTTGGAACTACATATGATACAACAAGCATATTATTCATATTACTTGTAGATATTAGTTTTGCAATGAAATCATTGATAGTTTTCGCAGACATTTTTATTCTTCTTTATCAATAATGAATTTAATTGCCATCCGTTGCAGTTCTCGAGGTTGGAGATGGTGTTTTTGAAGTGCTTTCTACTTCTGGGACACACATCTTGGTGGTGATGATTTTGACAAGGTTGGTTGAACGTTCCTATCATTACAAGGCAACTGAGAGATGAACATATAGTTTTAACCTGTGTTGGAACATGCCATTATATGCCAGCCATCCAATAGCCCGCCATGTACTTTTTGAAGCACAAACGTGAGTCTAGGTTGCTGTCTTGCAACCTGCACAGTGAATTTGAGATAACTGCCACTAAGTTTGCCATCTTAAGTCTATAAGTGATTGAATGCTGGCTCTTAAGATTATGTTTTGGATTTCTGCAAAGTTGCATGTTTGCTTTTCTTTTTCCCCCAAAGGTCCCCTATGTACAATGACTGAATGTGAAGTTTTACATTATTTCACCGTGTTATGTGATCAAACTTGTACGAAAGGAGTGAATTTGGGATAAATGTCACTAAGTTTGCCATCCTAAGAGTATAAATGACCGAATGCTGACTGTTAAGATTATAATTTTTGATTTCTGCAAAGTTTGTGTTTGCTTGTCTATTTTTTCCCCAAAGGTTTCCTTTGTACAATGGCTGAGTGCGAAGCTTTACATTATATCACAATGTTGTGTGATCAAACTTGTATGAAAGGGTGGTGCACAATGTATTCCTTTTGCAATTTTCAACCTTTGCTACCAATATGTCAGTTAAATTTCGTGACCTTCGAAAGGCCAGACCATTATGTCATTTTTTGTTAGTGCATGATGTATGAGCAGTCTCCTAAATCCCTTTGCTAGTGTTGCCATGTTGTTGCACAGCATGTTACTCAGATGTGCTTCACAGCAGTTTCTGGTCCCCTCATAGCGAAGAGGACAATAATGTTAGTCCTCATATTTTTTGGACTTGCATAAGAGTACGCTTGTCATACCCCAGACCCAAAATTTTGAGTTAGGATGACAACCCGCCGCATGCCCGGTATGCAAGGCATCCCGAATTATGACACATAAATCAATATAAGGCAATCATATATATATATATATATATATATATATATATATATATATATATATATCCAAATCCAGGATTTAAAACAAACCATAACTATAGGGTTTGGGCTACAAGCCTTATACACAAGTATCACAGGGGGTACATCAACATAATGGAACTAATTTGTTTAACTAGAAGCTCCATCACCCCTTAAATCCTTCTTCACTTCTGAGGCTCTGAAAAACATTATGAGATTTACTTGAGCTCACACTCAATAAGTAAGCCTATTATAATGTAAAAATAATCATATATCATCATAGCATTTAAAGATATTTTCAAATCATATTCTCATGAAAAGCTTCCAATTTGCAAATACATTTATCATACTATCAGAACATGCTAACAGAACATGTAAAATATAATTTGGAAAGCTTAAGTATACCATAAATACCAGCCTATACAATGTAACAAACCCATTGTTTATATATATATATATATTATATATATTCACTGTCTCATTTGTGTCCAATGGCCCTACAATACCCAACTGGTATACCACTCTTAAATGTCCCCTAAGAGGAAGGGTCCTGCTACCAGCGTTATGCCATATATCATAATCCATTACAACACATCCTCTAGATATATGTCCTCCATATATCCCTCCTGTGGAGGTGGGTCCCGTATCACAATCAATCAGAACACATCCTACAGATGTGTGTCCTCCAAATATTTACCCCTGTGGAGGTAGGTCACGTATCACTTGGCATTTCACATCACATGAGAACCACGGCGATACATATAAGTATAATTTAATGTCATCATCATAATTGCATGTCACACATCATGCATTAACATAAGCATCAGTTCCTCATATCACATATACAATGGTTTAAACATTTTAACAATGCATATAGTGTTGCCCAGATGTAGCAACCCAAGAGGGGGGTGAATTGGGTTATAAAAAATTGATTACTATGCAAGTATGTACTTAAACCCTAATTTTGATTTGCAACGGTGTAATGGAGTGCACAGAAAGATAACAAAGAAGAATCAAACAACCACAACACACAGAAGTTTATAGTAGTTCGGTGCCAAACTCAGCACCTACATCCACTCCCCAAAACCTTTGGGAATTCTACTAATCGTATCACAATGATTACAACCTTTAGCCGAAACAGGCTAGCCTTCTTGTTTATACGGCACAAGATAGCCAAAACCCCTAGCCACACCAGGCTAGTCCTCTTGTTTCAAGGCAAAAGGAAGCCCAAAACCCTAGCCACACCAGGCTAGTCCTCTTGTTTCACGGCACAAGGAAGCCAAATCTCCTAGCCAAACCTAGGCTAGTCCTCTTGTTTCAAGGCACAAGGAAGCCCAAAATAATCAGGGTTAACACTAACCCTTTTAAAAAACGATCAAGGAATGATAAAGAGAAGCTCCCACAAAGAGCAAATATTCAGAATATACTTTACAATTTTTTTTGAAGCAATAAACTCAGCAATAAATGAATGAGGTCGAAGTAGCTGAAGTCTTGATTGCTTGAAAAGCTTCAAAGATCCAGACGACTTTTTGGAGCAATGAATGAACTTGAATGCACAGCAACAACCACTCAACAATATGCAATATAAGTTCTTTTCTTGTACTTTCTTTCTCTTTAAAAACTCTTTTCCAGAATCTCATGGTGTGCTTCAAATCCCACCTTTTTATAATCATCCAACAAGAAAAGATCCGTTAGATACATTAGAAACAAATGAAAATAAAAACGGGAAGAAAATATAACCGTTATAAATGTTTTCCTTAAGCATTGAATGCTGATCTCCATTTGAGGAAGGAAGAGCACTGCAAAGATTCAAAAATCTAAAAGTTAAATGTAGCTTAAAATAGCAATAGAGAGAGAGTAAGAGAGAAAGAGCAGCTTAAGAACTCAGGTGGCAGTTGACTGAAAAAATAACTCCAGTAGCTGAAGACATCAATGCATTTGGTAAAGAGATAAGTAAGTAACCTCAGCTAGCTAGTCACTAGCTAACAAGAGAGGCCACGGCAAATAAATCGTCCAGAGGCAGCTCTTTAGTCAACTAGAAAGATTGCTAGTTAGCTCTTCAGCTAACTAACAAAAAACAATGGCCATAAGACTAAAGTGCAGACCACTTAGTTAGCTAGGCAGCTAACTAAGCAAAGGTTAGTTAGCTCTTTAGCTAACTAACAGGCAATATAAAATGGCAAAGTAATTCATGCATTGGTAGTTAGCTTCCCAGCTAACTAGAAATTTAAAGCTCACGGTTGCAGGAGTTGCAGGAGAAGAGGAGTTAGCTCAATAGCTAGCTAAATGATAGTCAGTTAGCTTACTAGCTAACTAAAACAAAAAGTAACGTAGGAACGGTCTGGCTTAGTTAGCTCTTCAACTAACTGAGCAAAAAGGTAGCCATATGTCTAAATAAAGTAGCTAACTCTCCACCTAACTAGCCAACAGGCAGCTAGCTCTCCAGTTAACTAAAATTTGAATCCTCACGGCTTCAACGTTTCTGTGAAAAATAGTTAGCTAAGCAGTTAGCTCCAAGATAAAATAGTTAGCTAAGCATTAACTAAAAGAAACGTCAACTAGCTAGAAGGCCTGGCAGCTAGCCCCATAGCTATAATTTAAGACTATTCGGCCAGGAGAGTTTACAGGCAATTGGAGTTAGCTAAAACGAATTCCATTAGCTAACAAGCTAGCTAACCAGCTAGCTAAATTTATAGAGCGTTCGGCCAAGCACTGTGACGAGCATTTTAGTTAGCTGAAGAAACTTCAGCTAGCTAACAAGCTAGCTAACCAGCTAGCTAAAATACAAGATCGTTCAGCCAAGCACAGAGACAATGTATCAGCTAGTGAGAGGTGTGCCAGCTAGCTAAATGGAATAACAAGTTAGCTAACCAGTTAACTCCCAAGCTAATAAAAATATTCAAAGCAAATTAAATAAAGTACTTTCTTACCAATGAAATTTGCACGAAGATACTTACTTGCAAGGCGACCGAACTTCCCTATATCAAGCTTAGAATTGCCTAATTGTTTTGTAATCATCAAAATCAATCTGGGGTCAACAATCTCCCCTTTTTGATGATGACAAAACCTTTAAGCACAAGAGGAGCAAATATAGGAAGTTTAATAGATAGACAGGATTGTAATCAGAAAACATTAATTTCTCCCCTGTCAATCTGAATAAGTGAACTCTTTTTCTCCCTCTGAATATATGGAGTTATTACTTTACTCCATTCCTTAAATATGCAATAATCTTCTCCCCCTTTTTATCATTAATCAAAAAGAAGTTTGAAGAGTTTTGCAATAAATTTAAGCATAATATATCAAGGAGATGTGATCAAACATACATAATTTGAGCAGTCATTCAGATCATTACAAAATAGAGTATTACAAATATTACATGCCATGGTCTCAAGTCATAAAACATAGTCATGCATTACAAAAAAAATAGTACTAAGTACGGTCACAACATAAGTCAAACATAATCACTTGTCGTCATCAGAAGAAGAAATATGCACTGAAGAAACATTTGGTTGTTTGAAGATCCAGGCTTGTCGGAGGAAGGCTGTGTCAGTGGAGTCCAGAGGTGCGGATGAGAATAAGAAGCATCAGATGCAGAGTGGCAGAAAGAGTGATGTAAGTCTCTAGGAGTTGACTCAGCCTTGTGAAGGATGCGGTCCAATGGTCAACAACGTTTGTTGCATCCCGGGTCTGGGTCTCTGTAGATCTCACTCGTGCTCTACCCACTCTGCCTTAGTTTCAAAATTCTCAAGCTTACCTTTTAGGAAATTAATCTCTTTTAGGATCCGCTCCATGATAGATTCATTGTGATGAAAAACTCTTCCATTGAGAATGTTCACATCATGGACAAGTCGCTCAAGAATAAGTTTAAACTGAGATATGTTTTCAAAAACAGAAGAAATATGTGGAACGAGAGTCTGATCATTGACAGAAGAAGCATGTCTCCAGAGCTTCGACTAGAAGTGGCAAGGGTCAATTCATTGATAATAAGGCGAATTTGATCATCACTTATATGCACTACAGGAAGAGGAGTAGGAGCTTGATTGTCATTCCGATAAGAAGTCCAAGAGCATTCATACTGGGTGGATCATATTGAAAAGGATTTTGATCATCAGACATAGCAGCAAGATAAGGATTGGATGGTTGAAGTCAAAATTGAAGAGTTCTGAGGAGAACAAGCAGATTGAGTCACAGTTGGCGGTGGCATACTAGACTGACCAGTTCTAGACCTAACCTTTAACCAAATACCATCCCGTTTGGCAAAGTCCATACGGTGCTGTGAATGAGCATTAAAAACGTCAGAGTGACGTAATGCCACTGCAGTTTCTCCCTTAAGCTTAATATTGAAAAACTCAAATATATAAGTGAGAAACATTTCGTAGGGCAATGCAGCCTTAGATCTAGACAAGGATTCTTTCATTACGGTCATCATTAGTTGAGGTAGATCAACAGGGTCTTCTATTAAGATATCATACATTATGCATATGTCCCTTATCATTTACTACATTAAACGAACCAGTACGAGGGGCTAGGATTTTAGCGATGATACTGTGAAATAATCTATTCTCTACAGATAGCATGTTGGCATCTAGAGTTTCAATATTACTGGCTTCATTGTCATCAATATTAAGGATTAAACCTATTTTATATCCACGTTCACTGGGTAGGATTTCTAAGAAACCATCAGATGGAATATTAAGAGCACATCCTAACGTTTTGCAGTCTAGGTCGATTTTAGTCTTTTTCACAGAGGAAGAGATAGTCCCACTACCAAAAGAGATATTTTCATAAAATTCCCTAATAAGCTCAGGATAAATAGGTCTCTTGGTAGATAGAAGCTTATCCCAACCTTGATTAACTAAAAGTTTTCCAATTTTAAACCTTCTTATTCTAAGAAGTTAAATCAACTAACCTTCCATGAGCAAAGGATTTAGATGCAAGAAGGGAGTTGATATGAGATGAAGAAGTAGAAGACTTCTCGC
>UESW01001592.1:0-116855 GCA_900491605.1 Calamus simplicifolius | reverse complement strand
AGCCTATTATAATGTAAAAATAATCATATATCATCATAGCATTTAAAGATATTTTCAAATCACATTCTCATGAAAAGCTTCCAATTTGCAAATACATTTATCATACTATCAGAACATGTAAAATATAATTTGGGAAGCTTAAGTATACCATAAATACCAGCCTATACAATATTACAAACCCACTGTTTATATATATATTCACTATCTCATTATGTGTCCCACGGTCCTACAACACCCAACTGGTGTACCACTCTTAAATGTCCCCTAAGAGGAAGGGTCCTGATACCAGCGTTATGCCATATATCATAATCCATCACAACACATCCTCTAGATGTGTCCTTCACATATCTCCCCCTGTGAAGATGGGTCCCGTATCACAATCAATCAGAACACATCCTACATGTGTATCCTCCACATATCTACCCCTGTGGAGGTGGTCACGTATCACTTGGTATTTCACATCACATAAGAACCGGCGAACATATAAGTATATTTAATGTCATCATCATAATTGCATATCATACATCATGCATCAACATAAGCATCAGTTCCTCATATCACATATACAGTGGTTTGAACATTTTTAACAATTGCATATAGACATATCAATAGTACCAATATATTTTGCAAAGTCAAATCAGCATATACTTCATCTTTTGCATAATTTATAACTCCACTACTTTACAAAATAATAGCAGTTGTATATAACCATTGCAATTACTCATTTGTAAATTCATGGTACTATTCAAAATAGTCAATATAAATAAAACTTCATTTTTCTTTATTTCATAAATATACATATAGCTATAAACTCAACGATTTATAAATTAAATACTTTATAAAATTATAATATTTGGCTTACTTACCCAAGTCCCAAATGGTAAACCAACTAATTAGACATCTAGGTACCTCATCATTTTACATAATTAATTCTCTAAAATCTGATAATAAAGTGACCCTTAAAACTCTACCCAGACTAATCCATAGGCCAACTTTGGGCTCGAATATCTCTCTCCAATTTCCTCTCTATCACTCTCTTTCTCTCTCGGACATGGAAGGAAGCAGACGACTACTTGGAGGAGATGAGGACATGGAAGGAAGCAGACGACTACCTGGATGAGATGAGCGCCGGGTTAAAAGGAAGTCACCCTCCAACTCAATATAACCCCACGCCACGCCTCGGTCCAAGAATTCTGGAGACCCATTACGTGGAAATAGGAAACCCAGCCGCATAACCGTGGGAGTCCCAAGCGTTACCGTTTCAGGGATCCTACGTTAAGCCTCATGAATTAGGGAATTAAGATCTCGAAGGTTATAGGGAATTAAGATCCCGGGGGTTACAATGCTAGTACGGTGAACAGGCATGTACATTTCGTTTGAAAACCTCTAAACATTTCTTGTCCTCTTTGAGCAAAGGATTGTTGATTGGCTGGCTTCAGACTTCCCCCTCCACATGGACTATCTTTATGGTTGCTGGAATTCCCACGGAAGTTGAAGAGCCCAGTGATCTTCGCGAGATCTTTTCTTCACGAAGCCGCTCCACGCTTTGTCAGGCCCGTGAAGACTCCTCTTTCTAGATCCGTCTGGAAGGCGCCTACAAGCCTCTTGCTGACAAAGGAGGATTCCAAGAGGCAATCTCTCATGACTAGAACACCTCCCTCCTTCCTTCTTTTCAGGACTTGGAAGTGCATGCCTCGATCTAAACTATTAGAGCATACACCCTTTGATCCCAAAATTGAAAGAACCTTACGGCATATTAAGAAAAGGAAAAAGAAGATAAAAAGAAGAAGAAAGAAGCCAACATATCTCTACCTAATATGGTTGATCAGGAGCACAAGGCCTTATAAGACTATGCTATGCCTTCGGTCAACGGGGCTACATCAAGCATAAGGAGGCCAGCCATACAAGCCAATAATTTTGAGATCAAGCCAGCCATCATTCAAATGATACGGCAGACTTTCTAGTTCGGAGGGTTGTCACAAGAGGATCCTAACGTTCATATTGCAAATTAAATTTTCTAAAAATTTGTGATACTTTTAAACATAATGGAGTGATAGATGATGCGATTCGACTAAAGCTTTTCCCTCCTCACTTAGGGATAAAGCCAAAACTTGGTTGAATTCTTCGCCGTCTGGCATCATCACTATCTGGGAAGAGTTAGCACAAAAATTCCTAGCAAAATATTTTCCTTATGCAAAAACAGCAAAGCTAAGGAATGACATCGCTACATTCATCCAATTTGAGGGTGAATCATTATATGATGCATGGGAGAGGTACAAAGATTTATTGTGAAGATGTCCTCATCATGACCTTCCAGCATGGCTTTAAGTGCAAACATTCTACAATAGTCTATGAGCTATAAATAGATCTATGGTTGATGCAGCAGCTGGTGGAGCTTTAATGAGTAAAACTCATGAGGCAGCATATGAACTTCCTAAAGAATTAACATCTAACAACTATCAATGGCCTACAGAAAAAGCAATGCCAAGAAAGATAGCTGGAGTTTTAGAATTTGATTCTATATCTTCATTGGCGACACAAATGACAAATTTGTCTCAGCAACTAGGTAAAATAAATGTTAATGCTGTTCAAACTAATATTGTTTGTGATCATTGTTTTAAGAAATCATTCAAGTACCGACTGCCAAGTGGAAAATCCTTTTGCCCAATCGAGTTATGGACAAGCAATTACGTGTCAAATTTTCAATGTCAAAATAATCTATACTCGAACACGTACAATCCTAAATAGAAGAATCACCCCAACTTCTCATGGATCAATAATCAAGGGCAAACTAAACCACCTCAGCAATTTCCACTGCAAGAGAAGAAGCAAACACTTAAGGACATGTTCCTGCAGTATATGCAGAAAATAGATGTGGCGATCCAAAACAACTCAGCTTCAATTTGTAATCTTGAGGTGTAAATTGGTCAGCTCTCAAACATGCTCAAAGAGAGGACTGCATGAACTTTGCCAAGCAACACTGTCACTAATCAGAAAGAACATGCAAAGGCAATATCATTGAGAAGTGGGCAAACATATGGGGAGCCAAAAGTAACAAATGCCAAACAAGATAAAGTTATGGATAATGAGGAGTCCAAGATGAAGGAAGTTGAGTCAGAAATGAAAGAAGTGGAGCAAGTTGAGAAGACTAAGGAGAATGAAAGAGTTTCAAAATCAAAAAAATCTAGGAAAGTTACTTTTGAGACTTATTCTTCTTTAATTTATGACCTATCAATTCCTTTTCCGCAAAGATTGAAAAAAATAATATGAATGAACAATTTTCTAAATTTCTAAGTATATTTAAGCAATTGTATATTAATATTTCTCTCATTGAAACTTTAAAACAAATGCCTAAATATGCTAAATTTTTAAAGGATATTATATCAAAGAGTGGAAATTGGAGGAACATGAAACAGTAATGCTGACAGAGAAAAGTAGTGCAATCTTACAAAGAAGCTGCCACCTAAGCTCAAAGATCAGAGAGTTTCACTATCGCTTGCACGAAAGAAAAATCTTATTTTGATAGAGCTTTATGTGACTTAGGGGTAAGTATTAATCTAATGCCTCTCTCTGTTTTTAGAAAATTGGGTCTTGGAGAAGTAAAGCCAACCACCATCTCTTTACAATTAGCAGACATATCTATAAAATACTCGTGAAGAGTCATTAAGGATGCATTAGTGAAAGTTGACAAGTTCATCTTCCTGGCTGACTTCATTGTCCTTGACATGGAGGAGGATGAGGGGATCCCTTTAATATTGGGTCGACCTTTTCTTGCGATGGGGAGAACCTTAATTAATGTCCAGCAAGAAAAACTTGTTTTAAGGGTCGAAGAGGATGAGGTCACTTTTGATGTATTTAAACCTATGAAATTTCCTTCTGAGATACATTCTTGTTTTCAAATAAGTGACCGAGATGTGATCATGGATGAAGAGACTTATGCAGATGATTTTTTAAAGCTACCACTTGAGGTATGTCTTACTCACTCTACGTCTATTGACTTTAATAATGAAGAAATTAAAGAGTGAAAGATATTTGGAGGCTGCACCACTCTTTCCTCCGTCAATGCAACCAAAAGTGAAAGACTTAAAATCATATCAGCCAACATCTCCACCAAAGAAACCAATTAAAATTGAGTTCAAATAGCTTCCATCAACTTTAAGGTACACTTTTTTAGGCCAAGCCTCTACTTTTTCAGTTATTATTAATAATTCTTTGAATGATGTAGAGAAGAAAAAGTTGCTGAGAATCTTGCGAAAACACAAAATGGCTTTGGGTTGGACCATATCTGACATCAAAGGAATTAGTCCTTCAATTTGCACACATAAGATTTTAATGAAGGGTAAATATAAGCCGATTGTCCAACCCCAAAGAAGATTAAATCCATCAGTGCAAAAAGTAGTGCATAAAGAAGTGCTAAAGCTATTAGATGCCGAAATTATTTATCCTATCTCGGATAGTGCATGGGTAAGTCCAGTACAAGTTGTACCAAAGAAAGGTGGAATAACTATGATCAAGAATGATAATAATGAACTTATACCGATAAGGATGGTCACGGGATGGCGAGCATGCATAGATTATAGAAGACTTAATGATGCAACTCAAAAAGATCATTTTTCTTTATCTTTTATTGATCAAATGCTAGAAAGACTTGCAAGACATGCTTACTACTATTTTCTTGATGGGTACTCTAGTTATAATCAAATAGCGATCGCACCTAAAAATCAAGAGAAGACCACTTTTACATATCCATATGGAACATTTGCATATAGGAGGATGCCTTGGCCTTTGCAATGCGCCAACCACATTTTAAAGATTCATGATGTCCATCTTCTCGGACATGGTGGAAAATATTTTAGAAGTCTTCATGGATGACTTCTCTGTCTTTGGATATTCTTTTGATAATTGTTTGTCTAACTTATCTTCAGTTTTGCAAAGATGTGAGAAGAAAATTTTAGTTTTGAACTAAAAAAATGTTACTTTATGATAGAGGAGGGGATAGTGCTAGGCCACCGAATTTTCTCTAAGGGAATTGAAATTGACCGAGTAAAATAGAAGTGATTGAAAACTCTCACCATCAGCCAATGTGAAGGGCATAAGAAGTTTCTTCGGATACATTGGATTCTATCGATGATTTATTAAGGATTTTTCTCAAATTACTAAACCTCTTTGCAATTTGTTGATTAAAGACACTCAATTTGAATTTTCTGATGAATGATTGCATGCTTTAAAACACTAAAAAAGAAATTAATTTTAGCACCTATAATTATGTCATCAGATTGGAATTTACCATTTGAGTTAATGTGTGATGCTAGTGATTATGCTATAGAGGCTGTTTTATGGCAAAGAAAAGATAAAAATTTTTATGTTGTTTATTATGCAAGTAGAACCTTAACAAAAGCTCAACTGAATTATGCCACTACTGAAAAAGAATTATTAGCAGTTGTTTTTTCTTTTGACAAATTTCATTCTTACTTGATAGGTTCGAAGGTGATTATCTACACCGATCACTCTGCTTTGAAGTATTTGCTTGCAAAAAAGGATGCTAAACCAAGATTGCTTTGATGGATTTTGCTTCTACAAGAATTCGATTTAAAAATTAAGGACAAGAAGGGTATTAAAAATTTGGTGGCAGATCACCTATCTCGGATGGAGCTTTCAGGTACAGATGAGAAGTTGCAAGTAGCAGCTGAAGGAGTTTTTGGCAAAAAAAAAAGTGCTTGTTGAAAGTTATGTATGAGCCACTATGAGTGAGAGTGACTATGCTCTTTATGCCATAGGTATATTGATTTAAGTTTTTCTACTTTGATATATTTTACCCTTTCTTGTAGCCCTCACCCTAGCCTTACATTACAAGCTTATAAAGACCTATTGATCCTTGGTGTTATCTTTTATCTACATTAGTAAAGAGTTAATTTAAAGAGCAAGCATATGAAGTAGAGACATACACTTCTTAATTATTTAGAGATCCATTGCATTTACATGTTTGCATAAAACTATTTGGAAAGTAAGTAATGAAGTGAGAATGATGCATGCTCATGAGTGGAAGAATTGAATATGAGGTGAGATCAAATTTTGTATTAACTTTTGTACTTGAGTTGCATAGGATAATTTCTTTAAATCATGGCATGTGTTAAATTTTTAAGGCTCTATTTGAACAATTAATCTTTTATTTTAGGATTCTTGTTTTATTTTCTTTGCTCGAGGACTAGCAAAGTGTAAGTTTGAGGGTATTTGATAAGCAAAAATATGACCATTTAATTCATGTACTTTCATAACGACATTAGTTGGTTTTTAATTTATTTTGAGTTATATGTATTTATTTTTTATTTTATTTTGAAGGAGAATAAAATAGAAGCAACACGAAGCAATCGGAAAAGATCGACGTTGGATGCGTGGAAAGAAGCATGCCCCTCGCCAATGTCCATGGCCCGGTGCTCTTCCTTCACCTTACGTGAGGACTCACGTCCTTTCTTCCACCTCACGTACCCAGCCTTAATCGGATTTCTCCCACGCCAGTCTCTTGGACTTCGCTCCGTGGGTCAATGGGTCAGAATCCCAGTTTTTCTTCCATGGAAGCCCCACGTGAGTTCTTGGTTTTTTTTTTTACAAACGGGCGATCACACTAGTCTAGTGCGAATCAGCCCAGATAGATCGGAGTACAAAATCTGCTGCAAAAGAGAAGGGCAAGAGTCACCCGGCCTTCAATTCCATGATCCAGCATGCTGGGCCATGGAAGTAGCCACCCAGTCCGCCGCCGAGTTGGCTTTACGGTAAATATGACGAATCTGGGCACAATACACCTCCCGCAGCATAGTCCAACTATCCCAGAGAATCGGATTAGCACAACCAGGAGGGCTATTCTCCTTCATCAGCCAAGAAATGACCGACATGGAGTCACCCTCAATGAAGAGCCTCTGAGCATGAAAAGTCCGAGTGGCGTAAGAAATACCAGCCCAGGCCGCATAAAGCTCGGTCATGGGGACAGAGGAGTTGAGAGAACCAAAACCTCCCGTAGCCAATAATTCACCATGAGGACCACGGATATAAAAGCAGAACCAGCAGCTCTACCACAAACACTCCCATCAAAGTTGATTTTGACGAACCCTGGAGGGCAGGTTCCCAGGAGATGAAACCATATGCCGGTTCGCTGCCAAAGCAGCGGAGGAACCCCAGAGGCCAGAATCGTTAGAACCAACACGGGCACAGTCCGCCACCAACAATCTAATCTTCCTGACAATCATGTGAGGAGAAATAGCATCATCAGAGAAAATGAGCTGGTTCCTAGACAGCCAGATATGATATGCCGTGGTAGCCCAAAGAGCTTTCTTCTACTGGGGTCCCCTCCGGAGATCAAGAAGGAAAGAGGAGCGCAAGGAGCTCGAGCTATCATGTCTGAAAGAATAGCCTATCATACGCCAGACCCATCTAGCTCTGGGGCAGGTGAAAATAATATGACCAGACGATTCCTCCTCTAGACTACATAAAGGACAGATCGGCTGAATAGGTAAACCTCTCTGCGAGAGAAGAACGCAGGTTGGCAGGCAATCCTACAGAAGCTTCCAGATAAATAGCTGAACCCTGGGAATAATAGGAAGCTTCCATATCCACACAGCATCCTCCGACCACTGGGGTTGAGGCCTGAACAACTTCATCAGATCCCTAGAGGGGGCCTTAGAGAGACATGATCTTTGTCAGAGCCTGGAATCAGATAAACGGCCAGGAGTAAGAGGCATCGAGAGAATCCGCTGAGATAGTTCGATACCAAAGAAACTCATCACCGAGGGGACATGCCAGGCAGGGGGATCAAAGGAAATCAAATCCTTAACCTTTAAACAGGCAAGGGCATCAATACTAATAAAGGAGGGCCACCGAGAGAGTGGAAGCTCAGAAAGCCAGGTATCCTGAATAACATCAATCGATGAACCATCTCCTATCATCCACGAGATATTCTCCAAGATAGTCTGACCATAACGACAAACCTCCTTCCAAAAGAAGGAGCATCCCCGAGGCGGAGAAATATCCGAGACGGACGACCAGTCACCATACCTCGTTGAGACAGGCTATGCTTCTGAAGGTCAGCAGGCTTGTCCATTAATGATGTCTGATGCAGGCTCCTTGTTGAAAGGGGGACTTGCCGATAGTATTATGATGGAGGACCAGGGTGGGTCCCAGCCTCCTCCAGTCTGTAAATGAAGATCCTAGTTTGGAATGTCAGAGGGGCTCGAAAGCCTTCATTTCGATCCTCTTTTACTAGATTATTGTAGTTATATAATTTTGATATATGTGTCCTCCTGGAAACCAGGCTGTCGGGTGATAGTCTAGCCCGGTTTCGTAGGCAAATTTCCCGTTCTTGGTCCTCCTATGCAGTGGAGGCTGAAGGGTTGTCGAAAGGAATGTTGGCTATCTGGTGTGCCTCTACTGCAAAGATTGATGCTTTCCATCAGTGTAACCAGCAGATTGGCCTTAGGATCTCTGAGGGGACTTCAGACCCTTGGCTTCTATCGGCTTTTTATGCAAGTATGGATTACCGGGAAAGAAGGGTTCTTTGGTCTGATCTGCATGCCCTCCTTGCTCAAGGTATTCTGTCTATCATAGCTGGGGATTTTAACTGTATCACTGAGGCTAGTGAAAAATGTGGGGGAAGACGGGTTACTGGCTCAACTGATATCACTGAATTTAGAACCTTCATCGGTTCTTCTGGGCTGTTGGACTTAGGGTTTTCTGGTCCTCAATTCACTTGGTGTAATAATCGGCAGGGGTCTGCTCGTGTCTGGGAGAGACTTGACAGAGATTTGGCTACACCTCAGTGGCTTCAGAGATATCCTGCGGTTTCTGTCACTCACCTCCCTAGGATTGCATTCGATCACTGTCCTATTATGATTTCCACAGAGGTTAATCAGCAGCTTCAAAAACAGTTTAGATTTGAGAAGTTTTGGACTAGCCATTCTGCTGCTCGTTCTATCATTTCTCAGATCTGGCATACTCCTGTTAGGGGTAATGAAGTTTATCGGTTATCGCGGCACATTAAGATGGCGAGACACAGGCTATCTAGATGGAATCGGCTGGAGGTGGGTGATCTGGTCAGGTAAGTTGAAAAGGTCGAAAATGATATTAGTATATTGCAGGCTAAGGAGGATCAGGAGGGCTTTTTGTTGGAGTCAGATATCTCCTCTCTTAGGGAGTTGCTTGCTCGTCATCACTCCCTTCTTCGGCAGCAGGAGGTCTACTGGTGGCAGAGGTCCAGGGTTCAGTGGATTTGTGATGGGGACCGTAACACTAGATTCTTTCATCATGCTACTCTGAAGCGGCGTGCGGCTAATAGGATTCGGAGGTTATTTGATGATGATGGTCACATTCAGGAGGACATCCATTCTATCAGGGATCTGCTTCTACACTTTTTTCAATCCAGATGGACGGAGTCTACCGGTGACGGGGGCCCGGTTGTTCAGGTTCCAGATTCTAGGAAGGTTTCTTCCTCGGAAAATGATATGCTTGTCAGGTCGATTTCAGTTGATGAGATTAAGTTGGCCCTTTGGGAGCTTGGTCCGGACAAGGCCCCTGGCCCTGATGGATTTCCGCCCTTCTTTTATCGTCACTATTAGGATATTGTTGGGCAGGAGGTGGTTCAGGCCATTCAGGACGTCTTCCAGGCTAGATATACTCCTTCGGACTGGAATCAGACCTTTATTACTTTGGTGCCTAAGCGTATGGATGCTTCTCTTCCGCAACACTTTCGGCCTATCAGTCTTTGTACTACCTTGTATAAGATATGTGCTCATCTTTTAGCCCGCCGCCTTTGTCTTGTGATTCCTCGTCTCATTTCTGCTGAACAGGGCGCTTTTATTAGAGGGCGCTCTATTTCGGATAATGTCCTCATAGCTCAGGAGTTTATGCATGATCTCCAAAAAGCCCCGACCAGTCGAAGTCTTATGGCTGTGAAGCTCGATATGGAGCGAGCTTATGATAGAATGAGTTGGGCCTTTTTGCAGCGTTCTCTCCTGGAGTTTGGGTTTGATGGGCTATTCATAGAGTGGATTATGGCTTGCATTCAAAGGCCTTCCTTTTCTCTGATTGTCAATGGGAGCCCGACTGAGTTCTTTCGCTCCTTTGTGGGTCTGCGGCAGGGATGTCCTTTATCTCCTTTGCTGTTTATCCTAGCAGCGGATGATCTTTCTCAAGCTTTATGGCAGGCCCAGTCAGATAGGCGGATTGTCCCTTTTATGGCTGGCTCCGGGGGTCCCTCTGTCTCTCATCTCCTCTTCGCTGATGATTGTATCATTTTGGGCCAGGCCTAATGCAGCTTCTTTTCATTCTATTATTCAGCATTATTGTCAGGCCTCGGGTCAGAAGGTTAATCTTCTAAAGTCTTCCATATGTTTTAGCCCGAAGGCTTCTAGAAGAACCAGGGAAGCCATTCTCAATATGTCGGGGATTACTTCTCAAACTGACAGGCTTATGTATTTGTGGATTCCTATAACGGGAAGACGTCCTCGTTGTTCTGATTACTATGAGATTGAGAGGCGGGTTCGCCAACGCATTAAGGGATGGCAGGTCACTGGCCTTTTGATGATGGCGAGGGTTATCATTATTCGTTCGGTTCTTTCATCCCTTCCCCTCTACCTCCTATCTAATGCTGTCATTCCGATTACTTGTCTGAGGAGGATTGAACGATGCTTTCGAGATTTTTTATGGGCTTCTACGCAAGAAGGTCATGGTATTCATCTCCTATCCTGGGACATGGTCTGTATGCCTATTCTTGAAGGTGGTCTCGGGATCCAATCTCTAATTGTTAGACGTGATGCCCTTCTAGCCATACATGCCTCGAGATTCCTTCTGGAGCCGCAATGCCTTCAAAAGCGAGAAGTCTCCCACCACGCTTCCGCTGCGATTGGAGGACGTTGAGGCGTGATTTTGCGAAGATTTTCCCATGCGGATTCAATACGGCACCAAGCTGGCTCTCCTTTTCTTCTCTCTAACAAGGGTTGTTAGAGATACCATCAACAATTAATTTGATCATTTTGAATGTGTTTGGTTGCACATTTATATGATATATGCTGTTAGCGTTGCTCAACTAGTGTCGGCCTTCGTAGGCAAAGGGCCAAAATGTGAAAAGATTTGAGACTGACTTGGAGGTTAAGCTGAAAGTAGCTTTAGGTTGAACAATATATCAATTCATAAATGTTGTGCAAGTCATTAAGTGCTCATTAATTTAGCAAGAGAGTAGAAATGGATAAATTTATGATATAAAACGGCATCCACAATGTGTTTAAATAGATTCAATTTCAGAACATAATGCTGAAGTGAATTGTTTTTGTGGTGGCAATAAATAGTTGTAATTGATGGATTGTGTAAATAGATATTGTAATTAGCTCAAGAAGACTGTACTTTTCTTTCATTTTCCTAGTAAAAGTGGGCTGGAACTTTCGCTCTCTTTAAGGATTCAATTTTTTTTTTTAAGGGTAATTGAAGAGGAATAACATTGGTTTTCAGTACAACTATCATAACGTTGCAGATCTTTAGGCTGATTTAAGGTTGGTTGAAAAATTAGATAATTGTTCTTTATAACATAGCATATTTTTCAGTTGTAAAAAGAATCATGATGCTGGATATTAATGAAAATTAAGATGAGAGTAAATATAAGACTATTTGCATTTTGATAATGAACATATTTCAAAAAGAAATTCAGCAAAGTTCATGAAATGGTGACAATAGTCAAAAAAAAAAAAATGTTAAAGACATTCAAAAGACACCCAAAATAGAGAAAAAAATTATTCTGACCAATAAAAATCTGATAAAAAAACATATGATGAAAAATTACCATAACTTATTTTTTATATTTTCTGCAATATTTTGATAGTAGGTTTATAATCAAGTTATGAGATCCAATCCTTGTTTCTTGCTTCTCCAAATGCAGGGCAATATGCTATTTAAACATCAGCACCAAAGTCATGGCAATTGTCAGGTCACTATGAACCTCACACAAGCAGAATAGAGGAACCAGATTAACTAATCTAGCAGGTAAGGCAAAATAGCACAAGATAAAATATAGAACCGAACAAGTTTGTCGGTTTTTCTTTTCTTTTTTTTTTTTTTTTTTTTTTTTTTTTTTTTTTTTTTTTTTTTTTTTTTTTTGATAGAACCGAACAAGTTGTATAAATATGATACACTATTTTGTGCTTAGTTGTAAATATGATACAATTAAACTTCGGTTGGCATCTCTATACATACACACAGGTATTAAGAGCGGTGGCCATTCCGCAAGCCGAGCAATTCCATTCCATATCAAAAAGAGTACCAAATAGGCTTAGGATCCGCATAAATCACTGATGATTGAGATTGCCGCGTCAACGCATCCAGTAGCTACTTCTGCACACTCAAAGATTTTTTTTGCAATCTTAGCCATCTTAATCACAGTTTTATAAGTACCTTTGTTGTAATATTTCTCATACAGAATCACAGCGAGGCAAACAATGAAGCAATAATCGATGTTTGAATCGATGTTTGAATTGATACGCATTTCAAAAAGATGATGCTCTTCTTGCGCTGCATTCATCTACATCACCAGACGTTAAATAATTAGATAAATATCTGTTTAAATAGATATAACATTCTAAATAGAAGGTATTTAACTAAAGATTTGAAGAACTTAGACCTAGGTTGGACCATGTAAAAAGGGAGGATTATATATATATATATATATATATATAAAACTAAAGATTGAAGAATTTACCTTTGCTACCACAATTAAAGGATTTGCCTGGTGTACAGCGTCTCCTCTATCATTGCAACTTCCCAAAATCTCGAGGTCGTACTCCTTCCGTCTGTTTTCCAGCAGTAACACCTCCAACTTAGTCCGACTCTCAGAGGGCAAGGCTAAGGCTGAAGCTTTTTTGATGGTGAACAACGCTTTTTTGATGGTGAACAACTCACCCAAGCGCACCTTGAAGGCTTGCCATCGGCTGTGTGAAGTAAGTTTCTATCCAATGAATAAATAACATAACCTTTAGCTCTTCAAAAGCGAAGCAAAAAAAAAAAAACAGAGAAAAGTAGGAAGAAGCCCAACCATCTTTTGCATTGAAATGACGAGAGAGTCATTCAAGTACAAGAGCACCTCGCGTCTGAAGCTGTTTTTGGGGCTCCGTAAAGAGCGTACAGCCTTAAAGATATCATTCTCGCCCATAACCTTGACCTCAACGTCACCATCGTTCAACCCAGAGGCCTGTGTATTGAAGATAAGATTAATCGGACGAGGAGTGGAGAACTGGGGGGCTGATTCTTCTCCAACGCTTCTACCCTCTGAAAAAGAGGGGGCTGATTCTTCTACAACCCTTCTACGATCGTCGCAGGGCTGGGCTGATCCTTCTCCAGCCCTTCTACCTCTGAAAAAGAAGGGGCTGATTCTTCTCCAACGCTTCTACCCTCTGAAAAAGACCTCCGTCTCCTCCGTATTGTAATCCAACTCACCAACAGGAAAAAAGCTACCATGCCTAAGTACTCCATGACAACATACATGGATGCTAATGATGTATCCCAAGACAAATCCAACCCAGGTGAAATAAAAACAAAAAGAGCAACAAAGAACTAAAAAAAAGAACTCTTTCCCTGATCACTGCTGTGCATTCAGAACTAAGAATCTTCAAAATTTCAGATCCAACCCTAGTAAAAAACAAAAAATAAAACGAGTAACACTAGGATAAAACAAAAGCTTCAAAACTTCAGACTAGAGATCTCAGTCATAAAACAACAACCAGTAAAAATATAATATAAACATAATTTGTTCTGTTGGGTCCCTGAAATTATTTGTTAAACTCAACTAATGTCATATAAACATAATTTGTTCCGTTAGGTCCCTGAAATTATTTGTTAAACTCAATGAATGTCATCTTAAATATTATGAGAATTTTTGGTGAAGAAATTTTAGACACACTCAATGTTTACTATACTGTTCACAATATTGACATGATCTGCAAAATGTTTTTATAAAAATCAAAAGCAGGCAGCATAAATTTTTATTTGACAATTAACAAGGCACGATAACAAGACAAATCTTAGCTATACCTCATTAGATACTTGCTATCAGATTTTTCATTTGACAAATAATACATGTTTAATTTTATATTGCACTACACACAAAGTCAATTAAAAAATGATCATGAAAACATGTTAGATATCACTTATTAAGTAAAAAATTTTATAGAAAATACCTAATAAATTATACCTTAGTTCTATCTTAAATGATATCAAAAGACTGAGGGAAAAAGAGGTGGCACCAGTGATAATTAATCTGCCTAATGCATCTCACTCAAAACTTCAAGTTGGTTTACTAATATGTCCTCTTTCAGTTATTACATGTTTAGATTTTACAAAATCATCTCAGTTGATACTTTCTGAGACCAAATACACCCCATTCAAATTGAACATTCTCACAAGGGCAATACAATTTAGAATAAGCTATAACCAAGTAACCAGGAAGCTGCAAATGGAGCATAATTTGCTGAAACGCCCCTGTTCGTGTACTTTGAAGAACTGCTAGACCCAAAGTTTTGCTTGTAATTAGAACCACAAGGGTATTTCAGACAATGTTGTCAAAACTTGATGCTGAGCAAGATCTGGAACAACAGGTCAAAAATTACATAAATGGAGAAAAGAAAGTGATGTGTTACATAATGGAGAGATCCAAATAGGGCAACTAGTATTTCATCCAAATTTTCAGACTCCAGAACATGGAGTAAAAATTATTCAAAGGACAAGACGATTCCTAACTAAGAGACCAAGAATATACATCCAGATTGCAAGGATCAGGAGTAAACGTACCACAACAATAAAAAGCTAACAACTACAGCCAGAATACATAAGCTGAGCTAGAAACACAAATACATATGGGTTCAGAGCTCTTAGACTTGATGATCAAATTTGCGCATGGTTTAAGAAGCTAAACATATGAATTTGTTGTTCAGAGGATACAGAATTCCACGAGTGGCCCAAGCTAAGGTAGACCAACACGAATATCAATTATACACAAATTACTAGTGTTGAAAATACCAAACAGTGCTGATAACTGCATTTTTTTTCTAAATTAGTTCACAGCAATTACAAATTGTGTGTATTGCATCTCTTCAATAAAATTAACGAGATATAGCATGATAAATAGAACCAATTTTAATGTGTAGGATCCAAGAAGCAACAATAACATAATTGGGACAAAATACTTGTGAATCCAACGAACTTGGTGGTTCTCTGTGAAGAAACGATATATCCAGTTCAGCAAGTAAAATGCCCTATAAGCCTTACAACATGAATAAAATAAAAGAGATGAATGAAGGGTTATAATATATCTGAAAAATAGTGAGGCTACTTAATACACAAGTCACATTTAGACAATTAAAATAAAGAAAAGGTAAAGAAAAAGAAATAACAAGATGAGCGTAAAAAAAGAACACATGCAGCAAGATGAGTAACAATCCATAACATGTCTGACCTAAGAAGTTTATATATAACAAACAAAAAATAAGCAGCATATGTGTAATACGGTTAGTTAGCTAGGGCGCAGGCCACAAGCTACAGGGCATCAAGCCTCCTAGATTTTCCTGAAAAAATGCACAAACTAAATTAAATCATGTTAAAATAACAAGGTTGAATATGTGAGTGCTGTGGTTGGACTCTGTCATGAATTCATCAAGAATCATTCAGAAAACCAAATATGCACTTATTATTAGCATATAAGTCATAAGAAGAAACATAATTAAACTTAATGTTGGCACTTGAGTCCAATAAATCAGTAGCAAGTAAGGGGAAAAGAAGGATCCATCCTATTTCCTTCCACTGGTTGCCAAAATTGTAAAAGCCCCCCATCATTCATCTCAGCAGAATATGGAGTTTGAACAACATCCATCAAGGCATGCATTGCCATCCAATATTATTAGACTTCAATATGTAGAGTAAGTAGATAAGTGCAATTGACAGATCAAAACTATTGCTTCTCATGCTGGCCCTGAAATCAACAGATTCACATCAAGAACACCCGCAATCAAAACCTAAAAAGAAACGAGGGATGACCATACCGTTGGTGATGATGGCGCTGGTTTGAGGAGAGGATCTTGAACTCCTCCTCAGTGAATTTCAGCACCGCAGTGAAGGGCACCGCCTCGGGGATGCTAAATTGAGATAAAATCGATCGGTTAAACGTGGACAGAGAAACCCTAACAATAAAAGAAAGGATCAACGAGAGACAGAGGCTTATACTTTGAAGGGTTCGGAGAGACAGAGAAGCGCTCAGAGAGAGGGGCGGCTAGGGTTTCGTTGCGGAGAGACGGAGAAGGCTCGATCGGAGGTGGCTATGGTTCACTGCAGAGAGAGAGAAAGGGCTGAGAATAGGAGGCGGCGACCGCTATGGGAGAGAGAGAGAGAGAGAGAGGTTACTATGCCAGTCATTAATTAAGCCAAATTAAATAATTATTTAAACTTTTAAAATATGTTAAGTGCTATATATTAGATCTTATTATATACAATATGTATCACTATGATTAAATAATCATAAAAGAATAAGAGTACTTGAGATTTGATTACGAGTGAATTAGTATGAAATGGCCAAAGAAACATAGTTTAGTACGAATACATACAACTTCTAATCATACTTCGCTTGATGAATAATTTTTTTATTAATTTTTTTAATGAGAACAAGATAAAAAAAGCATTATTCAAGGATTTTGATTTGTTTTATTTAAATTTAAAAAAAGTAGCTCTCTTTTTTTTTTCGATCTATGTAGGGAAATAAAATTTGATGGTGCTTTTGACTTGTTATAAGTGATACTGGCAAATTCTACAATGTAAGGATAATGTATAAACAATGTGAACTACCAAAGGATAAGTGAGTTGGGAGTTTCTATACAGATCTCTTTAGAGTTTGGGTTTGATGAGCTATTTGTAGCATGGATTAGAACCTGCATTCTTTCTCTATTATTATTAATGATGGCCACACAGACTACTTCCATTCAGCTGTGGGTCTCAGCAGGGATGTCCCCTTTCCCCATTCGTATTCATTCTTACTGCCGATACTCTTTCTAGGGCTCTACATCAGGCTCAGCAGGCCTCCACTTTAGTGCCTTATAGTGTGGGTCCCCAAGGGCCCTTGCTATCTCACCTGTTATTTGCTGATGATTGTATCCTTCTGGGGAGGGCCACCATTAGTAATGCTACAGCATTTGCTTCAGTTATTCAGTCGTACTGCCGGCTTCTGGTCAGAAAGTTAATTTAGATAAATCCATGATCAGCTTCAGTCCGAAGACTAACCTTTCTTTGAGAGAGACTATAATGCAAATTTTGGGTATCTCTGCTCAGGCTGATCGGCTATCCTATCTGGGTATTTCCATTACGGGAAGATGACGCAGAGTTCTGATTTTACTGATCTTGAGCGCCGTGTCCGTGATCGTTTGGATGGATGGCAGATCACTGTGTTGATCCAATTGTTGATTTTGATGATTAACAAAACTATTTGAGTATAACATTTGAAGTTACTAATGATTTTGATTAAGTTTTTCAGTTTATGATTTGATTTATTAATCAAAATCACTAGACAAATCAAGTTCTAGTTCGAATCTAATGTCAAGGTAAGATTGCAGACATTAGAGTCGACACATGGAATCGCAGAGTCGACTCCGAAAACGGCACAGACTTAGAGTCGACACCTGGACTGTTAGAGCCGACTCCAACAGAAAAGACAGAACGATGGTTTTTCTGGTCACGACTTAGAGTCGACTCCTGGACTGTTAGAGTCGACTCCAGAAGATTTTGTGTCGACCCCAGAAAAGTCAGAGACGACTCCAGATCGAGCGGATTGGGGATTTTCGATTTAGAGCCGACTCCAGAAAAGTTAGAGTCGACTCCAGTTTGTCAGAAACGACTCCAGAACTGTCAGAACGTCTCTAAACTTTATCTTTATCTTTTTAATCCCAACGGCTATTACTATATTTGGTTCTAATCCTTCTTACACTTGTTTCTAACGGATAGTTTTTGGCTATTTATGGATTAAGAAAATCTATAAGAAGAGGTTTTATTGTATCCGAAAAAAAGAGGAAAAAAAAACAAGAGAGAAAAATCAGAAAAACAAGAGTGAAATCCATCAGAAAATCAAAAGAGAAAAGAGGGAAGATTCGAAAGGAAAGATTATACTGATTCCCCAAAAGAAAGAGAGATTTCTAGCAGTTCTATTTTGAAGAAATTAGTTCTTCAAGAGAAGGAAGATTCAAGATCCTTCCCTTTGAAGAATTCCTTAGCATCTAAGAAAATCCTAAGATTTGTTTTTATCTTTTCTCCCTTTGCATTGGAAGAGCTCATTGTATTTGTTTGCTTTCAAGGTTTTTGTGAGGGGCTCAGCTTGAAGTTTGGTTGTGTAAAGGCTTGAGGTTTGTGCTGGTGAGCCTTGAAAACCAGCTGGGTTCGTTGTGCACCCGGAAAACAATAAGTTTGAGTTGTGAGCTTGCAAAACAACTCTGCTGTAATCAGATTGATTATAGTGTGGACCCAAGAGGTACTTGGGAGTGGATGTAGGTGTAGGTACACCGAACCACTATAAAACTTTGTGTTTGCCGTGATTGTTTCCTTGTCTCTACTCTCTTTTTGTGTTTAATTCGGCATCTAATTTCACTTCTCATTGTTTTTAAAAGAGTTAATTTTTGAAAAACCCAATTCACCCCCCTCTTGGGTTGCTATCTGGACCAACAATTGGTATCAGAGCTAGTGCTCATTTGATTTGATCTACGATCAAGAGTAAAGATCCACATGGCAACTCAAGCTGGTTCATCTTTTTGAAGGCCAATCTACAAATAGACCCCTTGTTTAATGGTTAAACTATTTATTGGAAGGCTAGAATGAAATTCATTCAATTCAAGCAATCTATGGAGCATTATATAGATGGGACACACACCACCACTATGGAGGCCTAAGACCGGGAATGGGATGAACATGATAAAAAATTGGCACAACTTAATGCCAAGGCTATGAATGTTTTGTACTGCTCATTAGATGCAAATGAATTCAATCGTATATCTATTTGCATTTCTGCTAAGGAAATCTGGGATAGACTTGAGGTTACCCATGAGGGAACAAATCAAGTCAAGGAATCCAAGATTAACATGCTAGTTCATAAGTATGAATTGTTTAAAATGGATGCATGTGAATCTATTTCTGATATGTTTACAAGATTTACTGATATAGTTAATGGTTTAAAAAGTCTTGGTAAATCTTATGATAATTCTGATCTTGTGAGAAAGGTTTTGCGTTCCTTGCCTAGGACTTGGGAAGCTAAAGTGACTGCAATACAAGAGGCAAAGGATCTAAGTACCCTACCCCTGGAAGAATTATTGGGATCCTTAATGACTCATGAGCTTCAAGTTAAGCAACATATTGATGATGATGAGTCAAAGAAGAAGAGGACTATGGCTCTTAAGATTTCTGAATATATGGAAGAGCCTCATGAATCTGAAGATGAAAGTGATGATGAGGACATGGCACTCATCACAAGGAAGTTTAAAAGATTCATGAAGAAAAAGAAGTTTGAAAAGAAAAAGCCCTTTGCTAGAAAAGATGAGGACAAGGGCAAAGAAAAAGAAGTTATCTGTTTTGAATGCAAGAAGCCGGGACACTTTAAATCTGAATGCCCACAACTAAAGAAAGGCACCCGGAGATTCAAAAAGAAGGCAATGATGGCCACATGGAGTGATTCGGAAAGCTCAAGTTCCGAAGAGGAAGAAAAGAGTGAAATGGCCAATCTATGCTTCATGGCGGACAATGATGAGGTAAGTCCAAGTTTTCTTGATGATTTTACTTTCGATGAGTTGCATAGTGCTTTTTATGAATTGATGGATGATTTTGCAAAATTAAGTTCAAAGAACAAAGATCTGAAAAATCAAATGCAAAATCTATCTTTAGAAAATGAAAAGCATGTTGTAGAAAAAGAACTTTTGATAAAAGAAAATGAAAGCTTGAAAAATGAAGTTGATAGACTTAAACCTATAGTTGATAAATTTACTTTGAGCTCTATCAAACTTAATATGATTTTGGACAATCAAAAAGCTATTTTTGATAAAGCTGGATTAGGATATAATCCACTTAAAAAGCAAAAATCCTTGAAAAATATTTTTGTACATGCTGAAAAATCATCAAATATTACTTGTTTTAAATGTGGAAACAAAGGACATAAATCTTATATGTGTAAAACTCCACATGATAAAAGAAAGATGATTTGGGTTCCCAAAGGAACAATATTTATTGCATCTAACCATGAAGGACCCAAGAAGGCTTGGGTACCTAAAGTTAAGATATGAATATTTTGCAGGAGTGTCTTGCAGCCATCAGACTGAAAAGAAAGTGGTACCTTGATAGTGGTTGCTCAAGACACATGACGGGTGACAAAGATCAATTCATCACCCTTGAATCGAAAGAGGTGGAGTAGTTACTTTTGGTGATAATGGTCAAGGCCATATCATGGGTATTGGTAAGATTCAAATTACTCCATCTACTCATATTGATAATGTTTTATATGTTGATGGACTTAAGCATAATTTGATAAGTATTAGCCAACTGTGTGATAAAGGTTTCAAAGTTTCCTTTGAAGCTTCTATTTGCACTGTTACTAATCCCATTGATAACAGCATTATTCTTGTTGGTAAACGTTATGGCAATGTGTACTTAATTGATTTGAGTAATTTATCTCCAAGTAATCATTGCTTAGTTGCTAATAATGCTAAGATGAATGAGATTGGTTGGCTATGGCACCGTAGATTAGGTCATGCAAGCACACACCTAATTTCTAAACTATTGAAAATGGATCTAGTTAAAGGTATTCCTAGCTTAAATTTTGAAAATAATCGAATCTGTGATGCATGTCAATTTGGAAAACAAACAAGAACTTCTTTCAAATCTAAGAATGTTGTTTCAACTACTAGGCCACTAGAGCTACTACACATGGACCTTTTTGGACCTACTAGAACCACAAGTCTAGGAGGAAAAGAAATATGGTCTTGTGATAGTAGATGATTACTCTAGATTCACTTGGGTAATGTTTTTGGCTCACAAAGATGAGACTTTCTCAATATTTCTGAAATTTGTTAAGAAAGTCACAAATGAGAAAAACACTACCATAGTGTCTATTAGAAGTGATCATGGAACTGAATTTGAAAATCACTTATTTGAAAAATTCTGTTTTGAAAAAGGCATACATCATAATTTTTCAGCACCTAGGACACCACAACAAAATGGAGTTGTAGAAAGAAAGAATAGGACTTTAGAAGACATGGCCCGTACCATGCTATGTGAAAGCCAACTTCCAAAATATTTTTGGGCGGAAGCTATAAACACAGCATGTTACATCCTAAATAGAGCCCTGATTAGACCTATCCTTAAGAAGACTCCCTATGAACTATGGCATAATAGGAAACCAAATTTAGGTTATTTTCATGCATTTGGTTGTAAATGCTTTATTCATAACAATGGTAAGGACAATCTTGGGAAGTTTGATGCAAAGTCTGATGAAGGCATTTTCCTAGGATATTCTACATCTAGCAAGGCATATAGAGTATTTAATAAAAGAAGCTTAGTTGTAGAAGAATCCATTCATATAGTGTTTGATGAGTCTTTAGCATCAAGTTCGGGTAAAATTGATGATGAGGAAGATACATCTTTGCTTGAAAGAGGTATTGAAAAATTAAATGTATCTTCAGATCAAGAACCTGAAGCTAAGGATGATGACTCACCTAAGGATGATGGTATTGATACTGCTCATAATGATAAAGATCTACCTAGAGATTGGAGATATGCTTATGGTCATCCTAAGGACCTAATCATAGGTGATCCATCTCAAGGTGTAAGGACTAGATCATCAATGAGAAATATCAATAATCATCTTGCATTTGTATCTCATATAGAACCCAAAACTATAGAGGAAGCTGAGAAAGATAGTTATTGGATGTTAGCAATGCAGGAAGAGTTAAACCAATTCACTAGGAACCAAGTTTGGACTCTAGTAGATAGACCTAGAGATCACCCTATAATAGGATCTAAATGGGTTTTTAGAAATAAATTGGATGAAAATGGCTTGGTGATTAGAAATAAGGCTAGATTAGTTGCAAAGGGATATAATCAGGAAGAAGGTATAGATTTTGATGAAACCTTTGCACCTGTTGCTAGATTAGAAGCCATTAGACTACTGCTTGCATTTGCATGTCATATGAATTTCAACTTATTTCAAATGGATGTTAAAAGTGCATTTTTAAATGGTTTTATAAATGAGGAAGTTTATGTTGAACAACCTCCTGGTTTTGAAGATCATGAATTTCCAAACCACGTCTTCAAACTACACAAAGCACTTTATGGTTTAAAGCAAGCACCTAGAGCTTGGTATGATAGATTGAGTAAATTCTTAATTGAAAATAATTTTTCTAGAGAAAATGTTGATAAAACTTTATTTTTAAAAAGAAAAGAAAAGGATTTTTTAATTGTTCAAATTTATGTTGATGACATTGTATTTGGTGCTACTAACAATCTCCTTTGTCAAGAATTTGCTAAGTTAATGCAGGAGAATTCGAGATGAGCATGATGGGAGAACTCAACTTCTTCCTTGGACTTCAAATCAAACAAGAGAAAGCGGGATTTTCATCAACCAAACAAAGTACACAAAGGAAATACTCAAGAAGTTTGGTATGGAATCTGCTAAACCCCTTGGTACGCCAATGAGTCCCTCATGCAAGCTGGACAAGGATGAAGAAGGTAAGAAAGTAGATCAGAAGCATTACCGAGGTATGATCGGATCACTTCTTTACTTAACTGCAAGTAGGCCAGATATTATTTTCTGTTTGCCTATGTGCAAGATATCAATCTAATCCTAAAGAATCACATTTATTTGCTGTTAAAAGAATCTTTAGATACTTAAATGGAACTAAAAATGTAGGATTATGGTATTCTAGAGACTCAACTTTGAAATTGATTGCTTATTCTGATTCTGATTATGCTGGTTGTAAATTAGATAGGAAGAGTACAAGTGGTGCATGCCAACTTTTAGGAAGTAACTTAATCTCTTGGTTTAGCAAGAAGCAAAATTCGGTTGCATTATCCACTGCTGAGCAGAGTATGTTGCAGCTGGAAGTTGCTGTGCTCAAATCCTTTGGATTAAGCGACAACTTGAAGATTATGGTATCACACTTGATAAAATTCCTATTAGATGTGATAACACTAGTGCCATCAATCTAACAAAAAATCCAATCCAACACTCTAGAACTAAACACATAGAAATTAGACATCACTTTATTAGAGAACATGTTTCCAACAATGATGTTTGTCTTGAATATGTGAATACTAATGAACAATTAGCTGATATCTTTACCAAACCATTAAGTGAAGAAAGATTTTGTTATCTTAGAGGAGAATTAGGAGTTTGTGATCCTTTAGAATGACTTTCTGAAACTCTTAAGGACAACAACTATCTAGACTTCATCAATTTCTTGAAAATCCTCTATGTTCAATAAGGAAATTTATCTAGAAATTTGATTCATTGTTTCCCCAATTGATTAAGGAACACTTATCTAGAGTTTGATGATTAATTTGATCAGTTTCAAATCCTTGAAATTCGAATTTTTGACTGAAGTTTGTGGAGTCGACACCTTTATTTTTGATATTCTGTCTAGGCAATTAGAGCCGACTCTAATTCGGCGCTGACATATTTTCTGGTTCGGAGCCGATACCTCGCTTTGCGGGAGTCGACTCTAAGTGAACCTAGGTCAAAAATAAAAGGCAGAGTCGACACCTAAACGAACCTATCGTCTCCAATCCTCTCTAGAGCCGTTCCAAACCTATTCCAACACCTCTAAACTCTTCAAATCCCTTGATTACTCATTCCAATCGAATCCCATGGCTCCTAAAAGGCGTGCGATTGTTGGAGGTTCGGCCGTTCCCATGAGAAAAAGGACGATTCGAAGGCAAGCGACGACATCTTCATCATCTGCCACTCAAGAAGCTTCTCCACCTTCTCCATCTTCTCCACGTGTCGATCAATTAGCGGGTAAGGCCATCACTACCGGAAGAAAAGTTGATTTCGATTTCTTTGCTTCGAAGGGTTTTACTATTGGCCGTCAATTGAAGGAAATGGGATGGAAGAAAGTTTGTTCTTTGGATGTTCCTACCTACTCTGCCCTTGTAAGAGAGTTCTACAATGATTTAAGTAGAGGAGAGGGAGGTTTAGTAAGTTTTGTTAGAGGAACAAGAGTTGTAATCATTGTTGAAATTCTTGGAAATTTGTTAGAGATGCCCACTATTGGAAAAAATGAATATCAGCATGATGATCGTGTGGTGCCCTATCTAGGATGTTGGGAAGAGAAGTATCTGAGTTTGAGGAGATTTTGGCAAATCAACTGAATTTGAACTCAGGCTTCTTCACAACATCTGCGGGAGGATATTGTTTCCAAAGATAGACATATTTGAGTATGTCTCGAGCGAGACATCTTGTTGATGGATTGCATCATCACCGGATAGCCAATAAACTTAGCTGGGATGATGATAGGCTATATGGCGGAGGCAGCAACCAAGAAGAGATCTACATTGCCATATGGTATGATTCCGACTTTGGTATTCAGAAGTCAAGGTGTGTTAATCATGGACAATGAGCCACCGAGGAAATTAAGGCATACAGACTACTACAGTGTCTCTACCATTCACCGTATGGCTTCAGAAAGGTAAATGGTAATTGGATAAAAGGAGGACGAGAGGCTAGAGCAGAGGAGGCCAGAGTTGAGGAAGCCAAAGTAGAGGACATCCCTGGACCATCAGTTACGGGACCATCAGTCCCTGACCCATCTATTGCGGGACCATCTACTGCTGAACCTTCTGAGGCTGGACCGAGTACATATTCTTCACCTCCACCTCAGACATCTTTTATATCTGGAAGATTTTCTGATGAGCAGATTGGTCAGCTCAGAGCATTACTAGCTGAGTATGACAGTCAGAGGAACAATGATATTTGTCAGTTGAGAGATGACATCAAACAATTTAAGGAGGAGATCAATTCCAGACTCGACTTGATTTTATTTTCCATTAGCCGCTCTGCAGAGTCCCTTGGCACTGAGCTTTAAAAGATTTTTGAAAGGCTGGAAGGGATTGCAGACGGATCTAGAGCCTATCTAGATGCTACTGAACAATTGAAGAAAGATTTAGACCTTGCTGTTGCTCAAGTTGAGAGTTGTCTTCAAGGGTTTAAAAAATCACAAAAAGATAAAATTATGGAAATGATAGGCCATCTGAAGAAAATTGTATACAAGCATGTTTGATTGACCTTTTATTTCCTACAGTGATACCCTATCTAAGCCTAACCTACCCCAATTTTTTTTTTTTTGAAACCTAAGTTTAGCTCTTCATATTTTGAATCTTAGGATTTCTAATTTACTATACTTTGTTAGCATGCATCTAGGAATGTCTGATTGATATAGTACTTTACTGAGAATGTATTTTAATAGACACATAATGCATCTTGAAATGAAATACAATTATCTTTTTATTGCAAATTTGTCTATGTCGAGCAATTATCATGGATGAAGATTACTATCTCTATGATTGAATGAACCAACACCCTCGCTTTAAAACGCGTCGGCAGATTATAGTTTCCGACGCTTTTTAAAGCGTTGTTAGGAAGGGGATGGCGAAGAAAATTGCTTTGCCAACCCTTTAAAACGCATCGACAGATTATAGTTTCCGACGCTTTAAAAAGCGTCGGGATTATGTAATGTGCCAACGCTTACAATAGCATCGGCATCAACGATAATTTTTAAAAAAACTAAAATTACAAACATTTAAATTAAACATGTATAATGCAATTAATAATCACATTGCTTACATTAAATTTATATTAAACTATAATGCAATCATAACAACATAAAATCACATTGCATACATTCTTAAAATCCAAATTAAAATTTTAAATATAAATTTCATTACAATCAATTAAGAGAGTTACAATTTAAAGTTTAACAAATTTAAAAATACATAAAATGGAAGATCTAAAATAAAAGTAGACGAGGTCAATGATCTGTAGGTTTTTTGTTTTGTTCGTTACATCATCCTCATTCTCTTCATGAGTTGTCCATCGTGAAGATCCACAAATATTACATGACTCTCGATCAGCATTTCCACCATGATATAACATACAGTCTTTCGGACAACTATGGATCTTTTGATATCCAAGATCCAATTTGTTAACAACTTTCTTTGCTTCATAATAAGAGGATGCTAAACCAGAGCCTTCTGGAAATGCATCCTTTAATAATTTGAGCATGGTAAAACTCTTTTCGGATCATCCATTCATATATTTTATATGAAATATATGTATAAGAAAAGAGATCTTAAAAAATTTCAAACAACCCGGATATAATTATTCATCTGCATCTTTAATTAAATTATGATACCAAGCTACCAAGCTGACTCGATAGTTGATGATTGCATCTGCTCCTCAACAAATGTTTGTTCCATAAATATAGAACCATCACATGTTCCACCCGTTCCATGTATATTAGTTAAACCTCCAAAGTTTTGAACACCATGTCGAAAAGCATCTGTGATCAAACCTGTCATATCATCTCCTACAAGATTATCTTGCATATTACTAGATCCAAGATCAGACGAGGGTTGATTACTTGATATTGGCAACATACATTCTCCATGAAAACCCCACCAAATATAACCTCTAGCAAAACCATTCCATATCAAATGTTCTTCAATGGTTTGTGGATCTAGATAAGAACTGTTAACGCATCGCCGACACGGACATCAAATCTTTCCATTCAAACTACTTTTATCCATACCAAATTTAATGAAATCACGAACTTCATCTAAATATTCTTTGGTATTTCTTGGTTTATTTATCCAACTTTTATCTATTTTAGAATAAATGATCGATAAACAACCCATTTTATCTAATATCCTACACGTATTTCATCATCATAAGTGTTCAACATTTAGTAGCATAGGCATATGTCAAAATAAATAGTAATGTGATAAAAGGAACTATGATGTTCACAATATTGACATGATCTGCAAAATGTTTTTATAAAAATCAAAAGCAGGCAGCATAAATTTTTATTTGACAATTAACAAGGCACGATAACAAGACAAATCTTAGCTATACCTCATTAGATACTTGCCATCAGATTTTTCATTTGACAAATAATACATGTTTAATTTTATATTGCACTACACACAAAGTCAATTAAAAAATGATCATGAAAACATGTTAGATATCACTTATTAAGTAAAAAATTTTATAGAAAATACCTAATAAATTGTACCTTAGTTCTATCTTAAATGATATCAAAAGACTGAGGGAAAAAGAGGTGGCACCAGTGATAATTAAATCTGTCTAATGCATCTCACTCAAAACTTCAAGTTGGTTTACTAATATGTCCTCTTTTCAGTTATTACATGTTTAGATTTTACAAAATCATTTCAGTTGATACTTTCTGAGACCAAATACACCCATTCAAATTGAACATTCTCACAAGGGCAATACAATTTAGAATAAGCTATAACCAAGTAACCAGGAAGCTGCAAATGGAGCATAATTTGCTGAAACGCCCCTGTTCATGTACTTTAAGAACTGCTAGACCCAAAGTTTTGCTTGTAATTAGAACCACAAGGGTATTTCAGACAATGTTGTCAAAACTTGTTGCTGAGCATGATCTGGAACAACAGGTCAAAAATTACATAAATGGGGAAAAAGAAAGTGATGTGTTACATAATGGAGAGATCCAAACAGGGCAACTAGTATTTCATCCAAATTTTCAGACTCCAGAACATGGAGTAAAAATTATTCAAAGGACAAGACGATTCCTAACTAAGAGACCAAGAATATACATCCAGATTGCTAAGGATCAGGAGTAAACGTACCACAACAATAAAAAGCTAACAACTACAGCCAGAATACATAAGCTGAGCTAGAAACACAAATACATATGGGTTCAGAGCTCTTAGACTTATGATCAAATTTGCGCATGGTTTAAGAAGCTAAACATATGAATTTGTTGTTCAGAGGATACAGAATTCCACGAGTGGCCCAAGCTAAGGTAGACCAACACGAATATCAATTATACACAAATTACTAGTGTTGAAAATACCAAACAGTGCTGATAACTGCATTTTTTTTTCTAAATTAGTTCACAGCAATTACAAATTGTGTGTATTGCATCTCTTCAATAAAATTAACGAGATATAGCATGATAAATAGAACCAATTTTAATGTGTAGGATCCAAGAAGCAACAATAACATAATTGGGACAAAATACTTATGAATCCAACGAACTTGGTGGTTCTCTGTGAAGAAACGATATATCCAGTTCAGCAAGTAAAATGCCCTATAAGCCTTACAACATGAATAAAATAAAAGAGATGAATGAAGGGTTATATAATATATCTGGAAAATAGTGAGGCTACTTAATACACAAGTCACATTTAGACAATTAAAATAAAGAAAAAGGTAAAGAAAAAGAAATAACAAGATGAATAACAAGATGAGCGTAAAAAAAGAACACATGCAGCAAGATGAGTAACAATCCATAACATGTCTGACCTAAGAAGTTTATAATATAACAAACAAAAAATAAGCAGCATATATGTGTAATACGGTTAGTTAGCTAGGGCGCAGGCCACAAGCTACAGGGCATCAAGCCTCCTAGATTTTCCTGAAAAAATGCACAAACTAAATTAAATCATGTTAAAATAACAAGGTTGAATATGTAAGTGCTGTGGTTGGACTCTGTCATGAATTCATCAAGAATCATTCAGAAAACCAAATATGCACTTATTATTAGCATATAAGTCATAAGAAGAAACATAATTAAACTTAATGTTGGCACTTGAGTCCAATAAATCAGTAGCAAGTAAGGGGAAAAGAAGGATCCATCTTATTTCCTTCCACTGGTTGCCAAAATTGTAAAAGCCCCACATCATTCATCTCAGCAGAATATGGAGTTTGAACAACATCCATCAAGGCATGCATTGCCATCCAATATTATTAGACTTCAATATGTAGAGTAAGTAGATAAGTGCAATTGACAGATCAAAACTATTGCTTCTCATGCTGGCCCTGGAATCAACAGATTCACATCAAGAACACCCGCAATCAAAACCTAAAAAGAAACGAAGGATGACCATACCGTTGGTGATGATGGCGCTGGTTTGAGGAGAGGGATCTTGAACTCCTCCGCAGTGAATTTCAGCACCGCAGTGAAGGGCGCCGCCTCGGGGATGCTGAATTGAGATAAAATCGATCGGTTAAACGTGGACAGAGAAACCCTAACAATAAAAGAAAGGATCGACGAGAGACAGAGGCTTACACTTTGAAGGGTTCGGAGAGACAGAGGAAGGGCTCAGAGAGAGGGGCGGCTAGGGTTTCGTTGCGGAGAGACGGAGAAGGTTCGATCGGAGGTGGACAGAGTTCACTGCACGGGAGAGATAGAAAGGGCTGAGAACGCGACGGCTTCGGGAGAGAGAGAGAGAGAGAGGTCACTTGCCAGTCATTAAATAAGCCAAATTAAATAATTATTTAAACTTTTAAAATATGTTAAGTGCTATATATTAGATCTTATTATATACAATATGTATCACTATGATTAAATAATCATAAAAGAATAAGAGTACTTGAGATTTGATTACGAGTGAATTATTATGAAATGGCCAAACAAACATAGTTTAGTATGAATACATACAGCTTCTAATCATACGTTCGCTTGATGAATAATTTTTTTATTAATTTTTTTAAATGAGAACAAGATAAAAAAAAGTATTATTCAAGGATTTTGATTGTTTTATTTAAATTTAAAAAAAGTAGCTCTCTTTTTTTCGATCTATGTAGGGAAATAAAATTTGATGGTGCTTTTGACTTGTTATAAGTGATACTGGCAAATTCTACAATGTAAGGATAATGTATAAACAATGTGAACTACCAAAGGATAAGTGAGTTGGGAGTTTCTATACATATCTCTTCAAGAGTTTGGGTTTGATGAGCTATTTGTAGCTTGGATTAGAACCTGCATTCTTTCTCTATTATTATTAATGATGGCCAGACAGACTACTTCCATTCAGCTATGGGTCTCAAGCAGGGATATCCCCTTTCCCCATTCCTATTCATTCTTACTGCCGATGCTCTTTCTAGGGCTCTACATTAGGCTCAGCAGGCCTCCACTTTAGTGCCTTATAGTGTGGGTTCCCAAGGGCCCTTGCTATCTCACCTGTTATTTGCTGATGATTGTATCCTTCTGGGGAGGGCCACCATTAGTAATGCTACAGCATTTGCTTCAGTTATTCAGTCGTACTACCGGGCTTCTGGTCAGAAAGTTAATTTAGATAAATCCATGATCAGCTTCAGTCCGAAGACTAACCTTTCTTTGAGAGAGACTATAATGCAAATTTTGGGTATCTTTACTCAGGCTGATCGGCTATCCTATCTGGGTATTCCCATTACGGGAAGACGGCGCAGAGTTCTAATTTTACTGATCTTGAGCGTCGTGTCCATGATCGTTTTGATGGATGGCAGGTCACTGTGTTGACCCAATTGTTGATTTTGATGATTAACAAAACTATTTGAGTATAACATTTGAAGTTACTAATGATTTGATTAAGTTTTTCAGTTTATGATTTGATCCATTAATCAAAATCACTAGACAAATCAAATTCTAGTTCGAATCTAATGTCAAGGTAAGATTGCAGACATTAGAGTCGACACATGGAATCGCAGAGTCGACTCCGAAAAACGGCACAGACTTAGAGTCGACACCTGGACTGTTAGAGCCGACTCCAACAGAAAAGATAGAACGATGGTTTTTCTGACCATGACTTAGAGTCGACTCCCGGACTGTTAGAGTCGACTCCAAAAGATTTTCGTGTCGACCCCAGAAAAGTCAGAGACGACTCCAGATCGAGCGGATTAGGGATTTTCGATTTAGAGCCGACTCCAGAAAAGTTAGAGTCGACTCCAGTTTGTCAGAAACGCCTCCAGAACTGTCAGAACGTCTCTAAACTTTATCTTTATCTTTTAATCCCAACGGCTATTACTATATTTGGTTCTAATCCTTCTTACACTTGTTTCTAACGGATAGTTTTTGGCTATTTATGAATTAAGAAAAATCTATAAGAAGAGGTTTTATTGTATCCGAAAAAGAAGAGGAAAAAAACAAGAATACAAGAGAGAAAAATCAGAAAAACAAGAGTGAAATCCATCAGAAAATCAAAAAGAAAAGAGGGAAGATTCGAAAGGAAAGATTATACTGATTCCCCAAAAGAAAAGAGAGAGATTTCTAGCATTCCTTGTTCTATTTTGAAGAAATCCCAAAAGAAGAAGCAAGCCCTAGCTTTCTAATCTTCGGAGCTTCAAGAGCATTCTAAAGGAAGATCCACTCAAGAGAAGAGAAGAAGCAAACCACCTGTTGACCCAACTATTGATTTTGATGATTAATAAAGGAATTGAGTATATTTATTTGATTACTAATGGATTTGATAAGTGTTTCAGGGCTTAAAAATATTTGATTGATTTAAAGGCATTAAGAAACATGTTTTGAATCAATTGCAAAATATAAGTTTCAAAGTTTCAGTGCCTAGTCGACACCTAGGAATTCTGGAACCGATCCCAAGGCCAGTCAAATATTCTTCTGATTTTTGATACGGTTCGGAGCCGACACCTAGAGTTTCGGAGCCGACACCCAGAGTTTCGGAGTCGACACTTATAGTGTTTGGAGCCGACTCCGATGCGGTGACAGAACGCTTGATTTTTGACTACCTTGGAGGCGACACTTACAGTCTTTTGGGGCTGACACCTGACCATGGCGAGCCGACACCTAACTTTTTCGGAGCCGACTCCTCGACGAACTCAGAACTTTCTATTTTTGGATAAACGACTTGGAGTCGATACTTGAAAAGTTAGAGCCGACTCCAACCTATTTGGAACGAAATTTTAAAATGTCAGATCAGCTCTAACGGTAATATTTTCTTTTACCTAACTTCTAACGGATATATTTTGTTTGGAAAAACTTTCCAGGTACATTCCAACGGCTAGTTTTCTCACCAAAAACGGATTCAAGGAAATCTATATAAGGGGAGAACGTCCGTTTGAAAAATAACGAAAGAAGAAAAAAAATGAAAAAAAGAGAGTACTTTCAAATCAAAAATCCATGAAGTCTTGAGCCTGAAATCAAAGAGAAAAGAGTTCAAACTCAAATCCTTCCACTCCAAAAAGCTCAAAGAGAAGTCCAAGGCGTTCATATTGAAAAATCGGAGGATTCCAAATTAGAAGAAAAAGCTCTGTTTTTGAGATTTTCCAACTTCTCATCTGCAATATTTGCAACGAATCAAAGCTGAGGCCTGATTCAACATCTTCAAAGAGAAGAGGAAAAAAAGAAAAGCTCAAATCCAATCTACTTCAAACAGGCTTTTCTAACCTTATTCCTTTATTTTGAATATCTGCTCATTTGAGAGCTTTGTATTATTGAAAAACATTATTCTTTCTTGTTTGTGCTAGTTCTATCAAGGGGATTGAACTAGTGGAGGTAGTGTACCTCGGGTCAAGCTAGATTAGCTTGAATTTAGGGTTTTGTGCTGGTGAGCCCGGAAAACCGGCTGGGTTCATTGTGATCCCTGGGAAACAACAAGTTTGAGTTGTGAGCTTGCAAAACAACTCGGCTGTAATCTAGTTGATTATAGTGTGGACCCAAGTGGATCTTGGGAGTGGACGTAGGTGTTGGATACACCGAACCACTATAAAACTTTTGTGTTTGCCGTGCTTTGATTATCTCTTTCTCTATCTCTTGGTTATGTTTAATATTGCATTGCATTTAATTTCATCTATCTCCAAGCACATAGTTTTTAAAAGGTTAAATTTTTAAGAACCCAATTCACCCCCCCTCTTGGGTTGCCATCTGGGCCAACAATTGGTATCAGAGCATAGTGCTCATTTAGAGTTTGATCTCACGATCAAGAGCTAAAGGTCATTATGGCAACACAAAGTGGTTCTTCTTTGCTGAAGGTCATTCTACGAATAGACCTCCCTTTTTAATGGTTCCAACTATTCATATTGGAAAGCTAGAATGAGGATATTCATTCAAGCTTCTGATTATGAATTGTGGAGTGTTATAATTAATGGACCTAGTACACCCACACACCTTATTGATGGCACTATTGTTCCAAAGCCCGAAAGGGATTGGAATGATAATGATAGGAGAATGGCTCAACTTAATGCCAAAGCCATTAATATCTTATATTGTTCCTTAGATTCAAATGAATTCAACCGCATCTCTACTTGTAATTCCGCTAAAGAAATATGGGATAGGTTGGAAGTTACACATGAAGGAACAAACCAAGTAAAAGAATCAAAGATAAATATTGGTTCATAAATATGAATTGTTCACAATGGAACAAACTGAAACCATCACATGCATGTTCACTAGATTCACCGATATTGTGAATGGTTTGAAAAGTCTAGGAAAGTTTATACTAATGCTGATCTTGTTCGCAAAATACTCAGGTCATTGCCAAGATCGTGGGAAGCAAAAGTCACAGCAATCCAAGAAGCCAAAGACCTCAATGCACTACCCTTAGAGGAGCTTCTAGGATCTCTCATGACCCACGAATTGACAATGAGGCAGCATATTAGAGGAAGACTAAAAAGAAGAAACATTGCTCTAAAGGCTGCAGAAAGTGAAGAGAGCAGCAGTGATGATAGTGATGATGATGATGAAGCTCTCTCTTGGCCAGAAATTCAAAAGATTTATGAGAAAAAGAGACCCTTCCACAAAAGAAATTTGGAATTAAGATGGAAGGAGAAAGAGAAAAGGACAAAGACAAGGACAAAGAGAAAGACCCCTTAATATGTTATGAGTGTAAGAAACCGGGGCACTTTAGATATGATTGTCCTTACTAAAAAAACCTACAAGAAAAAGAAGAAAGCATATGTTGCAACATGGAGTGACTGATGAATCTTCTTCAGAAGAAGACAAAAAGAAGTTGCAAACATTTGCTTCATGGCCAAAACGACGACAACGAGGTAAGTTCTGAAAACCCTGATGATTTTACATTTGATGAAATGTTTGAAGCTTTTAATGAACTATGAGATTTTAAATTTTGAAAAAGAAATTAAATTTGTGAAAAATGATAATTAATTCTTTAAAGAAAAAGATAATCTTACTAATGAGATTAAGATGCTGAAATCTGAAAATAAAAATTTGACAAAAGAAAAAGATCAATTTAATGAAAATGATAAATTAAAGAAGAAAGTTGATAAATATAAGAATTGTTGAGAAATTTACTTAAGTTCTAAAAAACTTAATTTGATTAGGTAATCAAAGAGCTGTTTTTGATAAGCTGGGATTAGGTATAACACCTAAGAAAACAAAAATTTCAAAAACTTTTTAAAAGCTAAAAAAGTAATATTACATGTTTATGTAATCAAAAAGGACACAAATCCTTTGAATGTAAAATTAAGAAACAAACAAAATTTAAATATAAAGGAAAGAAAATATGGGTTCCAAAGGAACAATTTTTGTGTCTACTAACCATGAAGGACCCAAGAAAGCTTGGGTACCTAAACATAAGTCTTAATTATGTTGCAGGAATGTCTTGGTAGCCAAAAGATCAAAGAAAAAGTGGTATCTTGATAGCGGCTGCTCAAGACATATGACGGGTGACAAAGAGGAATTCATCACCCTAGAAGAAAAGAAAGGTGGAGTTGTGACATTTGGCGATAACGGTAAAGGTCAAATTTTGGGCCTTGGTAAAGTTCGCATAACTCCATCCATATCTATTGAAAATACTTTATGTTGATGGTTTAAAGCATAATTTAATTAGTATTAGCCAATTATGTGATAAAACTTTAATGTTTCATTCAAATCTTCTATTGCACTGTATCTAATCCCATTGATGATAGCATTTTTTACTGGTTATAGATTTGGCAATGTATACTTAGTTGACTTAGACAAACTTCTGAGAGTAGTCATTGCCTAATTGCTGATAATGCTAACATTAATGATATTAGTTGGTTGTGGCATCGTAGATTAGGTCATGCAAGCACACACCTTATTTCAAAACTAATTAAAATGGATTTAGTCAAAGGTTTACCTAAATTAGATTTTGAAAATAATAAAATCTGTGATGCATGTCAATTTGGAAAACAAACTAGAAGTTCTTTCAAATCTAAAAACATTGTTTCAACTTCTAGGCCACTAGAGCTACTTCACATGGACCTATTTGGACCAACTAGAACCACAAGTCTAGGAGGAAAGAAATATGGTCTAGTGATTGTAGATGATTACTCTAGATACTTGGGTAATGTTTTTAGCTCACAAAGATGAGACTTTCTCGATATTCTTGAAATTCTTCAAGAAAGTCACAAATGAGAAAAACACTACTATAGTATCTCTAAGAAGTGATCATGGAACAGAATTTGAAAATCACTATTTGAAAATTTCTGCACTGAAAATGGAATTAATCATAATTTTTCAGCCCCTAGGACTCCACAACAAAACGGTGTAGTTGAAAGAAAGAATAGAACTTTAGAAGACATGGCCCGTACCATGCTATGTGAAAGCAACTTACCAAAGTATTTTTGGGCGGAAGCAATTAACACAGCATGTTACATTCTTAAATAGAGCTTTAATAAGACCAATATTAAAGAAAACACCTTATGAATTATGGAATGAAAGAAAACCAAATATAAAATACTTTCATGCATTTGGATGTAAATGCTTCATTCATAATAATGGTAAAAACAATTAGGAAAATTTGATGCTAAATCAGATGAAGGAATTTTCTAGGTTATTCAACAACTAGTAAGGCATATAGAATCTTTAACAAGAAAACCTTAATAGTAGAAGAATCTATTCATGTAGTTTTTGATGAATCTTTAGCACTGGATCTGAAAAGATTAATGATGAGGAAGATACAAACATAATTGAAAAAGATCTTGAAAAACTTAATATTGAAGTATCTTCTGATCATGAACAAGAGGCTAAAGATAATGATTCACATAAGGATGATGTTGTTAATGATCATAATGATGTAGATCTTCCAAGAGACTGGAGATATGCTTATAGTCATCCTAAGGAATTGATTATAGGTGATCCATCTCAAGGAATAAGAACTAGATCAATGAGAAATATTAGTAATCATCTTGCATTTGTCTCTCAAATAGAACCTAAAACTATTGAAGAAGCGAAAAAGATAATAATTGGATGTTAGCTATGCAAGAAGAACTTAATCAATTCACTAGGAATAATGTTTGGACTTTAGTGGAAAGACCTAAAAACCATTCAATTATAGGAACTAAATGGGTTTTTAGAAATAAGTTAGATGAAAATGGCATAGTAATTAGAAACAAAGCTAGATTGGTTGCTAAAGGATATAGTCAAGAAGAAGGTATTGATTTTGATGAAACCTTTGCACCTGTAGCTAGACTAGAAGCCATTAGACTTTTACTTGCATTTGCATGTCATATGAATTCAACCTATTTCAAATGGATGTAAAAAGCGCATTTTTAAATGGACTTATTAATGAAGAAGTTTATGTAGAACAACCACCAGGTTTTGAAGATCACGAGTTTTCAAATCACGTTTTTAAATTGCACAAAGCACTATATGGTTTGAAACAAGCACCTAGAGCTTGGTATGATAGGTTAAGTAAATTTTAATAGAAAATGATTTACAAGAGGAAATGTTGATAAAACACTATTTTTAAAAAGAAAAGTAAAGATTTACTTAGTAGTACAAATATATGTTGATGACATTATTTTTGGTGCTACTAACGAATCTCTTGTCAAGAATTTGCAAAGTTAATGCAGGGAGAATTCGAGATGAGCATGATGGGAGAACTCAACTTCTTCCTTGGACTCCAGATCAAACAATGTAAGGAGGGAATTTTATCAACCAAACCAAGTACACAAGAGAACTACTCAAAAAGTTTGGTATGGAAACAATGAAACCCCTTGGAACACCAATGAGTCCTTCATGCAAGCTAGACAAAGACGAAGAAGGTAAGAAGGTTGATCAGAAGTATTATCGAGGTATTATCGGATCCCTTCTCTATTTAACAGCAAGTAGACCAGATATAATGTTTGCAGTATGTTTGTGTGCTAGATTTCAAGCTGAACCTAAAGAATCACATTTAATAGCTGTTAAAAGAATTTAAGATATCTAAATGGCACAAAAGATGTAGGTTTATGGTATTCTAGAGACTCCACATTAAACCTAATTGCATATTCAGATTCTGATTATGCCGGATGTAAAATTGATAGAAAAAGCACAAGTGGTGCATGCCATTTCTTAGGCAGTAACTTAATCACATGGTTTAGCAAAAAGCAAAATTCAGTTGCATTATCAACTACTGAAGCTGAATATGTAGCAGCTGGAAGTTGCTGTGCGCAAATCCTATGGATTAAGCGACAACTTGAAGACTATGGTATCAAACTTAATAAGACACCCATAAAATGTGATAATACTAGCGCAATCAATTTAACGAAAAATCCAATTCAACACTCAAGGACAAAACACATAGAAATTAGATATCATTTTATAAGAGAACATGTAGCTAATGATGAAATTTGTCTTGATTATGTTAATACTGAAGAACAATTAGCTGATATATTTACAAAACCTTTGAGTGAAGAAAGATTTTGTTATCTTAGAGGTGAATTAGGGATTTGTGACCCTTTGGAATGATTTTGAAACTCTAAGGAATGACTATCTAGATTTCTATTAATTTCTTGATATTCTTTCATAATTTTAAGGACAAATTATCTAGTCATCTGAGCAATTTGTTCCTCATACTCCAAAGATTTTTTAAAATTTTATTGAACCTATTGTGACAAGTTTCAGTTGTTTGAATCTCAGTTATTTCTCTCTCTCGACACCTCAGTTTGAGGAGTCGACACCTTGTCTGTGTCGCTCTCGGTCCCTGACCTTGGAGCCGACACCCGTATAAGTGGAGCCGACTCCAGTTCGAGCGCTGACTGTGTTAGCGATTTGGAGTCGACACCCGACTTTGCGGGAGTCGACACCTGGGGGTCCCAAATCGACTTTATTAGGGCAGAGTCGACACCTCGTCATTTCATCTCTTTTCAAATTCCTTCCAAACTCTCTCAAAGCCTCCCCATCTCTAATTCCACCCTATTCAAGCCTTCCTAAGGATCTAATGGCACCTAAGAGGAGAGGATCAGTGCTTGGAGTGCCCGTGGCAACCGAAAACGATCGGCGAGATGACCCGTGCGCGAGCCGTCTCCGAGTGATTCCTCTTCAACTGCTTCGGACAATCCAGACCCTTCATCTCCTCAGGTAGATACCCTAGCAGGGAGAGTGTAACAATGGGTAGGAAAGTTGATTTCGAGTTCTTTCAATCCGAGGGCTTCTCTATTGGGAATCAAATCAAGGAACTAGGCTGGGATAAAGTGTGTTCTCTAGATGTTCCTACATATCCAGCTCTTGTCAAGGAATTCTATTTCAATCTGTCGAGAGGTGATGGTGGAATCGTGAGCTCAGTCAGAGGTAAAAGGATCCATCTCACTTTTCAGAAATTAGGAAACCTCCTTAGCATTCCCATTACTGGATTAGTTGCCGACATCCACAGTGAGAGGTCAGCCGCTCTATCGAGGATGTTAGGGAGAGAAGTTACAGAATTTGAGGAGATTAGGGCTAACCAACTGCCCTTGGAATTAAGATTACTTCACAATATTTGCAGTAGAATATTATTTCCAAAAACCGGTCGATTTGAGTATGTCTCCGAGCGAGACATTGTTGTGATGGACAGTGTGTTGACCAGTCAACCCATAAATTTAGCTGCAATGATGATATTTTATATGGCTGAGGCTGGAGGGAAAAGAAGATCATCCTTACCCTACGGCATGGTGCTAACTATGGTTTCAGGAGCCAAGGTGTTGTGATATTAGACAATGAACCTTCCAAATCTCAGGCATACTGATTACTACAGTTTGGCCACCTTGCATCGGATGGGATTTGTTAAGTCAACGGGCAATGGGAAAGGAAAGGCAACTTGGATGANACCCTATGGCATGGTTCTAACTATGGTTTTCAGAGCCAAGGTATTATGATATTAGACAATGAACCTTCCAAGAATCTTAGGCATACTGATTACTACAGTTTGGCCACCTTGTATCGGATGGGATTTGTTAAGGTCAACGGGCAATGGGAAAGGAAAGCAGCTTGGATGAGAGAGCCCCTGAACCTAGACCTTCTGCATCTTTTGAGGCTGGTCCGTCTGTGAGGGTTACCTCTCCGTAGCCTAGCAGTCCTGTTCCTGCCCCTGCACCCGCTCAAGTTCATGTTCAGCCATCTACTTCATCAGTTGGTTTTTTAGACCTTCAATTGGAGCAACTCAAATGTTTACTTGCTGCTCAGAAGGATGAATTGAAGACTAGTTTGATAATAAGTTTATGAATCTTAAAGAAACCCTTTATTCCCTGGATGATCGCATTGGCAAAATAGAATCAACTCTTAGTTCAACTGCGGATTCCTTAAGTAATGATCTGAAAAATATATTTGAAGAACTTAAAGATATCTGTGGAGATTCTGAGACCTACTCCAAATGCAATGCCGAGCTTCAAGATAAGATAATGACTGCATGTGCATTTGTTGACAAAAGATTGAAAGAATTTGTAGGGACTCAGAGTGAAGGGATGCAAAGGATTTTAGATCATTTAATAAGAATCATTAGAACCAATTTGTAATTTTCATGTAATGAAGTCTAAGTGTTTTTTAACTTAATGAGATATTGTTTGATGTTTGAAATGAAAGTTTAGTTTTTGATGTAATGAAAGTACAGTTTCTTTTTGAAATACTTGACTTTTGATGAAATGAAATTATCTTTTGATCTATCAATTTTATCTTTTGACTTAACTCTTCTTTATCTTTTTATTGATTACAAAAAAGGGGGAGAAAGTTATGTCGTATATGCATTGATTATTATGCTTTGATTGGAGGAATTTAATTGAAGCTTATTTGATTGGTATCAAATTAGTTTGAATATGCATAAATAAGCTTATGTGAACACTGATATAATAGTGAAAATTGATATAAATGAATTCTAAGTATCAAACATGTAAAGCAAAAGGAGAGAACAATCATTCATTTGAACTTCATAGGGGGAGCTACCTTATTCAAGGGGAGCTTACTTGTGAGGATCACTTCCTTAAAAATTTTGATTTAAGTATCCTATGCATATACTCAATGTTTTTATAATCATCAAAAAGGGGAAGATTGTTGACCCAATTATTGATTTTGATGATTAATAAAGGAATTGAGTATATTTATTTGATTACTAATAGATTTGATAAGTGTTTCAGGGCTTAAAAATATTTGATTGATTTAAAGGCATTAAGAAATGTGTTTTGAATCAATTGCAAAATATAAGTTTCAAGGTTTCAGAGCCTGGAGTCGACACCTAGGTATTCTGGAGCCGACCCCATGGCCAGTCAAATATTCTTCTGATTTTTATACGGTTCAGAGCCGACACCCAGAGTTTCAGAGCCGATACCCAGAGTTTCGGAGTCGACACTTACAGTGTCTGGAGCCGACTCCGATGGGGGACAGAACGCTTGATTTTTGACTACCTTGGAGCCGACACTTACAGTCTTTTGGAGCCGACACCTAACCATGGCGAGCCGACACCTAACTTTTTGGAGCCGACTCCTCGATGAACTCAGAACTTTCTATTTTTGCATAAATGACTTGGAGCCGACACCTGAAAAGTTGGAGCCAACTCCAACCTATCTGGAACAAAATTTTAAAATGCCAGATCACCTCTAACGATAATATTTTCTTTTTTACCTAACTTCTAACGGATATATTTTGTTTGGAAAAACTTTCCAGGTACATTCCAACGGCTAGTTTTCTCACCAAAAATGGATTAAAAGAAATCTATAAAAGGGGAGAACGCCCATTTGAAAACATAACGAAGGAAAAATGGAAAAAAGACAGTGCTTTCAAATCAAAAATTCATGAAGTCTTGAGCCTGAAATCAAAGAGAAAAGAGTTCAAACTCAAATCCTTCCACTCCAAAAAGCTCAAAGAGAAATCCAAGGCGCTCATATTGAAAAAATCGAAGGACTTCCAAAAGGAGGATAAAGCTCTGTTTTTGAGATTTTCTAACTTCTCATCTGCAACATTTACAATGAATCAAAGATGAGGCCTAATTAACATCTTCAAAGAGAAGAGGCAAAGAAGAAAAGAAGAAAAGCTCAAATCCAATCTACTTCAAACAGGCTTTTCTAACCTTATTCCTTTATTTTGAATATTTGGTCATTTGAGGAGCTTTGTATTATTGAAAAACATTATTCTTTCTTGTTTGTGCTAGTTCTATCAAGGGGATTGAACTAGTGGAGGTAGTATACCTCGGGTCAATCAAGATTAGCTTGAGTTTAGGGTTTTGTGCTGGTGAGCCCGGAAAACCGGCTGGGTTCATTGTGATCCCTGGGAAACAATAAGTTTTGAGTTGTGATCTTGTAAACAACTCGACTGTAATCAAGAGGATTATAGTGTGGACCTAAGTGGATATTGGGAGTGGACGTAGGTGTTGGATACACCGAACCACTATAAAATCTTTGTGTTTGCCGTGCTTTGATTATCTCTTTCTCTATGTCTTTGGTTGTGTTTAATATTCACATTGCATTTAATTTCATCTATCTCCAAGCACATAGTTTTTAAAAGGTTAAAATTTTTTAAAGAACCCATTTTACCCCCCCCCTCTTGGGTTGCCATCTGGGCCAACAGGGAAGAAACGCGGCCCACAACCGCTTCGTGGCTCGGTCAGCCGAGAAGTGCCTTCCCTTCTTTAAAGCTCTTCGATCTGCCAAGAATTTTCAATGGACTCCCGAGTGCTAAAAATCATTCGAGGACCTCAAGAGGTATCTCGGCTCGCCACCCCTCCTCAGCAGCCCTATCTCGAGAGAGATGCTATTCCTGTACTTGGCGGTTTTGGAAGGCGCAATTGGATCAGTTTTGATCAAAGAAGAGAAAAAGACTCAAAAGCCGATCTCCTATGTCAACAAACTGCTCCAGGATGCCAAGACCAGGTACACCCGAATTGAGAAGCTGGTATTGACCCTGGTAATATTGGTTCGGAGATTGCGGCCATATTTTCAGGCACATTCTATGACGGTCCTTACCGACCAACCCATCAAGGCGGTGGTCCATCGCCTGGAGACATCAGGGAGAATGGCTAAGTGGGCCATTAAATTAAGCGAGCATGATATCCGATATCAACCTCGCCCAGCCATCAAAGCCCAGGTTCTAGCTGATTTCCTCCTTGAATGCACCATCCCGGAGGATGGCTCCACTTTGGACTCCTCCGAGCATCTGAGATCAGACGCCCTGTGGCTGCTCCACGTCAACGGATCCTCCAATGCCAATGGCTCCGGTGCTGGTTTAATCCTCACCAGCCCGGAGGGGGCAACCTTCGAGTATGGTGTCCACTTTTCCTTCCCAGCCTTCAACAATGAAGCCGAATATGAAGCTCTGCTTGCTGGACTCCGAATCGCCCATGATCTGAAAGTGAAGAAGCTGAATGCCTTTACCGATTCTCAATTGGTAGCCGGTCACGTGCGGGGCGAATTCGAGGCCCGGAAGCCAAACATTATTCGGTATCTCCAGTAGGTGCGGGATTTGCTTTCCCACTTCTCTGAATTTTAAGTTATCCAGATCCCCATATCCAAAAATGCCTGTGCCGATCTATTATCCCGACTAGCAACTGTGGAATCAATAAGTTCCGAGCGGAAGTTTCCCTTAGAAATCCTGGAAAAGCCTAGCATCGTGGAGGCAGACCGAGTGATACAGATTGAGGCCGAGCCATCCTGGTTCGATCACGTATTAAAGTATCTCAAAGAAGGGTCACTCCCAACCGACCGCAAGGAGGCAAGGAAGCTAAAATTGCAAGCCACCCACTATGTGTTGGTCGATGACCAGCTCTATAAGCGATCCTTCTCCATGCCGTTGCTCAAGTGCCTTCGCCCATCTGAAGCTGATTATGCTCTTTGGGAGGTACATGAAGGAATTTGTGGCAACCATCTGGGAAGTCGATCTCTATGCCATAAGGTGCTGCGCCAGGGATATTATTGTCCCACCATGCAAAAGGATGCTAATGACCTCGTCCGAGCTTGTGACTCATGTCAGAGATACTCCAACATCCAGAGACTTCCCTCCGTCAGTTTAGTCCCTATTTCCTTGGCCCTTTGCTAAGTGGAGGATGGATATTCTTGGCCTTTTTCCCCTCGCCACTAGACAGAGAAAATTTCTATTTGTCGCTATCGACTACTTCACCAAGTGGGTGGAGGCTGAGGTAGTTGCCCAAATAACCGAAGCTCTGGCTAGGGACTTTATGTGGAGATCCATTATTTGCCGCTTTGGCCTTCTGCATACAATTATCACTGATAGTGGCAAGTAGTTCGACAACCTAAAGTTCTGAGGTTTCTGCAAGGAGCACGGGATCTGTCACCGCCTTACGTCGGTAGGGCATCCACAGGCCAACGGAGAGGCCGAGGTAACTAACCAGACCTTGCTTCAAGGGATCAAAGCTCGGCTCACCAGAGCCCGAGGCAGATGGGCAGACGAACTTCATCACGCCCTATGGGCCTACCGCACTACCCAGAGAATCCCCATCGGCGAGACCCCATTCCGGATGGCCTTTGGCACGGAAGCCATCATCCCTGTGGAGGTAGGACTCCCTTCTCCGCGAGTGGAGAGCTACTCGGAGGAGGCTAACAACGAGTAGCTTCGCGCTAACCTCGATCTGGTGGAAGAGGTCAGAGAAAAAGCCCGAATCAGAGTAGCTGCATACCAGCAAAGAGTGGCTCGTTATCACGCCTCTAGAGTCAAAGGAAAATCTTTCTCACCTGGCGATGTCATCCTCCGAAGGCATCCGTTTCCAAACCGTTGGAGCAAGGAAAGCTCTCTCCAAACTGAGAAGGCCCCTATCAAGTAGCGAAGTTATCGGACCTAGCACCTACAAGCTCCAGGACCTAAGCGGGAGATCCATTCCTCGGACATGGAGTTCGGACAACCTCCGCATATATCATCAATAGAGTACGCTCTCTATAGACTTGCCCATTTACAGCTTTGGCATCTTGTTTCAATTATCCGCAGCACGACTGCTATGATCATTTTTTCAAAAAGTCGTAATAGAAAACAGATGTTGTTTACGCATCTATTCTTGGCACAACCGAGCTATCTCCTTGAGCCAAATCTCCGTACCTCGCCTAGGCCGAGCTCTGAGCCAGAGCTACATATCTCGGCTAGGCCAAATTACATTCTGCGAAGGCTCGGTATGCTCGAGCACTCCCGGCGCAGCTGGGAGCCGTGTGATCTCCAAGCATCGTTCGGATTTGGGTAGCTTACAAGCCCCGGCCAAACCAAATGTCAAAGATACTTTGTTCAGATTCGGGCAGCTTACAAGCCTCGGTCGAACCAAACGTCAAAGACACTTCGTTCGGATTCGGCCAGCTTACAAGCCCCGGCCGAACCAAACGTTAAAGATACTTCGTTCAGATTTTGGCAGCTTACAAGCCCCTGCCGAAACAAATGTCAAAGACACTTCGTTCGGATTCGGGCAGCTTACAAGCCTCAGTCGAACCAAACGTTAAAGATACTTCATTCGGATTCGGGCAGCTTACAAGCCCCGGCCGAACCAAATGTCAAAGATACTTCGTTCGAATTCAGGCAGCTTACAAGCCCTGGCTGAACCAAACATCAAAGATACTTTGTTCAAGGTTGGGGCAGCTTACAAGCCCCGGTCAGATCAAACAGTCTCCAAAAACTTTGTTCGGATTCGGGCAGCTTACAAGCCCCAGCCGGACCGAGTGATCTCCCAAACTTCCTCTGGATTTGGGCAGTTTACAAGCCAGGAAGCTTACAAGCCCCGGCCGGATCAAACAATCTTCAAAGCATTGTTCGGATTCGGGCATCTTACAAGCCCCGGTCGGATCAACAGTCTCCAAAAACTTTGTCCAGATTTGGGCAGCTTACAAGCCCCGGTCGGACTGAGTGATCTCCTAAACTTCCTCTGGATTCGGGTAGTTTACAAGCCCCAACCAGACCGAATGATAAAGAAACTTTGTTCAAGGTTTGGGCAGCATATAAGCCCCGGCCGGAACGAACAACGCGGAAGCTACGGCCAAAGCCGAAGTGTGTCTATTACCTTGGCCGCACCAAGTGAAGCATAGTCTAAAACCTCGATCAAATCGAGTGATTCCTCATATGTTCTAAGATAACGAAAATGCTCATAATATCTCGGCAGAGGCAAACGACCTCCTACTATTCAACAACAAAGACATGCCACGAGCTGTCTTTCCCCATAGAAATACCTGCTTCGTTTTGCAAACAAGATCATGCTTACATCATGAGTCCATAGGACCGCCCAGGTCTCTCTTTGACTCAAACATGGATATATGCTTTCTCCGCTGAGGACCGGACATTGATCTTAGCAAGAAAAAAGTAGCAATAGCGCTGCTAAAATATGCTATGATACAAAATCATAATATGGGAGTAACAACTCTCAGCACAAAAAGAAGCAGGTGCTAAAGGAAGAAAGAATGGAACTTTCTTTATTTCATCATCAAATGAAAAGTTACAACCTCCTAAGAGAGTTACAAGTGCATCAAAGCACAAGAAATAAAAATGAGTAAATAGCTCGGCCGAATTGCTTCAGTCAGCTTTGGTTAATAATAACATTCAACATCTGACCCAAAAGATCAGGCAACCAGCCAGCTTACCCTGATAGATAACAGGGCCGGCTTCCCACGGGTCCTCTGGATGAATTAAGAGATCCAAAAAGAGACACAGACCAGTGGATACCAAGGCCGAGGAAGCTTCCCCTTGGGTGGAATGCTGGGCTGCAGGTCGCTGTCCAATTGAGAGAGACAGGGGACCATCAGCCCCACACTGCTCTCAACTCCCTCTTCACATGGCAGAAGATTCCCCACACGGAGGGGATAAGCATCCAGCCAGAGGGAGAAGGAAAAGTCTGCGCATGTTATGGGGGTACATGTGCACTTTCTACCCTGTGACCCCCGTAGCAAACAACAAAGGACACATAGGAGGCGCATATGTGCGCTCTCTATGTGATCTCTATGGACCTCCTATGTGCTCTCCATATGATCTTTGAAACTCCTCTCTGGAGGATGAGTTGCTCTTCAGCGACTCCTTCATCACCCCAGCTGTCCGGGGGAAGACGACTTGCAAAAGAAAAACTCAGTTCTTCCACTCTCAGCCCAAGGGACAGAGGCATCATGAAAAATTTTGCAACTCACAGAGAAGAAAGCCTTGGAAGATGGCCTAAAATGGTCCTCTCCTTCCGTTTTATAGGCAAACGGACCAGGAGCAGCAATTAAAGCAGAAAGCCCCGAGGTTCAAAATGCCCTACCCACACGGCCACATGGCCTCCGAAGATGAAAAGAGCGCTCTTCGATGCGCACCAAATGCATCGCCCAAGCTATGACGCATGCCAAAAGATTTTTCCCTGATCTCAAATCGAGAGCCTTAAATGCAGGGGATCGCCCGCTAATCCTTGAGATACGGGCAGGCCTGGGAAATCGCCCAGTGAAAGCGACGCCCTCCAATGGCAAGTCAGTGTTTATGTCATACCTTGAAAAGATCGAGGGGATAAATGATCCCGGAAAGTACCGAGGCAACCTTTTGCAGGTTACAGGGCCGTATTATCTATTTCGGCAAAAAGAAGGTCAGCTCACCTTGGAAAAGACAAGATGCTGGCAGAATAATAAAAAGGCGCAGAAGCCAAGTACTCCTCAATAAAGGCACCTCGATATTCCCCACTCCGACCCAACTGCCCATTATGTCTCGGCATAAACCGAGACATTACCCTATGCTTCCGCTTAAGGCCAAAACTGCCTCTATACATCGAAATAAACCGAAGTATCTCTTCAGCACAGCATGATTGAACGTTATCTTTTGCTTCGATCCGGACTGAGATAGCTTTCGACGCCTCAGCGATAATGAAGTACTCTTTATACTTTGGCCAAACCGTGCGATACATTGCACCCCGACTGGAACTTGTGAAGTTCCCTTTACCTCGGCCAAAGCATGAACATTATATCTTGAGTCTTGCTGAGATCGTCAGGGATTCCACCAAGAGGTTGTTTCGTTTATAAGACTCACGTGATGAAAACAAGCATTTCAAAGATGACAACAAATGCGGGAGTTGCAGAAATTCTTCTTTCATAAAAGGGAAAAATAAAGAGAAAGATACATTAGCCCTCATAGGGGCTTATCATTCCCTCGGGACACCATTGAGCTCTCCCCCTGCCGCAGAGCCGGCTCACCCACCTGTTGCTGAAGGGATGCCACCTGCCTCTCCAGCCGGCTATTGGCTTCACGGAGGAGCTCAATCTCCCTGGTGGAAATGGCCAGATATCGCTCGGTCGTCCTCCAGATTTGCTTGCAATCTGCAAACAGTGAGGCCAAGACCTTCCCATCGATGGTTATCGTGGTATGGCCCCAGTGGAGCCCCCCACTGCCGCCATTGCCACTACTTGGAGTTCCAGTAGACCTCCCTCCACCTTCGGAAGCCATCCTGCTGTCGCAAGCTTGGACAGGCCAACAGAATATCGGTAGAGGAGATGTTTAACAATGGCGTACCCCCCACCAGTATTTAAACTGCTTCTAGTGAGCATTCCGATCGCCTAGGCCATTGATTCCAATTCTCGGAAATCCGCCACGTGTCATCTCAATCAACGCCCGCAGGAAACGAAGAGTTGCCCCCTCTTCGAAGGGATTTATTAACGATACCACGGCGCTCGAGATGCGCCCCCCTTTTTTTCCAGCACCAAACTCCCTCCAAAAGCGCGCCCGCTTCCTCGTCTTGGACAGGCCGAATTACCCGACCACAAACTTGACCAGGATATTGCTGTAATTTTGGCCGTGTCAAGTCGAGCTATCCTACACTGCTGCCGAACCATTTTATACCTTGACCGAAGCATGCCAATTTTTACTTCGGACAAACTAAGCTATCTTGATACCTCGGCCTCGACCGAGATATTTGCTTAAGTCCGAGCCAAACCGGCCCAAGATAGCGAATGAATCATAATTTGTTCGCAGTCAGAAGAAAACTTGGGGAAAAAGATCATCCAAAAGAGGCGATTAAGCAGATGGAGACAAAAAACCCATTCATTAAAATTTTAACCAAATTACATATCAGAAAAACAAAAGCACACAAATGGTCCTCAATGGTCAGTAGCTGGATCAGTTCCAGTAGTGTCCTCAACAACACTCAGAGAGGCTTGGCTCGTTTCGCCCACTTCTAAAGTCGTCGTTCCTTCGGCAGCAGGCTTGGAGTGCCCCTCAGAAGCTACAGCCTCACTTGAACCCAAGATAGCGTCCAGATCGACGTCTGAGACATCTTCGTACTCGGTTTCTTCAGCCCTTGGGGTGTAGGCCTCGGAGGGTTCGACATCCAGAAAAGAGAGGTCCCACTCCGAATGCTCCTAGGATATTTTAGTTCGGGTCTCCTCCTCGCCAAGCTGGAAAGCCTTGGCAGAGGTTGCATCTTGTTCGCCCTGAAGTATGGCGAGATGCCTCTCAACCTCAGCGACTTGACCCCGAAGCGAGGTGACTCGCTCTTTAGCCTCAGTAACCTGCCTTTCGAGCTCTGAGCTCCTTCGATGGCTCGATACTAGTTCTTCTTGTAGGCTTTCTAATTGACCTTGGCCCTCGAGCCTCGCCTTCTCCATCTGCCAATGTGGAATTAGTCAATGCAACAATGAGCCGACAGAGAAAATTAAAAACACTGGGCTATACCTCCTCCTCTTGCCGAGATAATCTTCTGGTTAATTCTTTGACCTTGCCGAAGGCCCTTAGCTTGTCGGCTTTAACCTGCTCTATCCTGTCCTTGAGGTCATTGATCCTCGATTGCCTACTGTTAACTTCTTCCCTGGACTGGGAGAGCTCATTGTCGAGTTTGGACATCCTCTCCTGATGCCACTTGATCCTATCGTCCTTAGCGATAATGCAACGCTGCAGCTGCCGGATCTTCTCTTCTAACTCGCCAAGCATTCTATTCGTGCGACTCCTCTCCTCAGTAGCTTCTCTCCTCAGCCTGTCTCGACTTTCGTCAAACTACTTCTTAGTAGTTTCCATTTCCTCAGTATGCCTGGATCTGGCCTGTGACAATTCCGAGCATACCTTGTCATACCTCGCCCTGAGCCCGTGTAGCTCCTTAACTTCAAGCTTTAATTTGGATGCGTCGTCAAGGGTGGCCTGGTACAACCCCCTCGCCACCGACAAGTTCTTGTTAGCGGTGTCCAGGAGTCACTCAAATTGGTCAGACGCCTCCGCTCGTAGTCGAAGCTCGGTACTGACTCTTTTAGCCTGAACGCTGGCTCCTTTGCTAGGCTCAAATGCTAGCACAGAGCCCTATTGACCAGAGCACTCTACAAAACAAAACTCAAATAAGAAAGCACGATCGAGGTCGCCAGAAAACACCCGGTACTCCAGGATAGCAACTCACCGAGAGGTGTAAGACCTAGCTAACCCCATGAGGGTGGGATTGTCGATATCGGGTAGAAGATGAACATCCTTCGCCATGTTCCGGTGACCAAAAGCGGCGTCGATAAGATCCAGGTCCGCGAACTCGATTGTTGAGGGACCAACGCTCGGATACAATGCCAACTTCATCAAATCAAAAAATGCCTCCTCGATAGCGGGTCCGGACCACCAGGCAGCCCATCCGAGGAGCCAGCCCGAGCAATCTCAGACTGAGAAGCTTTCAATCTCCTGGCCTCCTCCAGCAAAAGTCTAGCCTGCAATTCATCAGATACCTTGGCCAGCACCGGCCTCAATCTTCTCGAGGCTTCGACAGGGGAAACTTCAGCTGGAGGGTCATCGTCCTGTCCTCCTTCTTCACCCAGAGGCCCCTCTTCAATCGCCGGTGCCTGCTCCTCCCCCGCGGACTCCGTCGAAGCCTCAACTTATTCACCAGCACCTCTAGCCTCCTCAAGAGGAAGCTCCCCAGCAGGAGACTCCTCCCAAACATCCATTGCCTATGGCCCAACGTCATCACCCTCTAACCCATCCAAGAAAGGCTCTTCAATGACAGGCTCACCTTGAACTTCCAATGGAGCCTCCTCCGGGCTATCCGCTATCTCCACCACCAGAGGATGAGAGATATCGGCAACCCTTTCTAAGTCCTCCTCCGATCTCCGTTCCTCCATCGCGACTATTGCTTCTTCCCTCGACGGAGAGAACCCCTCTCTCACCGCTGGCACTCCCATGCCCTCTTTTCTGGCCGATGTCTCCAGCGAGTGCTCTCTAGAAAGATGAACCTTCTTCTCATGCTTGCGTCTTTCGATCCTATTGACCTCTCTCAGATGCTTATCCAACTCTTTCCTTATGCGACCCCCCAGCATAGATTTCTTGGCTGTAAGCACAGTAACCGAACAATCAGATTGAGGTATACTCACTTGAATGAAATAAATGGAGGGGAGAAAGAAAGAGACTTACATTGCGGATCAATGGGGCTAAGCCCGGTGGTGAAAAGGGCCTCCTCCGATAGTAAGACAGTGGCCGATAGCATTCGACCAGCAAGAAGGACCCCTAGGTCCTCCCTCTCCTGCTCGGACAAGGCCGGATGCGCTTCTACATCTCTAACAGGACTTCCCCATCCTCATGGGAAGCCGGAACCAATGTTCCCTTTGGCGATGAGGAATCGAACCTTTCATTCCTTTACGGACAATGGTTTATTCATGATCGTCCTGAATGACTTTCGAGGTCCAATATAGGACCACTCCGAGCTCCTTCCGGACATCAGTTGGTGACAAATGCGGAACAGGGGCAGGGTCGCTGTTACCTGAACCCTTTTGCACATCGAGATAAACCCGATGATACTCCGCCAACTGTTGGGCACTACCATTGTTGGGCAGATGTTGTAGAATCTCATGATCTCTTTTACTAAGGGATGAAGAGAAAACCGAAGGCCTACCTTCAGGCTATCTTCGTAAAGAAGATCCCGCCCTCCAGCTCTTGCGAGACCCTGTGCTCAGGCTTCGGCAACCGCAGGACGATGTCCGAGGGAATGCCATACCTCTAGCATATTTTTCCCAGATCTTCGGGAGCAATCTCTGAATCACATCGCTGGGACTCACCATGTTGTTGGTCGCAAGAAGCACCGAACGACATCGCAAAGAAAGTAGAAGAACAAGATTCTCCAGGAGGGGACGAAAGGATGCAGTGAATAGGAATGGCGCTGTTTTTGACTTTACTTCTTTTCGAAGGAAACCGTCTCAAAAGGAAGATAAGGCGTCTCGATCGAGACACCCAGAACCGTCGTTGCAGGTGTCATGAAAACCGGGATTTGCTACATGGCGCTTCCCCAACCGTTGCCCCTAGGAAGCGGCGGTTCCATCCCATAAAGGGAAGACGGCCATGCGGCATTAATTAGTGTGCCATTACACGGGCTGTCAAATCCAAACCCACTCAGATCGTGTCACCTGGAGTTATACTCCCTATACTTCGAATTAGGGAGTGGAGGGCATGTGTTGAGGGGTAAAATTGCCGTTGCATAAATAATCATGCAAGGGGCTAGGATCAACCCTGACTCCCACGTGCTGAACAATACCCGCTAGAGATAAGTCAGCCTCAGTAAATCGGGGCGCCTTAGCCCCTCATCGAGCCAAGGATTTTCAAGGCGCGGATCACATCCTTCGGCCTCAGCCGAGCTATATCATCTCATCATATCCCTCGGCCTCAGCCGAGCTATATCGTCCCTCGGCCTCAGCCGAGCTATATTGTCCCTCGGCCTCAGTTGAGCTATATCATCTCATCACACCCCTCGGCCTCAGCTGAGTTATATCGTTCCTCGGCCTCAGCCGAGCTATATTATCTCTCGGCCTCAGCCAAGTTATATATCATCTCTTGGCCTCAACCAAGATATACCATCTCTCGGCCTCAGCCGAGCTATATCATTCCTCGACCTCAGTCGAGCTATATCATTCTCGGCCTCATTCGAGCTATATCGTCTCTCTTGGCCTCGGCCAAGCTATCTGACTGTGCCTCATCAGCCGAACCATTATTATGCCCCAGCTAGACTCGGACACTCAAGAACCTCTGTGGAATTCGGCGTGGGAGAGTTCAAATTTGTAAGATTCCAAACAGAAATCATATCTGAGAGTGGCCTAAAGCCCTGGAGCATATATACTCGCCAAATCTTGAGACATCAACCAGCTCTCCCAGCCGTCGATCATCTAACCAACAAGATGTGAATCTTACTGACTTCATAACAAACTGGATTCAAATCCTAATGACTTTTGGACCTACGACGCCCCCAGGAAATCAGGTGATCCTCTATAAATAGAGTTGTCTGCCGACTCCTCAGGTATGCGCACTTGCTCACTGGCACATTCTCCTTCTACCTTTGCTCAACCCATTTTCAGCCATTAGCGCTCTGCTCAGAGCTCTCAAGAGGCCACCCTGGAGAGACTCTTCAGCGAGAGCCTTCTCCCCATTTTTATTGATTGCTGATCTCCCTGACTTGAGCGTCGAAAGGTCTTCCGCAGAGGGCCACCCCTAACGCCTCTCGCGTGAGGACTGTTTTGCAGGTCCATCCAGGCGAGAACCCACGCTGCAGCCCGATTGCGCCCGAGTCGGAGGACAATTTTCAGCAGCAACACATTGCATATTTGTTTCCATTTTTAATCTCTCGATCTAGCACCTTTAAATTGGTTGGTATGTTGCTTATTATATGATAATCTCCTCTTTTTCCCAGATACCACAGCTCCTATTTATTTCTCCGGGACCAACGTGCTCAGCATTTGGCCTTTCTTCCCCTTAAATGGTGCTTTTGTTTGGTTTGAATTTGTATTGAGTTTATTCTCTCTCATGTAATTTATGTTTCCAGGTATTGTACCTTTGAAACTATTGTGTGCACGCCTATCCTTGATTGTGTGAAGCTGGATAAATAATCAAAATCTTGAAGAAGATTTGCAAATGAGCTGACATTGTGCACAGTTATGATGGCCTTAATTATTTAGAATTCATGTAGAAAATTCTTGCTCAGAAGAGGAATCCTGTTCTACTTCACCGTTTAGAATTCATGTTAAAATGATCTAAACGTTGTACCTTTGAAATCCTTAGACAAAAAATTTATAACGAAAAGCATATTGGCCTATCATGAGATATTTATTCATGAAATTTAAAAAAGCCTTGCAGTTGCTTTTCTTGAGGGCAATGGTGTTGTGCATCTAAACTTTATTAAATTAGAAAAGAAGTCAAAGCAAGAGTAAGAGGAGGGTGATGAAGAAGGCAAACAATTTCAAGTTCTCCCACTCGAGAAAAATCATCCATGCAGTTTCCATGTGTTCATGATTCAAAGGCAGTCAAATGGAGTTTTTGAGTAAACAGTAAACTAATATCTCTAGCCTAAGACCTTTCCCGATGCCATGACTTCTCTCCAGCAACTAGCCGGTGAGCGGTTAAGGTGTCTAACCTTTGTGCTTCATCCCTAGAGTCCTTGATCTGTGAGTTATGAGATCAAGATATAAGAAAGGTGCCTGGCTGGAGAAGACCCACTCTCTATGCAAAAATGGTCATGGCCTTCTTTAGAAGTTGGAACACAAAGCGAAATATGTGAGGACGACCATAAGGTTCTAGCGGTGACTTTCTTCTTTTTTTTTTTTTTTGATACATATGGGGAGTCACACAAATCTGATACGAGAACAGCCCAAAGATCAAGAAAAGATACATATAAAGAGAGAAGGGAATTCTATCTCCCTGAGATCAAGTTCAGTTAACGAAATGCTGTGCAGCATAGGAGGCAACCCAGTCCATCACAAAGTTTGCCCCAATAAATATGGCGGGCTATAGTAACCGCCGAGTCCTGCAATAATTGCCAACTATCGCAAAGCAAAGGATGGGCATCCTCGCGGTCCGCTCCACCCTGAATCCATCTAATGACGATAGCCGAATCTTTCTCAATGAGGATCCTCTGAATCCGCAACTATCGAGTCGCTATAACAATGGCCGCCCATGAAGGGTTTATTAATTTTGATTAGATATGGTTGAAGACAGACAACAATGGGATAAGCTATGAAAACGTTAAAAAAAAAAAAAAAAGTAAAGAGTGAGGAGAAAGTGAAAGTTTGGAACTTGGTGCTCCTTCATGGAGGTTTACTAATTTTGAGGCCCGGCGTAGAACTAATACAATTCATATAAATAAGCTGCTCGTGTTGCTTCAAGAGGGCACCACTGTAGAAGAGCGTATAGGGATTGGTGGGTGGAGATTTGAATCGGAGGTTGATTTTGATTTCAAGGGAAGAGAGTTTTGACCTTTGAAAGGATATGGGAGCAGGAATAATAGCATGGGAACGTAGTGACTACTTTTCGAACATGCTTCTCGCCAGATAATTTTTAAAGGTTGATGTGTTACATCTGATATAGTACGAGACTGCATTGGGCAGCATCCAAAGAATATTATTTTAGCCTAATATGAAATGTCTCTAGACAGAGAGAAATTTGTCAGCCACTTATTAGTGAGTTGTTCATATGGGTAACTTAGTTGATAGATTAAAAGAAAAAACAAATAATCAGATGAACAATGTACCAGTAAATTTATGGGTTACCCATTTTTCTTAGGAAAAAAATTGTAGGTGAGGGGAGTGAGGAAAAATGAGTCCATCCTTGGCAGAAAAGCAGATGTCTTAGGAAGCAATATGCCCGAATCTCTCAAATCTAGCTTAGTATGAATTGAATCTAACTTAAATATTTAAAATAAGATCGAATCGAATTTACATTTGAGTTTAATATTTATTTATTATTTTATAGTTAAAATATAACAATTGATAATCAAATATGAAATCACAAAAAAATTTAATCAAACAAAAAAGAATCAAATTTTAAAAATAAATATACATAAATCTTGGAAAAATAAAAAATAAAATATTAATATTCAAATAAATGAGAGGATACGTGGTTATTAAGATGAAAGGTGGAATTAATTTAAATTAAAATTTATTTAATAAATTTATAAAATAAATAAGTAATGAAAGATGATATTTATACAACTCAGTTTTATGGAATGGGTCAAATCAGATTCGGGTAAGTTAAAATATTTTTTTATTAATTCAAATTAAACCTAAATGACATATAGAATAGTTTGAATTAAAATAAATGAACAATATAAGATCCATATCAAATCCAAAAGTTTGGTTTGACCTAATTTTTAAATCTAACTTAATTCATAGGTCTTCAAATACAAACCAAGTTGAAACCGGATTATGTTATGGGTCAACTTGATTCATTTAGAACCTTATTAATAAATCCAAAACACCTTTCATAGTCTATTTGATAAATCTTTACCTAAATTAGTCTATTTTCTTTTATTTAGTTATATTTAAATATTTAATTTTTTAATAAATTAATATTTTTACAATGTTTTCGAGTTTATCATTAATCTATTCTTTCAAAATATGATCAGACTCTTATACAATATAAAAATATCCACTATATTAAAAGTTTTATTATACAAAAATATTTATCAAAGTAGGCAATCATTTAATTATATTTGAAAAGTTTTAGTGATTTTGATTTTAATTATCAACTATTATATGTTTTGTTATAGAAGATTGTTGGATTTCTAATTAATTTTCAATTATAGATCTATTTTTTTTCTAATTCCATTGTGGACCTAGATATTTTTTATCAGATCTAAATCATGCAATTGATTCCAACCTATCTTGAATGGCAAATGATATTTTTCATCTTTTAATTGACCCCACTCTGCCTAATTTAATCAATCAATAGGTAGTTATTGATCCAAAATGATGTTATGGGATGAAACTTGATCAGGTCTCAATCAAGCACGTCCAATCCTGATCCAATATAACTGAGGTCATGGCAGTGACTACATTTGTTTAGTATTAGTGATTGGCGAAATGATGGCATGGTTGGCAAAAAAAAAAAAAATTTCAATGTTTCTAAATTTATTATTCATTTATTCTTAAAAATTATGGCTGGACTCTTGTACAGCACAAAAATATTTTTATTAAAAAGTTTTATTATTCAAAAATATTTATAATGTAGACAATCCTTTAATGATATTTGTAAAGTTTAGTCATTTTGTTTTTAATTATTAATTATTATACATTTGGTTATTGGAAGATAGCTGGATTTCTAATCTTCAATTATAGATTTAATTTTTTTTCTTTTAATTTCAATATAGATTTAAATTTTTTATTTAATTTAAGTCATGCAATTGATTTCAACTTAACTTGAACGGCAAATGAGTTATTTTTATTTTTATTTAATTTGATCTGTTAACAAGTTAGATATTAATTCAAAATGATGCTACTAGATGAAACTTGATCATGAGGTTCCGATGAATATTAGTATGATAATGATTAGATTTATTTAATATTAATGGCTGGTGGAATGGCGACTGATTCAACATATTCGAGGTCATGATAGTGTTTGGATTTATTTAGTAACAGTGGTTGGTGGAATGATGGCTTATTCATATATTTGAGGTCATGATAGCGATTACATTTATTAGTGTTAGCGGTTGGTGGAATGGTGACGAGGCTGACAAAAAAAAAAAAAATTTCTTTCATGTGGAAAGAAGAGGATGCAACAGCCAACGACATGATCATTTCATAACTTTTATGTCAACGATAAGAAGTTTTATTGTGATAAATGAAATTTAATCAGATCGCAATCAAGCACGTTGAATCCGATCCTCAAATGGCTAGATTTATTTAGTATTAATATTTGATGGAATAGTAATTTATTAGATATCAATGGTGGATGAAAAAGCAGTTGGAAAAAAATTTTTGTGCATCAAATGCAATGCTGTAGAAATTGTCAACGATTATGCACAAAGACTTTTTGATAGCAGCTGATCGAATATATTTAAGGCCATGATGACGATTAAATTTATTTAGTATTAGTGGTTGGTGGAATGATGACAGCGTTGGCAAAAATAAATAAATAAATAAATTCTTTCCTTACGGAAAGGGGGAATTGCAACAGCCGACGGCTTGGTCTCGTGGCTTTCAATTCACTGAAATTTTAACCAGCCGGCAACCATCACTGGCCGTTTTTCTTTTCCTTTGGTAATCTTTGGTATGCAATTGTGCGAGCGAATAAAACTACTTTCTTTCAACCAGCGATGGTGTACGACGCATTGATAGAAAAGAGAACGATTATTGATTGCTATCGGCACCTAACCAGCGCTGATGATACTCAAGGACATTTTAAATTAAAAACAATACCGTAGTGTTCTTGTGTGAGGATCCAACATAATTAATAAAGGTACGTTGTCATGCCTAGTTTTGTTATCACAAAATCATAGTTCAAAAGTTTATGCTGTGAGGATTGTTTGGAGCGGAAGAAGTTAAATTTTTGGTAACAACAAATTAACATTTCTTCTTCCTTAATTATCAATATTTATAAAATTGAGAACATATGGGATTTTTGGAAATAGTTTATGATACTCGCAACTTGAAAATATCAAATGCCGACGAGCTAGCTTCCTTGGAAATCTGCATAAAATTGTTCATCTAGATTTATAAATCCATAGAGTACCTCTTAATATATTGATTTACGTTAGACCTGTAAAGCTCCTATAGCAATAAAAGCTACCGAAGGCTTTAGCAAGCGTAGAGGCCCATAGCAAATGTGGATGATGCATGAAATCGGCATTGATGGCAACGCCTCAGGAGACAGATCGTCATTGATTATCGATTGGGAAAATAAAACCAAAGAAAACGGCTAATAAAGCTAGCCGTTCCAAGCCACGCCTGCTGTAACGTGTGGAGACAGGCGCTGAAAGTCGTTGTCGTCCTCCTCCAAGTGGGCAACTAATTAACTGACAAATAGTCTGGATTATTTTTTAGGTCTTGCTTTTTCCGCGGCTTTACCACTGGTCATCTTCATCTCTACTTTTGGGACATGGTCTTCGAACCTCTTATATATTAGCTATGAGGGATCATCTAATTACCTCACAGCTTCCCATTTTTTTGCGTTTTGAGAGATCCATCCTCCTCCTTTGATAGTCTCGACGAAATGGCAATGATCCTAAATGCCTTTGTGGGAAGATATGTTAACAAACTTTCAGAATTTCTAGAGGAAGAGATGTCCATGATGCTGGGCGTGGAGGATGAGCTCAGAAGGCTTCAGAGGAGGATGGAGAAAATAAGTGGCTTTCTTGAATCTGCAGAGCGGAAGGGACTTTCAGAGAGAGACATCCGTATTTGGGTGAGGGAGTTCAAAGATGTCATGTATGATGCTGACGATATCATTGATCTTTGTGAGTTCGAGGGCAGAAAATTATTGGAAGGTCATCCGTCCATGGTATGTCATCCTTCATCTTTATTTTCCTGCTTCAGCTGCATCAACTTCCGACGTGATATTGGTAGCAAAATTAGAAAACTCAATAACAGGCTAAAACAGATTGCAGAAGATGAATCAATATTACCTAAACTGGAACACTCTAAGCAAGATGTTCATGAGAGTAGAATAAATCATCGTCAGACTTTTCCTAAGGAGGTTAAGTCTGATATCGTAGGGACGCAAATTGAAGAGGCTACTCAGAATATTGTGCAGTCGTTAATTAAAGAAGATAATAAAAGATATCGTGTTTTGGTGATTGATGGAATGGGTGGAATTGGCAAGACCACTCTTGCTTCTAACATATACAGCGATCAAAGGATCAAAGAGAACTTTCCTATTCGTGCATGGGTGTGTGTTTCTAAGGATTTTTCAGAGATAGAGCTTCTCAAAGAGATGATTAGGAGCATAGGTGGAAATTATGGGGAGGCTCGAACTAAGGCGGAGCTCATACCCAAACTTTCCTCTATTCTTGTGAAAAGATTCTTTATTATATTAGATGATATGTGGAGTTCCGATATATGGAAGGATTTGTTTAGATTTCCTTTGGAAAGTGCAACAGCTAGTGGTAGGATTATCATCACCACACGGATCAGAAATGTGGCAATAGAAATAAGAGCAGATGATGTTCATCATGTTAGTGAAATGGATGATAACACTGGGTGGGCATTACTTTGCAGGAAAGTCTTTGGAGATGATGATGTGGAGGAGGAGGAGATCAATAATTTGAGAGAAATCGGGATTAAAATTGTGAAAAAATGTGATGGTCTTCCTCTTGCAATCAAAACTATAGCAGGGGTTTTAATATCGAAAGATAGAAGTAGCTTAGAATGGGATAAGGTTCTCAAAAGCGATACATGGTCAATGAGCCAGCTTCAAAAAGAACTCCCAGGTGCTCTATTTCTAAGTTATCAAGATTTACATTCGGATCTAAAACAGTGTTTTCTTTATTGCTCATTATATCCTGAGGACTCTTTAATGGATCAGATGGATCTTATACGTTACTGGGTGGCTGAAGGTTTTGTAAAAGTAACACAAGAAGATACACTTATGGAAGATTTAGCAGAGGAATACTATACAGAGTTAATTAGAAGGAATCTTTTACAAGTGGCATATGACAATGAGGTCAGAAGGTGTAGAATGCATGATGTGCTACGTTCCCTTGCTATCTTTTGATAGGGGATGAGAGTACTTTCTGTAGCAATGATCAATCACCTAACATAAATCCCTTGGTTAAACTTCGTCGCTTGTCGATGGTAAACATGAAGGAGAGACTCCCAAATGTGATAAAACAGCAAACCTGTTTGAGAACTCTAATGCTTGAAAGGAGTCCTGGGATAACGATGATTGAGAATGAACTTATTGAGAATTCGCGTTTTCTACGAAGCATAACCATAAATGACACAGGACTTGAGAGTGTTCCAGGCTCGCTAGGAAATCTGTTTCACCTCAGGTATCTAGATCTTGATCGGACAGAAATTAGAGAGTTGCCAGAGTCCATTGGGTGCCTTGTAAACCTGCAGATATTATGCCTGTCTGGTTGTAAATTCTTGCATAAACTTCCTAAGACCATTACAAAACTTTGCAATCTAAGATGCCTTCAGTTAGAAGAAACTCCACTGACTCATGTACCCAAAGGAATAGGCAAACTGAAACATCTTAACCATCTCCAAGGATTTGTGGTTGGCCATAATGACACAGGTGCATCAGACGAGGAGGGTGCGATCTGGATGAGCTACGATCTCTATCCCAGCTGAGATTCTTGTGGATAGAAAGGTTGGAGATGGCACAAGCAGAAGGAGCTTCGACTCTTGCAAATTGTCACTTTTTGAGGACATTAATTTTATGGTGTAAAATAGAAGTTATCCGGTATATTCAAGATGAAGAAATCCAGAGAATTAACGAGACATGTGAAGGGCTCTCTCCGCCCTCCACCCTACAGACGCTTCGGATCTTTTACTTTTATGGTACTGGATTTCCTGGATGGATGATGTCACCTTCATTGGATGCCTCTTTTCCTAACCTGACAGAAATACTGCTCTATCATTGTACATCATGCCCACAACTTCCACCACTGGGCTTATTGCGCCAGCTCAAATTCCTTCGTATTTTGTTTGCCGATGCAATCACAACCATCGGACCTGAATTTCTTGGCCCCCGTGCATCATCGGCACCGACAGCATTTCCCAAGCTTGAAGAGCTAAGGTTTGCAACATGGAAAACTGGGAAGAGTGGTCCATTGCTGAGGAGGGGGTTAGCCAAGAAAGAAGAGAAGCCCCTAAGTTGCTGCCCTGTCTCAGATCCTTGGATCTTCTCTCTTGTCCCAAGCTGAGAGCTCTTCCAGAAAACCTACGGCATGCCACCAGTTTACAAAAATTGAACATTAGTCTTGCCCACAAGCTAACAGAAATCAAAGACCTCCCCTCTCTGACAGAAGAGCTCTCAATTAGGGGAACTCCAATGTTGGAAAGGGTATCCAACCTTCCCTCATTGAAATATTTGGTGATAAGAGATTGCCCGAGGTTGCAGCATATGGAGAATCTCGATAAGTTGCAATGCCTGACACTAGATATCTCAGAGGAGTCTACCATTAATGATGATGGACGGACACCACGCCTCCCGGAGTGGTTATTGGGGCTACTCGGCCAGCATCAAAATGCTCAAGCTTCTCTCCAGAATTTAAGAAAATTTCACTTGATATGCAGATTAGCGCTCCTTAAGACCTTTCTCAAGGATGGCCCCAATTGGCCCATTATTGAGTGGATCCCCGAGGTCAAAATCGAGTGTTATGGACAGAAGGGGCGCTTCTATATTGAGCATACCAAGGCCCCTCCCACCTTTGAAACCAACATTAGGGAATGGGAAGAATCAGACTAAAAGCATGGATCTGCCATCACTTCTTCTTTGGCGAGGTAATTTCTCCTTCCATTGCATATTTGTTTCCATTTTTAATCTCTCTAGCACCTTTATATTGGTTGGTATGTTGCTTATTATATGATAATCTCCTCTTTCCCCAGATACCACTGCTCCTATTTATTTCTCCGGGACCAACGTGCTCAGCATTTGGCCTTTCTTCCCCTTAAATGGTGCTTTTGTTTGGTTTGAATTTGTATTGAGTTTATTCTCTCTCATGTAATAGTTGTTTCCAGGTGTTTTGATATATTTGTAATTTTGTTTCCCTTCCTTTTTTTTTGGATGGCATTATCATTTGCTTGTGTGCAGCTCTCAGAATTTATGTTCAATAAATTATCATTTCTCTGACTCCCTCCATCGCTGACATTTGTTTTTCCCCTCAATATTCGAGACCAATTTGATTTTTTTTTTTTTTTTGAGAAAATAGAGAAGCCAAAAATTAGATCAACTTGAATTAATGTAAGAACTTGAATTACTGTAAGGTTGATATGGGTATTCTAACAAGGAGAGCTATTTTAATTCATGGCCTACGAGAATTCTAGATCAACTTGAGTTCCAATTTTAATTCATGGCATATGAGAATTAAAATACCATACAAAATGGTATCACTTCTCTATGGATTCCTGACAGACACATGAGGTGTCATAATATTGATTTTATGAATTTGATCTTTCTGTAGGCTACAGCTTTTATCACACCTCATGTGTCAATGTCAGAAAATCATAGAGAAGTGATGCCATGATATATAGATGGTATATGGGAATATTTTAGAAGCAAACGCTTAAGGATAAGTATATAAACTTTTGTGTATGCCTATCCTTGATTGCGTAGAACTAGATAAACAATCAAATTTTTGAAGAAGATTTGCAAATGAGCTGACATTGTGCATTGTTTTTTTTTTTTTTTTTTTTGAACAAACGGGCGATCACACTAGTCTAGTGCGAGTCAGCCCAGATAAATCTGAGTACAAAAATTGCTTCAAAGGATAAGGGCAGGGGTCACCCAATCTCCAAGACCACGAGCCGGCATGCTGGGCCATAAAAGTAGCTACCCAATCCGCCGCCGAATTAGCTTCCTGATAAATATGGCGGATCTGGGCACTATCAACCTCCCGCAACATTGTCCAAATGTCCCTAAGGATCGGATTAGTGTGGTCAGGAGGGCAATTATCCTTCTTCAGACAGGAGATGACCGACTTGGAATCACCCTCAATGAATAGCCTCTGAACATGAAGGGTGCGAGCAGTATATGAGATACCCGCCCAAGCTGCATAGAGCTCAGCCATAGGGACAGAGGAATCAAGAGAACCAAAGGCTCCAGCTGCCAATAAGTCACCATGAGTACCACGGATAATGAAAGCAGATTCAGCAGCTCGACCACGAACACTCCCGTCAAAGTTGATTTTGACATACCGTTGGGGGGGTTCCCAAGAGATGAAAACCGTGTACCGGTTCGCTGCCAAAGTAGCAAGGGAACCCCAGAGGCCAGAGAGATCAGAACCAACGCGGGCACAGTCCGCCACCAACAGTCTAATCTTTCTCGCAATAATGTAAGGAGAAAGAGTAACGTTAGAGAAAATGAACTGGTTCCTGGACAACCAAATCTGATACGTCGTAGCAGCCCAAAGGCCTTTCTTTCGGTTGGGACCCTACCGGAGATCAAGAAGAAAGGAGGAGAGAGAAGAGCCCGAATCATCCTGTCTGATGGAGTAGCCTATCATACACCAGACCTGTCTAGCTCTGGGGCAGGCAAATATAGCATGATCTGAAGATTCCTCCTCCAAATTACATAAAGGACAGATTGACTGTATAGAAGGCCCCTCGAGAGAGAAGACCGCAGGATGGAAGACAGTCCCACATAAGCTTCCAAATAAATAGCTGAACCCTGGGAATAATAGGAATCTTCCAAATCCATGCCGCATCCACCGTGCACGGGGACTGAGGCCTGAACATCTTGACCAGATCCCTAGTGGGAGCCTTAGAGAGACAAGTTCTTTGCTAGAGCCTGGAGTCAGATGAGGAATCAAAAATGAGAGGCATCGAAAGAATCCGGCGGGAGAGATCCAATCCAAAGAATCTGGTCACCGAGGGGATATGCCAGGCAGGGGGATCAGAGGAAATCAAATCCTTAACCCTTAAATTGGAAGGGATATCAATGCTGATGAAGGAGGGACACCGAGATAGAGGAAGCTCCGAAATCCATGAATCCTGAATAATATCAATCGATGATCCATCTCTAATCATCCACGAGATATGCTCCGAGATAGCCTGACTATAACGATAAACCGCCCTCCAAAAGAAGGAGCAACCCCGAGGCAAAGAAATAGATGAGGTGGGCGACCAGTCACCATACCACGATCGCATCAGAGAACTCCAAAGGCAGTGCGGCTCCAGAAAGAATCTCGAAGCTTGTCTAGCAAGAAGGGCATCTCGTCTAGTAATCAGAGACTGAATCCTGAGACCTCCCTCAAGGATAGGCATACAAACCATGTCTCAAGATAAAAGGTGCATACCATGACCTTCTTACATAGAAGCCCATAGAAAATCACGAAAGCATCTCTCAATCCTCCTCAAGAAAGTAATCGGAATAGCAGCATTCGACATGAGATACAAGGGAAGAGAGGACATAACCAAGCGAATAATAATGACCCTAGCCATCATCGAAAGGTTAGTAACCTGTCATCCCTCAATGCATCGGCGAACCTGCCTCTCTATAGCCGAATAATCAGAATAACGTGGGCGTCTCCCCGTTATAGGGATCCCCAAATACATAAGCATGTCAGCCTGAGTAGTAATGCCTGACAAATGAATTATGGCTTCCTTGGAAGACCTAGAAGTCTTTGGGCTAAAGAATATAGAGAATTTAAGAAAATTAACCTTCTGACCTGAAGCCTGACAATAACTCTGAATAATAGAATGAAAAGAAGCCGCATCATCAATAGAAGCCTGGCCCAGAAGAATACAATCATCAGCAAAAAGGAGGTGAGAAACGGAGGGCCATCTGACCCGGCCATAAATGGGACAATCCGACGATCAAGCTGAGCCTGACATAAAGCATGGGAGAGATCATCCGCTGCCAGAATAAACATCAAAGAAGATAACGGACATCCCTGCCGTAGTCCCATAGAAGAGTGAAAGAACTCAGACGGGCTTCCGTTGACGATCAGAGAAAAAGAAGGCCTTAGAATACAAGCCATAATCCACTCTATGAACATACCATTAAACCCAAACTCCATAAGAGAGCGATGAAAAGAAACCCAACTCAGTCTATCATAAGCATGCTCCATATCGAGCCTAACAGCCATAAGACTTTGACCTACCGGAGCTCGCTGGAGATCATGCATAAACTCCTGAGCTATGAGGACATTATCCGAGATGGACCGCCCTCTAATAAATGCCCCCTGCTCTACTGAGATGAAGCGAGGAATCACCGAACCAAGGTGGCTGGCCAAAAGACCAGCACAGACCTTATACAGGGTAGTACAAAGACTGATAGGCCTAAAGTGCTGCGAAGAGAAGCATCCACATGCTTGGGCACCAAGGTGATAAAGGTCTGATTCCACTTCAAAGGAATGTGTCTATCATGGAAAACATCCTAGATAGCCTGAACCATCTCCTGCCCAATAATATCCCAGTAGTGACGATAAAAGAAAGGCGGGAACCCATCAGGCCCAAGGGCCTTATCCAGACCATGCTCCCAAAGGGCCGCCCTAACCTCATCCACAGAGATCGACCTGACAAGCATATCATTATCCAAGGAAGAGACCTTCCTGGACTCCGGGACCTAGACAACCGGGCCCCCAGCACCTGTAGACTCTGTCCACCTTGACTAGAAGAAATGGAGAAGCAGGTCCTGGATAGAGTGGAAGTCCTCCTGAATGTTTCGTCATCATCAACTAACCTTCAAATCCTATTGGATGCTCGCCGTTTCAAGGTAGCCTGATAAAAGAATCTGGTATTGCAGTCCCCATCACTAATCCACTGGACCCTGGACCTCTGCCACCAGTACATCTCCTGCTGACGAAGGAGGGAGTGATGATGAGCAAGCAGTCCCTAAGCAAAGAAAGATCCGAGTCTAGCAGAAAGCCATCCTGATCCTCCTTAGCTTGCAAGATCCTGATATTATCTTCAACATTTTCAACTTGTCTAACCAGATCCCCCACCTCCAGCCTATTCCATCTGGACAGCCTATGTCTTGCCATCTTAAAACGGCGAGAAAGCNTCTAATTAATTATTTTTTCTTAATATTTTTCTTCTCACTCTTAGTTTTAACTTATCACTTGGTTATTTATATATATACGATTATCTTTAATCCTTGATAAATTTGAAATAATTTTTATTCTAATAAAAGATTGTGTACTAATTTACTTTGTATACTTTGATAGTATTGTTATGATAAATTTGACAAAACTTAATTTTGTGGCACTAGATATTAATATGGCTGATCCAATGCCATTAGAGAATCGTGAAGGAAGGAAACCTACGGAGCCCCCCTTTGGCCTTCAGGGCCCTTCGGCCACGGTAACATTTATGGCCTCATAAAGCCACGCATACCCAATTGCTCTAAGCTCCATGGCCGGCAGCTCCAAGGCCGATAGCTCCAAGGCCGACAACTCCCTGGTCGACGCCTCCAAGGCCGACACCCGGTGCCTCCCAAGCGGTCGGCACTTTCCTAGCCGGCCCCCGGCGTGTCCAAGCTAGCTGGCCCCGGCACCTCCCAGCCGGCCCCGGCACCTCCCAGCCGGCTCCCGACGTGTCCAAGCTAGGCGGCCCCCGGCACCCTTCCAGTCGGCCCCAGCACTTTCCTAGCCGGCCCCGGCGTATCCAAGCTAAGCGGCCCGACACTTTCCTAGCCGGCCCCGGTGTGTCCAAGCTAGGCGGCCCCGGCACCTTCCAAGCGGCCCGACACTTTTTAGCCGGCCCCCGACGTGTCTGTTGGAAGATTATTGAAAAATTATATGCCCCAATCATTTTGATTTGATGATTACCAAAAGCCATGAGTACTGTAAAAGATATGATATGTTTATTTACATGTGCAATGAATTTATTTTGAACAATCAACGAGAATGTTAAAGTTTGACATTAATCATTTTGAAAGTAACTTTAAGCTCAATGTTTAAGCTTTCAAAAAGAAATTTTATAATTCATAGATTAATCAATGAGTTTTTGGAATACTTCTTGAATTAATTCTTAATGTCAATTTTATTGAATTCAAGTCAAAACAATGATTTAAAATGAATCTGGAATGATTTTAAAGTCAATCAGAAAACTTTCTGATTTTTGATACGTTCCGAGCCGACTCTTGAGTTTCAGAGTCGACTCCCGAGTCGACCCACGTAATTTCACGAGTCGACCCCCGATTCTGTCGAGCCGACTCCATGACTGTGCGAGTTGACTCCGCTCAGACACCAGATGTGTGTTTTTCTGAGCACTTCGCGAGTCGACCCCAACTTTTCATGAGTCGACCCCCGACTTTCAGGAGTCGACACTTTACTTTTGGTGAGTCGACCCCTTTGACTTTCTAAATATTTCTATTTTTGGTATCACGACCTCGAGCCGACTCGGGAAAAGCATGAGTTGACTCCAGCAAATCTGGGCGAGATTTTTCCGGATGCCAACTCAGCGTCAACGGTAAGATTTTTGATTAACGGCTATTTTTCTTTGTCTCTAACGGCTATATTTTTGCAGAATCTATAAATAGAGAAGCCATTTTTAAATCAAAGAGAGACATATAGAGATATTTATTTCAAAGAAAAAGAAGAGAAAAATCGGAAAAACAGAGCTTCAGTTGAAAAAATCCGTGATTCAAAATAGAGTGAAAGAAAGAGTGTGAAATCAAAGGAAGTTCCTTCTGTGTTCAAGCTCAAATCCAAGGAAGCTTCAGAAGAATCCAAGTGCTATTCAAGAGCATCTCAAGAGATTTCCAACACTCAAAGAAAAGAGGAAAAGCCCAAATCAACTCCAACACACATTCCGTGAAGAATCCGAGCTGAGGCCTGGTTCTACACTTCAAAGGAGTTGAAGAAAAGAAGAAAAGCTCAAAGCCAACCAACTGCAAATCAGGCTTATCTAAACCTTTCTTATATTTGATTATTTGCTCATTAAGGAGCTTTGTAATTGAAAAATAATATTTCTATTCTTTGTGTCTAGTTCAATCTGGGGGATTGAACTAGAGGAGGTAGTCTTACCTCGGTACAAGCTTGGGATAGCTTGGGTTAGGGTTTTTGTGCTGGTGAGCCCGGAAAACCAGCTGGGTTCGTTGTGCGCCCGGGAAAATAACAAGTTTGAGTTGTGAGCTTATAAAACAACTCTGCTGTAATCAGGAAGATTATAGTGTGGACCCAAGTGAATCTTGGGAGTGGACGTAGGTGTTGGATACACCGAACCACTATAAACTCTTTGTGTTTGCCGTGTCTCCTTTATCTCTATCTCTATCTCTGTTTTATTCACTGATTGCATATTTTTTGCATTTGCCTTCCATTCATACTAAGCAAACAAACATTTCAAAAAGGTTTAAATTTTTTAAAAACCCAATTCACCCCCCCCTCTTAGGTTGTCATCTGGGCCAACAATTGGTATCAGAGCTAGTGCTCATTAGATTTTGATCACACGATCAAGAGCTAAAGATCCAAATGGCAGCTCAAGTTGGATCATTTGCTGAAGGTCATTCTACGAATAGACCTCCACTGTTTAATGGTTCAAATTATTCATATTGGAAAGCTAGAATGAGGATATTCATTCAAGCTTCTGACTATGAGCTATGGGGTGTTATAATTAATGGACCTAGTACACCCACACATGTTATTGATGGCACTATTGTTCCTAAGCCCGAAAGGGACTGGAATGATAATGATAGGAAAATGGCACAGCTTAATGCTAAGGCCATGAATGTTTTATATTGCTCCTTAGACGTTAATGAATTTAATAGAATCTCCACATGTAATTCCGCAAAGGAGATTTGGGATAGATTAGAGGTTACCCATGAGGGTACCAACAAGTAAAAGAATCTAAAATTAATATTCTTGTTCATAAATATGAATTGTTTAGCATGGAACAATCTAAAACCATTGCATGCATGTACACTAGATTTACAATATTGTAAATGGTTTAAAAGTCTTGGTAAGACATATACTAACTCAGAACTTGTTCGAAAAATTCTTAGGTCATTACCAAGATCATGGGAAGCAAAAATGACAGCAATCCAAGAAGCAAAGGACCTCAACACTTTTACCCTTAGAGGAGCTTCTAGGATCACTTATGACCCATGAGCTACTATGAAGCAGCATGTAGAGGAGGACACAAAGAAGAAGAAAGTGATTGCCCTCAAAGCTGCAAAAGAAGAAGAGAGCAGCAGTGATGATGATGATGATGATGATGAAGAGACTGCTCTCTTAGCCAAGAAAGTTTAAAAGATTCATGAGGAGAAAGAAACCCTTCCACAAGAAAAAATTTGGAGCAAGTGGGAAGGAGAAAAGGATAAGAACAAGGACAAGGACAAAGAAAAAAAGAAAGACCCCTTGACTTGCTATGAGTGTAATAAACCGGGGCACTTTAGGAATGAATGTCCTAAAATTGAAGAAAGCCTACAAAAAGAAAAAGAAGGCTTATGTGGCGACTTAGAGTGATAGCGAAGAATCTTCTTCCGAAGAAGAAGAACAAAAGGAAGTCGCAAATGTATATTTTATGGCGGACGACAATGATGAGGTAAGTTCCGATAACCCTTGCGATGAGTTTGCTTTTGATGAACTATTTGATGCTTTTAATGAACTTGTCGGGGATTTCAAAGGTTTTGAAAAAGAAATACAAGATTTTGAAAAATAAAAATTTAACTTTCATTAAAGAAAAGGAAAATCTTAATAATGAAATTAAGAAACTTAAATCTGAAAATGAAATTTTAAAAGAAAAAGAATTAATTTCAAATGAAAAAGATAAACTAAGGAAAGAGGTTGAAAAACATAAGAACATAGTTGATAAGTTTACCTTAAGCTCAACTAAATTAGACATGTTATTAAATAGTCAAAAAGCAGTTTTTGACAAAGCCGGATTAGGGTATAACACTTTAAGAAAACAAAAATCACTGAAAAATATTTTTGTGCGTGCTGGCCAAAGTAATTTTACTGCTTTAAATGTAATCAAAAAGGACATAAATCTTATGAATGTAAAATTCTAAACCTAATAAAAACTTAAATATTAAAGGAAAGAAAATATGGGTTCCAAAAGGAACAGTTTTGTTAGCTACTAACCATGAAGGACCCAAGAAAGCTTGGGTACCTAAACATAAAGACTTGATCATCTTTGCAGGAATGTCTTGCGGCCAAAAGATCAAAGCAGAAAGTGGTATCTTGATAGCGGCTGCTCAAGGCACATGACGGGTGACAAAGATCAATTCATCACCCTAGAAAGCAAAAGAAAGGAGGAGTAGTTACATTTGGCGACAATGGCAAAGGCCAAATCTTGGGGTTTGGTAACATTCAAATAACTCCCTCCACATTTATTGAAAATGTCTTTATGTTGATGGTTTAAAGCATAATTAATTAGCATTAGTCAATTGTGTGACAAAGGTTTTAAAGTATTCATTTGAATCTTCTATATGCACAGTTGCTAATCCCATTGATAATAGCATTATTTTTATTGGAAATAGAAATGGCAATGTATACTTGATTGACTTAGACAATTTGTCTACTAATAATCATTGCTTAGTTGCTAATAATGCTAATATGAATGAGATTGGTTGGTTGTGGCATCGAAGATTAGGTCACGCAAGCACACACCTAATTTCAAAACTAATTAGAATGGATTTAGTAAAAGGTTTACCTAAAATAGATTTTGAAAATAACAAAATATGTGATGCATGTCAGTTTGGAAAACAAACGAGAAGTTCTTTAAATCTAAAAATGTTGTTTCAACTTCTAGGCCATTAGAGCTACTTCACATGGACCTTTTTGGACCAACTAGAACCACAAGTCTAGGAGGAAAGAAATATGGTCTTGTGATAGTAGATGATTACTCTAGATTCACTTGGGTAATATTTTAGCTCACAAAGATGAGACTTTCTCGATATTCATGAAATTCTTCAAGAAAGTAACAAATGAGAAAAACACTACCATAGTGTCTCTAAGAAGTGATCATGGAACTGAATTTGAAAATCACTTATTTGAAAGTTTTTGCAATGAAAATGGTATTAATCATAATTTTTCTGCACCAAGAACCCCTCAACAAAATGGAGTAGTTGAAAGAAAAAATAGAACTCTAGAAGACATGGCCCGTACCATGCTATGTGAAAGTAAACTCCCGAAATACTTTTGGGCGGAAGCTATTAACACAGCATGTTACATCCTAAATAGAGCATTAATAAGACCTATTTTAAAGAAAACACCTTATGAATTATGGCATGATAGAAAACCCAACATAAAATATTTTCATGCATTTGGTTGTAAATGTTTTGTTCACAATAATGGTAAAAACAATTTAGGTAAATTTGATGCAAATCTGATGAAGGAATATTCTTAGGTATTCAACAACTAGTAAAGCATATAGAGTGTTCAATAAGAAAAGTTTAATTGTTGAAGAATCTATTCATGTAGTTTTTGATGAATCTTTAGCATCAAGTTCCAAAAGGATTTGATGATGAAGATACAAACATAATTGAGAAAGATCTTGAAAAATTAAATATTGATGTATCTTTAGATCAAGATCAAGATGCTAAAGATAATGATTCACCTAAGGATGATGATACTAACGCTAATCATAATGATGTAGATCTACCTAGGGATTGGAGATATGCTTATAGTCACCCTAAGGAATTGATTATAGGTGATCCATCTCAAGGAATAAGAACTAGATCATCTATGAGAAATATTAGTAATCATCTTGCATTTGTATCACAAATTGAACCTAAAACTATTGAAGAAGCTGAAAAAGAAATAATTGGATGTTAGCAATGCAAGAAGAATTAAATCAATTTACAAGAAATAATGTATGGACCTTAGTTGAAAGACCTAAAAATCATTCGGTTATAGATCAAAATGGATATTCAGAAATAAACTAGATGAAAATGGCATAGTAATTAGAAACAAAGCTAGATTAGTTGCAAAAGGATATAATCAAGAAGAAGGTATTGATTTTGATGAAACCTTTGCACCAGTAGCTAGATTAGAAGCCATTAGACTATTACTTGCATTTGCATGTCATATGAATTTTAACTTATTTCAAATGGATGTAAAAAGTGCTTTTTTAAATGGATTTATAATGAAGAAGTATATGTAGAACAACCACCAGGTTTTGAAGATCACGAATTTTCAAATCACGTTTTTAAATTGCACAAAGCATTATATGGTTTGAAACAAGCACCTAGAGCTTGGTATGATAGATTAAGTAAATTCTTAATTGAAAATGATTTTATAAGAGGAAATGTTGATAAAACTTTGTTTTTGAAAAGAAAAGGTAAAGATTTATTAGTAGTTCAAATATATGTTGATGATATTATTTTCGGTGCTACTAACAATACTCTATGTCAAGAGTTTGCTAAGTTGATGCAGGAGAATTTGAAATGAGCATGATGGGAGAACTCAACTTCTTCCTTGGACTCCAAATCAAACAAAGCAAAGAGGGAATCTTCATCAACCAAACAAAATACACAAGAGAAATCCTAAAGAAGTTTGGTATGGAATCAATTAAACCCCTCGGAACACCAATGAGTCCTTCATGCAAGCTGGACAAAGATGAAGAAGGTAAGAAGGTTGACCAAAAATATTATCGAGGTATAATCGGATCCCTACTTTACTTAACTGCAAGTAGACCAGATATAATGTTTGTTGTTTGCTTATGTGCTAGATTTCAGTCTGAACCTAAAGAATCACATTTAATTGCTGTTAAAAGAATACTAAGATATGTAAGTGGAACAAAAATGTAGGTTTATGGTATTCTAGAGACTCCACATTAAATCTGATTGCATACACTGATTCTGATTATGCTGGATGTAAGTTAGATAGAAAAAGCACAAGTGGTGCATGCCAGTTCTTAGGAAGTAACTTAATCTCTGGTTTAGCAAAAAGCAAAATTCAGTTGCATTATCAACTACTGAAGCTGAATATGTAGCAGCTGGAAGTTGCTGTGCTCAAATCCTATGGATTAAGCGACAACTTGAAGACTATGGTATCACACTTGATAAAACACCTATAAGATGTGATAACACAAGTGCAATTAATCTAACAAAGAATCCAATTCAACATTCAAGAACCAAACACATAGAAATTAGATATCATTTTATAAGAGAACATGTTGTAAATAATGAAATTTGTCTTGACTATGTTAACACTGAAGAACAACTAGCAGATATATTTACAAAACCTTAAGTGAAGAAAGATTCTGTTATCTTAGAGGAGAGTTAGGGATTTGTGATCCATTAGAATGAATTTGAAACCCCTAAGGAAATTTTATCTAAGATTCTTTCAAATCCTTGATCTTTAAGGAAATCTTATCTAGAATTCATATCTAATTGATCCATTCATATTCAATGATTATTTTATCAATTTTCATGATCAAATTCTGGACACATTTCAGAAATTTCATGTTTTTGCTCTGAAATGGTCTCGGAGCCGACTCGGTGAGTATCGGAGTCGACTCCAGGTTTCTACTGAAACTCTCGGGTCGACCCCTTCTCGGCGCGAGTCGACTCCACTTCGGGATGGTTTTCTGTGACTGTCCGGAGTCGACCCCTTGCTTTGCGCGAGCCGACTCGAAGTGGTCCCAGGTTGATTTATCTAGGGCAGAGTCGACTCGCCGTTCTTTTCAAACTTTCCAATCTTCAAAATACTCTCTCCAAAATATCTCCAGACCTTCCAAATTCCCAAAATCACTGATTAATCCTTCCAATCGACCAATGGCACCCAAAACTCGAGGTTCCAATCTTGCTGCGGCCGGTGTGAAGAGGAAGAGAGCCGTGAGGAAGACGGTGAGGCGTCCGGTTCGTGAGCCTTCTCCAAGCACGGATTCTACTTCATCATCTTCAACCCCCAATGCTTCTCCAGCCACTACTCCTTCTCAGGTAGATAGATTAGCAGATAGAATCATTACCACGGGAAGAAAAGTGGATTTTGAGTTATTTGAGGCAGAGGGATTTTTATTGGGAAGACAATTGATAGAAATGGGTTGGGAGAAGATTTGTTCTCTGGATTGCCCTACTTATCCCGCTCTTGTAAAGGAATTTTATAAGAACTTGTCTAGAGGAGATCATGGTCTCATAAGCACTGTTAGAGGAAATAGGATCTCAGTGACTGTAGAGCTTCTGTCAAGACTATTGGATCTACCCATGTCAGGTACTGCTACATTTTCTTCTGAAGACCGATGCCCTGCTCTGTCTAAATTACTTAACCGAGAAGTTGTCGTTTTGAGGAAGTTTTTGCAACAACTATCCTAGAACTAATTGCTTCACAACATATGTAGTAGGATTCTTTTTCCCAAAATAGGAAGATTTGATTATGTATCTGAAAGGGACATTTTTGTGATGGATGCTATTGTTATGGGCAAACCATCAACCTTCCCAGTATGATTCTTTGGTATATTGCTGACTGTGGAGGAAAGAGGAAATCAAGCTTGCCCTATGGTATGATCCTCACTAAGATCTTCCAGAGTCAAGGGATTGTTATTTCTGATAGTGAGCCCATGAAGAACCTAAGGCATACAGACTTTTACAGCTTGGCCACATTCATCGGATGGGTTTTATTAAGAGAAACGGGAGATGGGAGAGGAAAGGTTTAGTAGAAGAGAGAACTACGGATGTTGAGGCACCAGGTCCATCAGTTAGACACTCTTCACCTGCACCTCCAGCCCTCCTACTTCTGCACCTGCTCCTACCCCCGCTCAGTTATTTGATCAAGCTTCATCTTCTTCTGCTGGCTTCTCAGATCTACAATTAAAGCAACTCAAAGGACTTTTGGATGATCAGTCAGAGAAATTAAAGTCAGAGTTTGAACATAAGTTCATGAACCTAAAGGAAACTCTATATTCTTTGGATGACAAAATCACTAAAATTGAGTCTACTCTCAGCACTTCTTCAAATCTTTAAGTGGAGATCTCAAGAACATATTTGAAGAGCTTAAAGATATCTGCGGAGATGGAGAAACCTACTCTAAGTGCAATGCGGAGCTACAAGATAAAATTTTAACTGCTTGCACCTTTGTGGATGAGAGGCTAAAAGACTATGTAAAAATCCAATCAGATGGAATGAAGAACATAGTTGATCATTTGATAGGATTGTTAGAACTCATTTCTAATGTATTAAATACTCAATCCTTGCTATGTATGAAGTTATTGTTATGTTTTACATTTTGGTATCAATGTATTAACACTTTGATGTATTAGACTCTGATGAAATGAAATGTCAATTTTTTTACTCAATGTATTTCTTTCTATCAACGAATGAATGAATGTTTATGCTTCTCTACCTTTTTGTTGATAACAAAAAAGGGGAGAGTTTTATAGTTTTATGAGTTTATAGTTTGATATGCATATGAGAAAATCAAATTAATCAATGAGATAATTAATTGTATGATTAAGATTCATAGGGGGAGCTACCTCATTCAGGGGGAGCCTAAGCCTATCTATGAAAACAAAATAAATTCACAAATCAATCATGCATAAACTCAATGTTTTTGTCATCATCAAAAAGGGGGAGATTGTTGGAAGATTATTGAAAAATTATATGCCCCAATCCTTTTGATTTTGATGATTACCAAAAGCCATGAGTACTGTAAAAGATGTGATATGTTTATTTACATGTGCAATGAATTTATTTTGAACAATCAATGAGAATGTTAAAGTTTGACATTAATCATTTTGAAAGTAACTTTAAGCTCAATGTTTAAGCTTTCAAAAAGAAATTTTATAATTCATAGATTAATCAATGAGTTTTTGGAATTCTTCTTGAATTAATTCTTAATGTCAATTTTATTGAATTCAAGTCAAAACAATGATTTAAAATGAATCTGGAACGATTTTAAAGTCAATCAAAAACTTTCTGATTTTTGATACGTTCCGGAGCCGACTCTTGAGTTTCAGAGTCGACTCCCTCAAGAACAGAAATGTCTATCTGTCTCGAGTCGACCCATGTAATTTCACGAGTCGACCCCCGATTCTATTGAGCCAACTCCATGACTGTGCGAGTCGACTCCGCTCAGACACCAGAGGTGTATTTTTCTGAGCACTTCGCGAGTCGACCCAACTTTTCATGAGTCGACCCCCGACTTTCAGGAGTCGACACTTTACTTTTGGTGAGTCGACCTTTGACTTTCTAAACATTTCTATTTTTGGTATCAGACCTCGAGCCGACTCGGGAAAAGCATGAGTCGACTCCAGCAAATCTGGGCAAGATTTTTTCGGATGCAACTCAGCGTCAACGGTAAGATTTTTGATTAACGGCTATTTTTCTTTGTCTCTAACGGCTATATTTTTGCAGAATCTATAAATAGAGAAGCCGTTTTCAAATCAAAGAGAGACTAAGAGAGATATTTATTTCAAAGAAAAGAAGAGAAAAATCGGAAAAATAGAGCTTCAGTTGAAAAAATTCGTGATTCAAATAGAGTGAAAGAAAGAGTGTGAAATCAAAGGAAGTTCCTTCTGTGTTCAAGCTCAAATCCAAGGAAGCTTCAGAAGAAAATCAAGTGCTATTCAAGAGCATCTCAAGAGATTTCCAATACTCAAAGAAAAGAGGAAAAGCCCAAATCAACTCCAACACACATTTCGTGAAGAATCCGAGCTGAGGCCTGGTTCTACACTTCAAAGGAGTTGAAGAAAAGAAGAAAAGTTCAAAGCCAACCAACTGCAAATCAGGCTTATCTAAACTCTATTCTTACATTTGTTTATCTGCTCATTAAGAAGCCTTGTAACTAAACAAACAATATTTCTATTCTTTATGTCTAGCTCAATCTGGGGGATTGAACTAGAGGAGGTAGTCTTACCTCAGTTCAAGCTTGGTTAAGCTTGGGTTAAGGGTTTTTGTGCTGGTGAGCCCTAGAAAACCAGTTGGGTTTGTTGTGCATCCGGGAAATAAAAGTTTGAGTTGTGAACTTGTAAAACAACTCTGCTGTAATCTAGGGTGATTATAGTGTGGACCCAAGTGAATCTTGGGAGTGGACGTAGGTGTTGGATACACCGAACCACTATAAATCTTTTGTGTTTGCCGTGTTCTATTGTCTCTTTCTCTATCTCTGTTTTATTCACTGTAATTTATATTTACTTTGCATTTGCCTTCATTCATCTCAAGCTAAATAATTTAAAAGGCTAATTTTTTAAAGAACCCAATTCACCCCCCCCTCTTGGGTTGTCATCTGGGCCAACAGTGTCCAAGCTAGGTGGCCCCGGCACTTCCCAGCCAGCCTCGGCACTTTCCTAGCCGGCCCCCGGTGTGTCCAAGCTAGACGGCCCCGGCACTTTCCTAGCCGGCCCCCGGCGTGTCCAAGCTAGGCGGCCCTGGCACCTCCCAACCGGCCCTGACACTTTCCTAGCCGCCCCCCGGCGTGTCCAAGCTAGGTGGCCCTGGCACCTTCCAGCCGGCCCCGGCACTTTCCTAGCCGGCCCCCGGCGTGTCCAAGCTAGGCGGCCCCGGCACCTCCCAGTCGGCCCCGGCACTTTCCTAGCCCGCCCCAGCGTGTCCAAGCTAGGCGGCCCCGGCACCTCCCAAGTGGCCCGACACTTTCCTAGCCGGCCCCCGGCGTGTCCAAGCTAAGCAGCCCCGACACTTTCCTAGCCGGCCCCCGGCATATCCAAGCTAGGCGGCCCCAACACCTCCCAAGCGGCCCGGCACTTTCCTAGCCGGCCCCCGGCGTATCCAAGCTAGGCGGCCCCGGCACCTCCCAGCCGGCCCCGACACTTTCCTAGCCGGCCCCCAGCGTGTCCAAGCTAAGCGGCCCCGGCACCTCCCAGCCGGCCCCGGTACTCTCCTAGCCGACCCCCGGCGTGTCCAAGCTAGGCGGCCCCTTCCGGCCGGCCCCGGCACTTCCCAGCCGGCCTCGGCATCTTCGTGCCCGCCGAGTCGGCCCCGGCCATCCTTGGCCGGCCCCTCTCGGCCCCGACGTCTTCAGGCCCGCCGAGTCGTCCCCGGCCATCCTGGCTGGCCCTTCTCGGCCCCGGCATCTCCAAGCCGACCGGGCCGGCCCCAGCCATCCCTGGCCGGCCTCGCCCCGGCACTTCCTGGCCGGGGAGGACGGCCCCGGCTTTCCCCTCTCCGATGGGACAAGACCCATCAACCAGCTGCAGCCACCCACTTTGATGGGACTTGACCTGCAGTCCTGACATATCAAAGAAGGAAGCAAGCTCTGCCATTGCCGCCATCACCTTAAATGCTCTGACAAGTGGTAGAACCCCATGCCTCACAGACATCATCTCTGACACTTCACCCACCAAAGTCATCATGAGGCCTCAACCACTCAAATCAGATAGATTCCATACATCTATAAATTGGGTAAGAGGGACCCCCGACGAGGTAACTGAACTAAGAACTGATAACCACAATAATACTCTTAAACGCTCATTTCTGCTCACAGAGAGCTCTTCTCCGAGCCTCTCTCTCTTTATCTTTCGAGCTTCCTCAAGCTCACGGCTGTTGCCCAGAGCACTGACTTGAGTGTCAGAAGGTCCCCGCCGGAATCTCCGACCCCCGGGACTTTTTGTAGGCTCCCAAACACGAGAAGCTCGCCAGAAGATCCCGGGCTCGTTGGAGAAGGCGACCGGATGCTCGCGGACGTTCAAAGGGGGTGATCTCGCGTCATCAGATTGATCTCTTTTTTCACACCAAAAAGGGCTTATTCGAGCCCCCTTTTCAACTGTGACCTCAGTCGCTAACTTGGGCGTCGAAGGGTCCCACCGGAGAATCCTCTTCGGTCTTGGGACTTCTTTGCGGGCAACCCGGTGAAGCGAAGGTTGGAGAAGCACTTCGTTCCCGACGTTCAGGATCGGTGATTGGGCGTCATCAGATATCATATGTAAAAATTATCTATCATGGATACTTGATGCTGAAATTCATCTGAAGGCTAATGCCCTTGGTGATACAATTAAAGATGGTAATAAGGCATCAAACTAAGATAAAGCAAAAGCAATGATCTTCATGTGACACCACATTGACGAGGGATTAAAAGCTGAATACCTAATGGTAAAAGATCCTTTTGTCCTTTGGAATAGCCTAAAAGAGCGTTATGACCATCAAAAAATGGTTATTATTCTGAAGGCTCGTTATGATTGGATGCACTTATGTCTAAAGATTATATCGTTATGATTGGATGCACTTACGCCTATAAGATTATAAGACAGTAAGTGAATATAATTCAGCTATGCTCAGAATTACTTTCCAATTGAAATTATGTGGAGGAAAAGTCACTGATTAGGATATGTTGAATTTTTTTTTTTTATTTTTAATGCTTCAAATTTGCTCCTACAGCAGCAATATCATGAAAAGGGTTTTAGAAAATATTCTGAATTGATTTTCTGCCTTCTTGTGGCTGAACAAAATACTGAGCTTTTGAAAAAACCATGAAGCCTGTTCAACTAGCTCTGCACCATTCCCTGAAGTGAATGCGACTATATATCAATTTTATAAATAAAGGCGTAGTCGTGGACATGGCCGTGGATGCGGATGTGGTCAAGGATGTTTTGGTTATTGTGGTAGTCATGTTAAAACTCTTTCTCACCACATGAAGTGGGAGAAAAATGAGAAAAAAATTAAGAAAGGCAAAGGGGACTTAAGTAAAAATTTGATGAAAAACTCATGCTATTGTTGTGGAATGAAGGATCATTGGTTGCGTACCTATCGTATGCCAAAACACCTCGTCAAACTTTATCAGGAGTCATTGAAAAAGAATGAGAAAAGATGAAAATAAATTTTATTTCTGAATGTGGCCCTTTTGATATTGGATTTGATTATTTGGATGTTGTTGACTTCTTTATCCAACCAGAAGAAAATAATGCTTGTCTAATTGATAGCATGAATGTATAAGGTTGATTTTAAGAATGCTTACGTTATCAAATAATACCATGCAATAAAATGATGTCTTATTATATATATGTTTGTTTTAAGGAAACTGATGCAATGATGAATAATGACTTTTAATTTTTATGCCTTTATATACTTTGTATTCTAATTTGTATTTCACTACATGACATTCTTTCCATAAAGAAAATGAAATTATCTCGAATAAGATCTTTTATCGACAACAACAATTTATGCCTCGTAGACGTGCTACAACGCACACTATACTTAAAGAAATGAAATACTTCTTCTACTTAAGAATGCAAACAATAAATGTCAATGCAATTTGTGGCAGTGCAAAATTGATTGAAGGCTCTGGAAGAGTCTGTTACCCAGATATTGCAACCTAAGAGGAGGGATGAATTGTGTTCTTTTTCAAAAATTATTAATAATTAGCAAGCATATACTTTTTAGAAAATTTCAGAATTAACAGAAAGTGACATAAAGTGTAGAGAAAATATTCAAGCACCATAAAAATTTAAATCACACAAACATAGGCAATTTATAGTGGTTCGATGTTAATCCTGCACCTACATCCATCCCCAAGAATTTCTTGGGAATTTTTGCTAATCACCCTAGCCAACCTGGTTAGCAACTTGTTTACAAGCACAAGGAAGCCTTACACCTAGCCTTCCAAACTAGCCTCTTATTTTTCAGACATAAGAAAGCCTTACACGGGTAGACCTCTATCCTTACAAGTTTTACCACTGTGAAACTTAAATATCGAGCACAATAATATAACATTATATACAGGAAGCTCCTTAAGTGAGTAGATATTCAAAAGAAGTACTTTATAAAATATGAAGAACACTCTGCGGAATGGATTCTTCCTTTGAGCACGTTGGAGGAATGGATGAAGCTTGATTACTTTTCAGAATATGGCTGAGCTTTGATATCACTTCCACTGATGAAAACTTTTGAAGTGGTACTCTAAAATTTTTTTCAAAACTCTCTCAGTCTTTCCTTCATCACTTAAAATTTCTTTCCCCTAATTTTTTCTTTCCACTCAACTAAGATGAATTGTCTTGCTCGGCTTTTTTTTTTTATGCCTTGGATGAGAGCTTTGGAGGGCCTATTTATAGGGATGAAGCATAATGTTGCCGTTGAGAGGAGTGGAGGAGCATTAAATGCAAGCATTGAATGCTTGCATTAAAAGCAATAAACAAAGCTTAGCATTTAAAGGGAAGCAAGTAAGCTTTGAAAAATTTAACCAGGCAATCAAGACAAGATATGTCGATGGCTCTTTGAAAATCTAGGCAACTAAGGCAGTCAAGCATGCATTTGAAATTCCTTCCTTATGTCAAATAAAAATGGCGAGATGAGAGCTTCATTTAAAAAAACTAATCCCAGACAAATTTTCATTTATGATGGAAGTCTTGAGATAGAGGCTTTGATTTAAAAATTTCACTCAATTGTCAAGGAAATTGGTAGCAATTAAGACACCATTTAATGAGCAAGAGTTAATCCTTTCACATTGCAATCCAATTTTATCGATTAAAGACTTCAGAAAGAGAAATTACAATCATCAAAAGCAGAGTCTATGGAATTTCGGGAAAGGAATAGAAGAATGCAAGTTATTTTTAATGAGATTTACGATTTTGCCACTATGATTTTACAGTTTTACCACTAGAATTTTACAGTTTTGCCCTTGACTGCTTTTAATGGGATTTATAATTTTGCCGTTGTAATTTTATATTTTTGCCATTGGCTGCTTTCTATGGGATTAACAGGATTGCCTTTATTCAATGGGATTTAGACAAGTGTCATGCAATGCTTTGAAAAATAATTTTCATATAATAAATCATCAAAGATAGATTTAGTCATTTAAGAAATGAATGATAAAACATTGAGGAGCCATGATAAACATTTAGACTTGAAAAAATATTTGGACTTGATAAAACATTTGAGCTCAGTGCAAAACACAATCAATAAAAATTTAGATGGACAAGGATGCTTCAGAAAATAATTTTTACGTAAAGAATATCTAAAGCCAGTTTGGCATGTTTTGAAAAATAGAAGCAATTTGTGTTACCTTGATATGTGGAATACCTTAATTTGAAGTAACACCTTTTTTTAATGATAAATTTTCTGAAATAACTGTCTTAACAAAATTCTTAATACTATACTTAATCGTTTTGTATTCATCAAAATCAATACGAGGTCAATAATATCCAATTTTTGATGATGATAAAACCATTAAGTATACAATATATAAAGAATATTTTCGATCTTATCATTCTTTGGCAAGTTGAAGTCAAAGACAAGGTTTCAAAAAAAAAAATATCATAAAATATTTTTCTTCCTTTTTCAAATACACTGTGCGTGTGTCAAATTAATATACATATGATTTTCAAAAATTAGTACATATGCTTTTTCAATTTTTTCAAATAAAAAAAATAATAAATCAGAATGTATGCCTCTTTTTTAATTTTTTTAAAATCAAAAATATGATAAATCAGAATGTATGCCTTTACCTAAAAATTATAATGTATGCCTTTACCTCATAATGTATGGTTTTACCTTTTCTCCCTCTTTTTGTCATTAATCAAAAAGAAGATGAAAGGATATATATAATTTTACTGTATGTCCCAATAAATCAAATAGTATAAGCATCATAGAAATGAACGCAATCTTACATAGATCAAGCAGTTGATACAATTCATATACATCATACAAGTTAAATTAATACAAACCATACAAGCTTGCATTCGTCTCCCCCTAAATATTTCAAATTGATACCATTTGATCTATATGCAATAAAAGTTTCATACACGAAATGATACCAATATCATATAATTCAAGCATTTTATGATCCAAGACTCACAATGGAATCGTGTTAAGCAAGGAGTATGCAAATCAAACTGATACCAAGTGAAAAATAATGATAATTATTGCCCGTTCATACCTTAATTGAACCTAAATCCTTTGTTATAATGGTTGATACCAATAGTTGGCCGGTCGGTTGGTTGGCCAGCGAGGTATTCCAAGGGTATTTTCAATAGTTTAGGGTTTAAAATGCATAAAAAGGAATAGGCATTCAAATATCATGGCCAAATAATTCATAGATGATCTTGATAGTTCATAGGAAATAAGGATCCTGAAGATAAGTTGATAAGGTTTCATATGGATCAAGTTTCATGCAAAGATCATAAGTGTAGAAGAGTATAAAAATCAAACAATCATAGCAGCTTGCTAAATTGAAGGGTCTAGCATACCTAGCTCCCTTTTAATTTCATAAAACTTAGATTCATCAAGGGGTTTTGTGAAAATATCAGTGAGTTGCTTATCAGTACATACATGCTCAAGCACCACATCACCATTATTAATATGATCTCTAATGAAGTGATGTCTAATTTCTATATATTTTATCGTAGAGTGTTGGATAGGATTTTTAATTAAATTTATGGTGCTAGTATTATCATATTTTATGGAAATGTCGTTAAGTTTGATGTCATAATCTTCTAGTTGTTGCTTAATCCATAAGATTTGAGTACAACAACTTTCAGCTGAAATATATTCATCCTCAGCAGTGGATATTGCTACAGAAGTTCGGAAGATAATTTACATGCAAAAACTAGCAAATCAACTGCCAAACGCATTTATTGACCTTAAAAGAGTGACAAAGTCATATATACCAGCTGCAAATGCTTCAATCAGAATTATTGTCCCTGAAAGACAACCTACCACTACTAATAAGATAAAGGGATAAGTAAAGCGTGGTAGACCAATTACTTCCAAAGATAAAAATCCTTGCAAAAGAAAATAAGCAAAGCATTTAGATGACTAGATTGAAGATATCGTGACTCAAGAAAAGATCCCCAGTATAATAACAAAAGTAATTGAGACTCCAGATGAGTCTGTTCGAAAAGAGAATAAGGTACCTAAAATAAAAAAAATGAAGAGATCCCTATCAATTATGTTATGACTGGGGAAAGATGGAATCGATATAAGATGATCGTCGATGATAAGTTAGCATATTATGTTGCGCAAAATATTGAAAATAAAAATGAGGATTATGAACCAATGTCTATGGAAGAATGTAGACATCGATAAGATTGGCCAAAATGGAAGGATGTAATTGATTATGAATTAAAATTGCTAGCGAAACGTAAAGTTTTTGGACCGATTGTCCAAACATCTACTGGTGTAAAATCTGTAAGATATAAATGGGTATTCATGCAAAAGTGAAATAAGGATAATAAAATTGTGAGGTACAAAGCACGACTAGTTGCCCAAGGGTTCTCACAAAGGCCCGGTATTGATTATGAAGAGACATTCTCCTGTGGTGGATGCAACAACTTTTTGGTATTGATTAGTCTGGTAGTGCATAAAAAATTTGAATTGCGTCTTATGGATATAGTGACAGCCTATCTATATGGCTAATGATATCTATATGAAAATTCTAGAAGATTACAATTGCTTGAAAAGTCTAACTCTAATTCGAGAGAACTTTATTTGATAAAATTGCAAAAGTCTCTCTATGGGTTAAAATAAGCATAACGTATGTGGCATAATCATTTGAATGAATACCTATTGAAACAAGGCTATAACAATAATTTCATATGTTCTTGCGTCTTTATAAAGAGATTTGAATCACAATTTGTAATCATTGCAGTATATGTTGATGATTTGAACATAATTGAAACTCTTGAAGAGCTTCAAAGGACAGCAGATTGCCTAAAACTGGAATTTGAAATGAAAGATCTTGAAGAACAAAATTTTATTTTGGCCTGTAGCTCAAGCATCTTAAGAATAGGATTTTTATGCACCAATCTGCTTATACAACAAAAATACTTAAAAGGTTTTATATGGATAAAGCACACCCATTGATAGGGTTGTAAACGAACCGAGCCGAGCTGAATAATGACAAACTCAAGCTCGGTTCGTCAGTTTTTTAGTAGGCTTGAGCTCAGCTTGAATTCGGTTCGAGCTTTGATAATGAAGCTCGAGCTCGGTTCGAACTAAATTTATCAAGCTCGCGAGCAGCTCGAGCTCGATTCGTTAATTACTCGTTTAGCATGTTTGACGAGCTTTATTCGAGCTCAAGCTCGTTAAGCCTGTAATCGAGCTCATTAAGCATACTTTAGTTTCAAAAGTTAACCTGTAGAAACTAATGCATTCACTCAAAAGTATAACTAATTATACATAAATAACAACTAGTATATATGACAACAAAAAACACCATAACAACTTAGTCCATGAACTATAAGAAGCACACCATAATAAATCAGTACTAGAAATAGTAACAAATCCATTACAAGATGAAAATGACAAGAGTTACAAGAGTCAAACACAATACAATTTTTCTCGTAAAAAATTAGTACAAGAAATGATAAGAAGTCCACTGCAAGATAAAAATTTTAAAAAGCTACAAGGGCCAAAGACAATACAGTCTTCCTCTTCATCTTCCTCAACTCTGCTCTCTCTTTTCATGCCATGAAAACAAATATTTAGGAAGCAAGTCAGTGCATAAACCATGATCTGCCTTGCAAAACCAAACACAACACACCAATTGAGCAACAATGAAGGCTTAATAATCAAGCATAAAATTCAGATTTCTAGAATAACCAATATTACCAGTCCATGATAAGAACCAGAAGTACAACTCTTCAATCACAATTAAGTCAGCTGAATATACTGAATCTCTTCCTTTTCCTTTTACATGCACATAACAATATCACAACATTAAATACATGCAGGATAGCAAGAAAACTATGCATTCAAATGAACCAAATTAAATGAGCAGCAAAGTTAATATACTCACTTTTGCTTTTCTTTTGATCCTATAATGAGCATGCAGCCAATCTTGTACATAGAGTAAAATTTGGACAGTTTCTGTTCCCAAAGAGGCACGATATGGATCAATGACCCTACCACCAGCACTAAAAGCTGATTGGAAGCCACTGTGGTTATTGGAATTGATAGCACATCACAAGCCATCTTTGACAAAATCCTAAACTTCAAATTGTTCATCTTCCACCATACCAATGCATCAAAATCACTATCATCTTGACAAAGAACAACTCCTTCCTCCAAGTACACATCTAATTCTGACTTCACTTGCTCAACTGTATCAACATTTTTAATACAGTTAGAAAATTGTGCCCTTACTTTTCCTTTTCCTTTTCCAAGAACATTACTTGTACAACTAGAACTTTCTTTTTGAGTTTCACCTTGAACATCTTTTTCAACAAGATTAGCTTTGTGATCCTCAACATACTCGTTGTACAATATCTGTAATGTCTCACGAACTGTGGTGATGTGCTTGGCAGCCTCAACTATAGAGTAAATCTCTAGAAAACACCATTCAATCAATTTCATCTTGTTTCTTGGATCTAAAACTGCTGCTATAGAGATTAACAAGTTGCAGTCACCCCAATATTTATCAAATTTCACCTTCATCTTGTTAATCATGCCTACCATATAAGCACCCTCACTCACATTTGCTTCATTTAACAACTTTTTTATGCTATAAAGTTCAGTGAGAAATAAGTTTAAAGTTGGATATTCACTACCTGAAATGAGGTGGGTCACTTTATTAAATTCTTCAAGAAATGAACAAACAACTTCAACCTTCTTCCAATCCTCCACACTTGGTAAAAAATTATAATTAGTATCCCTTTGTTGATACCTTGGAAAGACATCTTTAAACTCTAAGGCAGCTGATAACATCATGTATGTTGCATTCCACCTCGTACAATAATCCAACATAAGCTTCTTTGAAGATAGTTTCAGCTGCTTTGCAATTTCACTAAATGTATTAATCCGGCCCTCCGAAGCAGCTATATACTTCACGCTTTCACGCACATTGTAAATCACACCTTCAATCTCGGATAACCCATCTTGCACTAATAAATTCAAGATGTGCGCGTAACATCTTATATGAAATAATTTTCCATCAAGTGGAAGATTCCTTTTGTAAGAGAGGTTTTCCTTTAATGTCTGAACAACCACATCATTGTATCCAGCATTATCAACTGTTACTGACCACACTTTAGTTTCAATTTCCCACTCAATCAAACACTTGTTTAGCACATCAGAAATGACAACACTGATATGGGGTGGAGGAACATCACAAAAATTTAGATTTTGCTTTTTCAAATGCCCACTGGAGTCCACATAATGACAAGTGACAACCATATACGAAATCTTTTGATCTGATTTCCACAAGTCTGTAGTCACACTGACCCTATCCACATCCTTTAATGCTGCCATCACTTTTTTCTTCTCCATTTCATAACTGGTTACACAGTCTTTCTTTGCAGTAGCACGACTAATTCTTTGATAATATGGAGTAGCTGTCTTCATCAACAATTGAATAACTCATATTCTGCAAACAGAAATGGCGGCTCATGAACAATAATCATATGGGAAAGGATTTCTCTGATCTTCGCATGATCATACTTAAAATTTTGCACAGCATTCACGGTTTTCGACTCCGCTAAAATTATGGTGACACTAATATTTTTCTGCCCTTTCTCATCTATTTTCTTCCTCATACATCCCTTGAGGTGCCTAAGAAAATGCGTTGTAGCACCGGTCTTGTTCATTGTCAACCGATGTTTACAATGAATACACTCAGCCTTCACTGTCCTATCTGGAAGAGTAACCTCTTTAAAGTCAGTCCATGCTTTGGATGTACGCTTTCTTTTCTTTGGAGCATATGGATTACCCTCTTCTTCATCAATGGTGTCAAGTTGATTCACATCCTTGCTTTGATTTGCTTCAGCAGTATCGTTTGCACTTGGTTGAACTTTTCCCAAAATAGGACTTGTGGCAGAATCCTGAGTTGATATGTTTATTGCTAACATTTTGTTGTTCTCTTTTAGCTAACAAAACCTGAAGAAAAATGAAAACCATATAAATACACAATAGTTTTCAGTATTTAGGTAAAACAACAACAATAGGAATCAAAACAATTACTCCAAATCCCACATTGTGGAATACAAGCATTCTGAAACCTTCAGGATATATTTTTTGCCTTATTGAAAATGATAAAGTAAATTTGGGTCATGGGTCAATCGGTTCGATCGGATAAACCGGTTTGATCGAACCGAATGACGTCATAAATAATTTTTAATTTAATAATATAAAAATAATAAAATATAATATTAAACTATAAAAAAAATATGTTTGTTGTTGTCCATGAAGAGAGCTGAATGACAAAATAAACTCTCATGCCTAATTGAAAAACAATGGACATCTAATGGTTGATGGAGGAAAATATGATAATGGAAGGGGCATGGGATTTAATCAACTAAAAAAAAAAATTCAGATATATTTTTAACAGCACCTGAATAATTTATACAATTATAGGTAAAGAAATATAGTTGCTGGCCACATAAACAATTTAGTCATAATGGTTGAAGTTATCAATTTCATTGGGAAATGCATTAAGATTTCATACAAGGGAGATGACTATGATATTACTGATCATTGAGGGCAATTGTTGGCCTAGATGACAACCCAAGAGGGGGGGTGAATTGGGTTCTTTAAAAAATTTAACCTCTAATAAAAATTGTTTGCTTAATATGAATGAAAGTAAATGCAATGCAAATATAAAGCACAATCAACGAGATAGAGATAGAGATAAAGACAATAGAAGCACGGAAAACACAAAGATTTTATAGTGGTTCGGTGTATCCAACACCTACATCCACTCCCAAGATCCACTTGGGTCCACACTATAATCTCCTCGATTACAGCCGAGTTGTTTTACAAGCTCACAATCCAAACTTGTTGTTTTACCCGGGATCACAACGAACCCAGCCGGTTTTTCGGGCTCACCAGCACACAACCCTAAACTCAAGCTAATCTAGCTTGACCCGAGGTATACAACCTCCACTAGTTCAATCCCTTTGATTGAACTAGGCACAAACAAAAAGAATATAGTTTTTCAAAGATACACAGCTCCTCAATGAGCAAATATTCAAAAATAAGTAAACAAGTTTAGAAAAGCCTGATTTGAAGTTGTTTGGCTTTGAGCTTTTTTTCTTTTCTTCTTTTCCTCTTCTCCCTTTGGAATGATGAATCAAGCCTCAGCTTTAATCCCTCACAGTCGTTGCAGTTGAGAAGATTGGAAATGGAAGAAACAGAGCTTTTACTTCAATTTGGGAAATCCACCGATTTTTTGATTTGGGCGCCTTGGATTCCTTTGAGCTTTTTGAAGTGGAAGGATTTGAATTTGAATGCTTTTCTCTTGGATTTCAAGCTCAGGGTTTCTCGGATTTTTGATTTGAAATATTTTCTAATTTTCCATTCTCTTTTTCCTCTTTTTCAAACGGGTGTTTTCCCCCTTTTTATAGATTTTTTTTAATCCATTTGGGAAGGAAACTAGCCATTGGAGTGTACCTGGAAACAAAATATATCCGTTAGAAATTAGGTAAAAAGGAAATATTACCGTTAGAGCTGACCTGACATTTTAAATTTTCGTCCTAGTCAGGTTGGAATCGGCTCCAACTTTTCAGGTGTTGGCTTTAGATCGTTTTACCAAAAATAGAAATTTCTGAGTTCGTTGAGGAGTCAGCTCCGAAAAAGTAAGTGTCGGCTCGCCATCGTCAGGTGTCGGCTCCTGAATACTGTAGGTGTCGGCTCCAGGATGCTCAAAAAAACAAGCGTTATATCCCCGCATCAGAGTCGGCTCCAGACACTGTAAGTGTCGACTCCGAAACTCTAGGTGTTGGCTCCGGATCGTATCAAAAATCAGATTAAAATTGAATTGGCCATGGGGTCAGCTCCAGATTTTCTAGGTGTCGACTCCAAGCTCTGAAACTTTGAACTCTGATTTGTATTTGATTCAAAATTCATTTCTTAATTCCTTTAAATTGATCAAATAAATTTAAGTCCTGAAACACTTATAAAATCCATTAGTAATCAAATAAATATACTAATTCCTTTATTAATCATCAAAATCAATAAATGGATCAACAATCTCCCCTTTTTGATGATTATAAAAACATTGAGTATATGCATAGAATTCTTAAATTAAAAAATTATCAAGGAAGTGATCTTCACGAGTAAGCTCCCCCTGAATAAGGTAGCTCCCCCATGAAGTTCAAATTATTCTTCCTCTTACATATTTGGTACTTAAGATTTCTTTATGCATAGTCAAATCAATTTGATTATTAATCCACATCAATTAAATAACTCAATATCATATTAATCAATTAACTTCATTAATGTTTTCATATTAATCAATTAAATAACTTGATTTTTCATATTAAACAATTAATGCAACATAACTTTCTCCCTCTTAATGCATATACAACCATAATTCTCTCCCCCTTTTTTGTAATCAACAAAAGGTAAAGAATATTTCACATTGCATTAAAAGATAATTTTCATTGCATCAAAGATAATTTCATTTCAACAAAAGTCAAGTATTACATAAAAAAGCTTTTTATTACATCAAAATACTCATTCATCAAAATATAGCCTTCATTACATCAACACATAAACTTCATTACATCAAAATGTAAACTACATTTCATCATTACATTAAGATATTAACATTAAACATTCATTACATCAAAAGTTCTTCCTCACTATTCTTGTTAAATGATCTACAATATTTTTCATTCCATCACATTGAAGCTTAACATAGTCTTTAAGTCTCTCATCAACAAATGTGCAAGCTGTTAAGATTTTATCTTGAAGCTCGGCATTGCACCTTGAATAAGTTTCACTATCTCCACAAATCTCTTTAAGTTCTTCAAAGATGTTCTTCAAATCACCACTTAAAGATTCTGCAGAGGAGTTGAGAGTTGATTCAATTTTTGCAATCCGATCATCAAGTGAATAAAGTGATTCTTTTATATTCATGAACTGACTGTCAAACTCATCCTCTGAGCAGCAAATAAACTTTTTAATTGCTCCATTTGAAGGTCTGAGAATCCAGCTGAAGAAGTGGATGGTTGATCATTAACATGTGCAGGTGCAGGAGCAGGAGCAGGAATGGGACTCCTAGGCTATGGAAAAGGAACCCTAACTGATGGTCCAGCCTCGCAAGGCTCAGAAACTCTCGGCACAGGGGCTCTCTCATCAAGGTGTCCTTTCCTATCCCACTGTCCATTCACTTTAGCAAAACCCATCCGATGCAATGTTGCCAAACTATAGTAGTCAGTGTGCCTCAGGTTCTTAGATGGTTCATTCTCTTGAATTACAACCCCTTGGCTCCTGAAAACCATAGTAAGCACCATGCCATACGTAGGGATGATCTTCTCTTCCCTCCAGCTTCGCCATATAAAATCATCATAGCTGCAAGGTTGATTGGCTGTCCAGTCAAAACACTATCCATAACAATAATGTCTCGCTCCGAGACATACTCAAACCGACCGATCTTCGGAAACAAATTCTATTGCAAATGTTGTGTAATAATCTCAATTCCAAGGGTAATTGATTAGCTCTAATCTCCTCAAACTCTGTTACTTCCCTTCCTAACATCCTCGAAAGAGCCGCTGACCTATCACTGTGCATGTCAGCTGCTAAACCAGTAATTGGGATGCTAAGGAGGTTTCCAAGCTTTTGAAAAGTAAGTGAATCCTCTTATTTCTTACTGAGCTAACTAAACCGCCATCACCTCTAGCCAAATTAAAATAAAATTCTTTTACTAAGGCTGGATAAGTGGGAACATCAAGAGAGCAGAGCTTATCCCAGCCCATTTCTTTAATTGCCTACATATTGAGAAACCCTCGGTTTCAAATAGGTCAAAATCAATCTTTCTCCCCATTGTGATAACCCTCCCGGCTAAGGTATCTACCTGAGTGGAAGAGGTGTTGGGGTTGTCTGAATCCGTGACGAATCACTGCTTGGAGTCGGCTCACGAGCGGAACGACGCGTGGACCATTTTTCCGTGGTCACCGGCGCTCCAACCACTGATTCCCTCCTTTTGGGTGCCATTAGATCTTTGGGAAGTTTCGATTTGGATGGAATTAGAGATGGGGAAGTTTTGGAAGAATTTTGGAGGAGTTTGGTTAGGATTTGAGAAGTTATGAAATGATGAGGTGTCGACTCTGCCCTAATAAATCAATTTTGGAATCTCAGGTGTCGACTCCCGCAAAGTCGGGTGTCACTCCAAATCGCTAACACAGTCAGCGCTCGAACTGGAGTCGGCTCCACTTATACGGGTGTCGGCTCCAAGGTCAAGGACCGAGAGCGACACAGTCAGAGGTGTCGACTCCTCATTCTGAGGTGTCGACTCCAAAGACAGTTTCAGAAAAAAATAATAATTGAGATTCAAATGACTGAAACTTGTCAAAAAGAGTTCAATAAAAATTTCAAAAAATCTTTGAAATATCAAGGATCAAATAGCTTAAATGACTAGATAATTTGTCCTTAAAATTATGAGAGGGTTTTCAAGAAATTTATAGAAATCTAGATTCTCATTCCTTAGGGTTTCAAAATCACTCTAAAGGGTCACATATTCCTAATTCACCTCTAAGATAACAAAATCTCTCTTCATTCAAGGGTTTTGTAAATATGTCAGCTAATTGTTCCTCTGTATTAATATTCAAGACAGATTTCATTATTAGCTATGTTCTCTTATGAAATGATATCTAATTTCAATGTGTTTTGTTCTTGAATGTTGAATTGGATTTTTAGTCAAATTTATTGCACTCGTGTTATCACATCTAATTGGTGTTTTATCAAGGGTTATGCCATAATCTTCAAGTTGCCTCTTAATCCAAAGGATTTGAGCACAACAACTTCCAGCTGCAACATATTCTGCTTCAGCAGTAGATAATGCAACCAAATTTTGCTTTTTGCTAAACCAAGAGATTAAGTTACATCCTAAGAACTGACATGCACCACTTGTGCTTTTTCTATCTAATTTACATCCAGCATAGTCAGAATCAGAATATGCAATTAAATTTAAAGTTGAGTCTCTAGAGTACCATAAACCTACATTTTTAGTTCCACTTAAATATCTTAAAATTTTTTACAGCAATTAAGTGAGATTCTTTAGGTTCAGATTGAAATCTAGCACATAAACATACTGCAAACATAATATCTGTCTACTAGCTGTTAAGTAAAGAAGAAATCTAATCATACCTCTATAATGTTTTTGATCTACTTTCTTACCATCTTCATCTTTGTCCAATTTGCACAAAGGACTCATAGGAGTTCCAAGTGGCTTGATTGACTCCATTCCAAACTTCTTGAGCAGTTCTTTTGTGTATTTGGCTTGATTGATGAAAATTCCTTCTTTGCTTTGTTTGATTTGAAGTCCTAGGAAGAAGTTGAGTTCTCCCATCATACTCATTTCAAACTCACCCTGCATCAACTTAGCAAATTCTTGACATAACAAGTTGTTAGTAGCACCGAATACAATATCATCGACATATATTTGTACTACTAATAAATCTTTATCTTTTCTTTTCAAAAATAATGTTTTGTCAATATTTCCTCTTACAAAATTATTTTTAATTAAAAATTTACTTAATCTTTCATACCAAGCTCTAGGTGCATGTTTCAAACCATATAGTGCTTTGTATAATTTAAAAACATGATTTGAAATTCATGATCTTCAAAACCAGGTGGTTGTTCAACAAACACTTCTCATTTATAAATCCGTTTAAAAATACATTTTAACATCCATTTGAAATAAATTGATATGCATATGACATGCAAATGCAAGTAATAATCTAATTGCTTCAAGTCTAGCTACAGGTGCAAAAGTTTCATCAAAATCAATTCCTTCTTCTTGATTATATCCTTTTGCAACTAATCTAGCTTTGTTTCTAATTACTATGCCATTTTCATCTAATTTATTTCTAAATACCCATTTTGATCCTATAACAGAATGATCTTTAGGTCTATCTACAAGAGTCCAAATATTATTCCTAGTAAATTGATTTAATTCTTCTTGCATAGCTAACATCCAATTATTATCTTTTTCTGCTTCTTCAATAGTTTTAGGTTCAATTTGAGATACAAATGCAAGATGATTATTGATGTTTCTCATTGATGATCTAGTTCTTACTCCTTGAGATGGATCACCTATAATTAATTCTCTTGGATGACCATAGGCATATCTCTAATCTCTAGGTAGATCTATATCATTATGATTTGCATCAACAACATCAACACTAGGAGAATCATTATCTTTAGCTTTTTGTTCATGATCTGAAGATACATCTATATTCAATTTTTCAACATCTCTTTATAGAATGTTTGTATCTTCCTCATCATCAATCTTTTCAGAACTTGATGCTAAAGATTCATCAAAAATTACATGAATAGATTCTTCTATAATTAAGTTTCTCTTATTAAATACTCTATAGGCTTTACTAGATGTTGAATATCCTAAGAAAATGCCTTCATCAGATTTTGCATCAAATTTTCCTAGATTATCTTTGCCATTATTATGAATGAAGCACTTACAACCAAATGCATGAAAATAACTTATGTTTGGTTTTCTATTATTCCATAGTTCATAAGGTGTTTTCTTAATGATTGGCCTAATTAGAGCTCTATTAAGAATGTAGCATGCCGTGTTTATAGCTTCCGCCCAAAAGTATTTTGGTAGGTTGCTTTTACATAGCATGGTATGGGCCATGTCTTTTAAGATTCTATTTTTCCTTTCAACTACTCCATTTTATTGCGGTGTTCTAGGTGCTAAAAAATTATGATGAATGTCATTTTCTATGCAAAAGTTTTCAAATAAATGATTTTCAAATTCAGTGTCCATAATCACTTCTTAGAGACACTATGGTGTTGTTTTTCTCATTTGTGACCTTCTTGAAGAATTTCAGAAATAATGGAAAGGTCTCATCCTTATGAGCTAAAAATAATACCCAAGTGTATCTAGAATAATCATCTACAATCACAAGACCATATTTCTTTCCTCCTAGACTTGTGGTTCTACTAGGTCCAAAAAGATCCATGTGAAGTAGTTCAAGAGGCTTAGAAGTGGAAACAATATTTTTAGTTTTGAAAGAATTTCTAGTTTATTTTCCAAATTGACATGCATCACAAATTTTATTATTTTCAAAATCTAGTTGTGGAAGTCCTTTTACTAAATCCATTCTAATTAATTTTGAAATAAGGTGTGTGCTTGCATGACCTAATCTACGATGCCACAACCAACCAATCTCATTCATATTAGCATTATTAGCAACTAAGCAATGATTACTAGTAGACAAATTGTCTAAATCAATCAAGTATACATTGCCATTTCTATTTCCAATAAAAACAATGCTATTATCAATGGGATTAGAAACTGTGCATATAGAAGATTCAAATGATACTTTAAAACCTTTATCACATAATTGACTAATGCTAATTAAATTGTGTTTCAAACCATTAACATATAAGACATTTTCAATATATGTGGAGGGAGTTATTTGAATGTTACCAAACCCCAAGATTTGGCCTTTGCCATTATCACCAAATGTAACTACTCCTCCTCTTTTGCTTTCAAGGGTGATGAATTGATCCTTGTCACCCGTCATGTGCCTTGAGCAGCCGCTATCGAGATACCACTTTCTCTTTGATCTTTTGGCCGCAAGATACTCCTGCAAAAATAATTAAGTCTTATATTTAGGTACCCAAGCCTTCTTGGGTCCTTCATGGTTAGTAGCATAAAAGACTGTTCCTTTGGGAACCCATATCTTCTTTCCTTTATTATTTAACTTCTTGTCAATTTTCTTAAAATTGCATTCAAAAACTTTGTGTCCCTTCTTGTTACAGTAATGATATGTAACATTATCATTGTTTTGTTCCTTTCTAAAAAAGTTTTTGACAAATTTTTGCTTTAAGTTAGGTCTATAACCTAAACCAGCCTTATCATATACAGCTCTTTGATTACTTAACAATAAATTAAGTTTTTCAGAACTATAAGTGAATTTATCAACAATATTTTTATATTTATCAACTTCCTTCTTTAGTTTATCATTTTCATTGGAAATTGATTCTTTTTCTTTTGATAGATTTTTATTTTCAGATTTCAGCACTTTAGTTTCATTATTAAGATTTTCTTTTTCTTTAATGAAAGTTAAATTTTTGTTTTTCAAAAACTTATATTTCTTTTTCAAAACTTTGAAATCACCAACAAGTTCATTAAAAGCATCAAACAATTCATCAAAAGCAAAGCCATCACAAGGATTTTCGGAACTTACCTCACTGTCGTCGTTTGCTATAAAGCAAATGTTTGCAACTTCCTTTTGATCTTCCTCTGAAGAAAATTCATCACTATCACTCCAGGTTGCAACATAGGCTTTCTTCTTCTTCTTAAAAGTCTTTTTCAGTTGAGGACAATCATATCTATAATGCCCCGGTTTCTTACATTCATAACAAATCAAGGGCTCTTTCTCTTTGTCATTGTCCTTATCTTTTTCTTTTTCTCCTTCCATCTTAGCTCCAAATTTCTTTTTGTGGAAGGGTTTCTTTCTCCTCATGAATTTTTTGAATTTTCTTGCTAGAAGAGCTGTATCATCATCATCATCATCATTTTCACTACAGCTCTCCTCACTTTCAGCAGCCTTAAGAGCTATGGTCTTTTTCTTTTTCACATCCTCTTCTATGTGCTGTTTCATGGTCAATTCATGGGTTATTAGGGATCCTAGAAGCTCCTCTAAGGGTAAGGTATTGAGGTCCTTTGCTTCTTGGATTGTTGTCACCTTCGCTTCTCACGTTCTTGGAAGTGACATGAGAATTTTACGAATAAGTTCAGAGTTAGAATATGTTTTGCCTAAACTTTTCAAACCATTTACAATATCAGTGAATCTAGTGTACATGCATGCTATAGTTTCAGTTTGTTCCATGCTAAATAATTCATATTTGTGCACTAGAATATTGATCTTAGATTCTTTAACTTGATTGGTACCCTCATGGGTAACCTCTAATCTATCCCAAATCTCCTTTGCAGAATTACATGTAGAGATTCTATTAAATTCATTAGCATCTAAAGAGCAATACAAGACATTCATGGCCTTAGCATTGAGCTGTGCCATTTTCCTATCATTATCATTCCAATCCCTTTCGGGTTTAGGAACAATAGTGCCATCAACAATGTGTGTGGGTGTACTAGGTCCATTAATTATAACACCCCACAATTCATAATCAGAAGCTTGAATGAATATTCTCATTCTTGCTTTCCAATATGAATAGTTGGAACCATTAAATAAGGAAGGTCTATTCGTAGAATGACCTTCGGCAAATGATCCAACATGAGCTGCCATTTGGATCTTTAGCTCTTGATCGTGTGATCAAAATCTAATGAGCACTTGCACTGATACCAATTGTTGGCCCAAATAACAACCCAAGAGGGGGGGTGAATTGGGTTCTTTAAAAAATTTAACCTCTAAATAAAAATTATTTGCTTAAGATGAATGAAAGTAAATGCAATGCAAATATAAAGCACAATCAACGAGATAGAGATAGAGATAAAGACAATAGAAGCACGGCAAACACAAAGATTTTATAATGGTTCGGTGTATCCAACACCTACGTCCACTCCCAAGATTCACTTGGGTCCACACTATAATCTCCTCGATTACAGCCGAGTTGTTTTACAAGCTCACAACCCAAACTTATTGTTTTACCCGGGATCACAACGAACCCAGCCGATTTTTCGGGCTCACCAGCACACAACCCTAAACTCAAGCTAATCTAGCTTGACCCGAGGTATACAACCTCCACTAGTTCAATCCCTTTGATTGAACTAGGCACAAACAAAAAGAATATAGTTTTTCAAAGATACACAGCTCCTCAATGAGCAAATATTCAAAAATAAGTAAACAAGTTTAGAAAAGCCTAATTTGAAGTTGTTTAGCTTTGAGCTTTTCTTCTTTTCTTCTTTTCCTCTTCTCCCTTTGGAATGATGAATCAAGCCTCAGCTTTAATCCCTCACAGTCGTTGCAGTTGAGAAGATTGGAAATGGAAGAAACAGAGCTTTTACTTCAATTTGGGAAATCTACCGATTTTTTGATTTGGGCGCCTTGGATTCCTCTTTGAGCTTTTTGGAGTGGAAGGATTTGAATTTGAATGCTTTTCTCTTGGATTTCAGGCTCAGGGTTTCTCGGATTTTTGATTTGAAATATTTTCTAATTTTTCGTTCTCTTTTTCCTCTTTTTCAAACGGGTGTTTTTTCCCCTTTTTATAGATTTCTTTTAATCCGATTTGGGAAGGAAACTAGCCGTTGGAGTGTACCTGAAAATAAAATATATCCGTTAGAAATTAGGTAAAAAGGAAATATTACTGTTAGAGCTGATCTGGCATTTTAAATTTTTGTCCCAATCAGGTTGGAGTCGGCTCCAACTTTTTAGGTGTCGGCTCCAGATCGTTTTACCAAAAATAGAAATTTCTGAGTTTGTTAAGGAGTCGGCTCCGAAAAAGTAAGTGTCGGCTCGCCATCGTCAGGTGTCGGCTCTCGAATACTGTAGGTGTCGGCTCCAGGATGCTCAAAAAAACAAGTGTTCTGTCCCCGCATCGGAGTCGGCTCCAGACACTGTAAGTGTCGACTCCGAAACTCTAGGTGTCGGCTCTGGATCGTATCAAAAATTAGATTAAAATTGAATTGGCCATGGGGTCGGCTCCAGATTTCTAGGTGTCGACTCCAAGCTCTGAAACTTTGAAATCTCTGATTTGTATTTGATTCAAAATTCATTTCTTAATTCCTTTAAATTGATGAAATAAATTTAAGTCCTGAAACACTTATAAAATCTATTAGTAATCAAATAAATATACTCAATTCCTTTATTAATCATCAAAATCAATAAATGGATCAATGCATCATGATATATGAATAAGTTGAGAGCAATATCTACATACCAACATAATTTCATTAAATAATAATTAATGAAAGTAGAGAGAAGCAAACAAACAGAAAATCATTTATTATTTAAAACTGTACTAGTTATTTTAAGTTAAGACTTTTCATTGAATATTAAAAAAATAGATTTCTTTTTGTTTCCTATTCATCTTTAACCAGAGAAACCACTCGTCTGCTACCAGAAGACACAAAGAAACCAATAGACGAAGGCTTCTGACATGAGAAACAGAGAAGAGAGAGCATAAAAAGAACAAGGAAGAAGACGAAGTACAAAGTTGGGCAGAAAAAAAAAGTTAAAAGCAATCAAAAGACAGAAGAGGAAAAAGCATTGGGATAAAAAATTAAAAAAAAAGAAGGAAGCATACCCGAGAGGAGAGGCAGAGGTAACGGCGAGGACGGGAACAAAGGCAAGGACAGAAACGAAGGAAGACAAAGGGGCAGACTATTTAAAAACCGTAAAAAATCTAACTCTAACTTTATTTTTTAAACCTAGAGGTCTAAAAACCGGGGTTGAACTGGTTCTTCAAAACCCAACCGGTTTAATGGTATTATTATTAAGTTAACAGTTATAATATATAACCGAGCCTTAAACGAACATGTTCGCGAGCCTCTATATGAACATGTTGGCGAGCTAACGAATCAAACTTTATTAAGCTCGAGCTCGGCTCGTTAATTTTTTTGAGCTCGAAATTGTGCTCAAGCTCGGCTCGTTTACCTTCACGAACGATTCCGAACAAGCTTTTTTCCGAACCAAGACCCGAATAGCTTGTGAGCGGCTTGGTTCGTTTACAGCCCTACCCATTGAGTACTCCGATGGTCATAAAGTCACTTGAAATCGATAAAGATCCTTTCCGACCTAAGAAAGATGACGAAGAACTACTTGGTCCTGAAGTTCATATCTTAGTGCAATAGGTGCATTAATGTATCTTACGACTCACACTCGACCTGATATATCTTTTCAGTAAACTTGTTACGAAGATATATCTCTTCGCCTACAAGGAGGCATTGGACAGGTATTAAGCACATATTTCGAAACCTAAGAGGTATAATGTATATGGGTTTGTATTATTCAAATTTGTCCAAATCCGAGTTAATAGGTTTTGCAGATGCAAGATATTTGTCTGATCCTCATAATGGTCGATCACAAATGGGTTATGTTTTTAAATATGGTGGCACTGCTACTTCATGGTATTCTACAAAGCAAACAATTGTGGCTACATCATCTATCCATGCCGAAATTCTGGCAATTCATAAAGCAAGCCAAAAATGTGTATGGCTTAGATCGGTAATCCAACACATTCAGAAGATATGCGGATTATCCTCTCAAAAGAAGGTACCAACTATTTTGTATGAGGATAATACAACCTGCATAGCTCAACTGAAAGGAGGGTATATCAAAGGTGACAGAACAAAACATATATTCCCAAAGTTCTTTTTTACTCATGACCTTTAGAAGAGTGGTGCTATCAATGTTCAACAAGTTCAATCCATCGATAATCTTGCCGATTTATTTACGAAAGCACTATCTACAAAGAGATTTGAAGAGTTGGTCCAAAAAATTGGACTACGACGACTCTAAGGATCTCGAATGATAATTTTAAGGGAAGAATATCAAGAGATGCAGTCAAAAAGGGGAGCAAAATACTATACTCTTTTTTTCTTAGCTATGGTTTTGTCCCATTTGATTTTTTTGGCAAGGCCTCTCAATAAAAAAACATGAATGATATACTCTTTTCCATTCGCTAAGAATTTTTCATGGGTTTTTACTTAATAAGGTTTTAATAAGGTATGATCAAATAAATGGATATCCAAGGGAGAGTGTTATAATACTACCGGATGAGGGGTAAAATTATCATTGCGCCAATGCTCATGCGCACTATCAAAAGGGTCAAGACCAATCTCGACATCCCGTCGGCCAACTATCATACCTGGAAAACAACAGAGCCAAATCGTCTTCGACATAGTTAAGTCATCCCGGCGATCCAAGCTATTCTCATGCCATGGTAAACCAAGCTACTCTCATGCCACGGTAAACCGAGCTATTCTCATTCCTCGGCGAACCGAGCTATTCTCATCCCTCGGCAAACAGAGTTACTTCTACGCCTCGGCCAGACCAAGGCGTTTAAACATCTATGCGGAATTAAGCGCGGGAGAGTTCAAATCCATGATGGTTGAACAAGACTCAAACGAAAATTATGCAAATAATACCAGAAATGACTTAAGGCCTACAGAAGTCGCCTAAGGTCTACAGAAGTGGCCTAAGGCATACAGAATCGTTGAATCTCAAAGCATCAACCAACTCTCTTAGCCGTCGATCCTCTAACTAACTAGATACTGATCCCACCGGCCCCGTAACAAACTTGATTCGAATTTGATTCAAATCTGAACGGTTTTCGGACCCCCTATGACATGCCCAAGGAATCAGGTAATCGCCTATAGATACCCTAGTCCTGAAGTCTCTCAGGTACGCTTTCACTGAGACTCTAACAAAAAAACTCCTTTGAAGCTTGAGCAGAGCTTTGAGTTCTCGAGATGCCATTGATCTTGAGGAACTCTTCTGCGAGAGCCTTCTCCTCACATCTGCTTGCTGTGAATTTCCATTGACTTGGGCATCAGAGGGTTTTCCGCAGAAGGCCACCCCAGACACTCTCTGTGCTAGGACTATCTTGTAGGTTCCATCCAGGCAAGAGATTAGCATCCAGATCCAGAGCTAAACTGCATTTGAGTCAGAGAACGGATTTCCGCACCAGCAGATTGGCGCTAGAGAAAGGGCCTCAAGTCCGTAAACTTGTAATCCAGGAGACAAGGTTCAAAATCAAGAGAAGAATCCTCTAATGGCCAGTCAGAAGAGAGCCACATCTGGTACTCAAGATTAGGCCGCCTCTCAAAGGTCTGATCCAATCAGCAATGTAGCACCTCCGCTACCACCGCCGGCTGAGACCCCTTCACCATCGGCAATGGCAGTGACGCTGGACCAATTCGCTACCCTGGTTCAGCAAGTCCAGGCACTGACCCATTTGGTCCAGGGGCTCCAGGGGATTTCCTATCCAGCTGCCCCTGCTTTGCAGCTTCATGAGAAGGCAGCTGCTCCCATCCCGCCAGCAATTTCTTCCTCCAATCCGCCTGAGGCTGCGGATTATCTTCATCAACCCGCGAAGGCCAAGCCAGCGCCACAGTGGGCTGGAGAGAAGAGCTCGCTCAAATCTCGACGAGCTCGTTCTCTTTCTCCAGTGTCTTCTCAAGATTCGACACTGCTACCATCCTTCCATCGCCCAATCCCTTCTACCACTCCGAATGAAGGGATTAGGCAGCAGATGCAGAAGATGCGTCGGGAGTGGCGTCAGGAGCTTGATGCCTCTAAGTAGGCCTCTTTGTCCTAGCCAAGGGCGGAGCAGGGAATTTCTTTCTCTGAGGATATTATGCGGGAAGTGATCCCTCCCCATGTAAAGCTTTCCGCCATCGAGCCGTGTCATGGATCTGTCGATCCCGATGACCATCTAAGTAGTTTTAGATCCATCATGATGTTCCACGAAGTATCGGATGCGATCCTTTGCCGTGCCTTCCCCTCTACTCTCAGGAGATCTACTAGAACCTGGTTTAATAGCCTAAAGCCAGGTTCCATCGATTCTTTTGATGAGCTGAGTCATTTGTTCATCAGCTAGTTCGTTAGTAGTCGTCGTCAACAACGGAGATCTGATTCCCTCTCTGAAGTCAAGCAACGGGAGGGGGAATCTCTGAAGAACTACCTTGGCTGTTTCAACACGACCCTTCTGGAGGTCGACCACCTCAATTACAAGATAGCCATGTCTGCCTTGGCGGGAGGAGTATCGAAGGAAGGGGACTTCTACTTGGCTCTGGAAGTTAATTACCTGAAGAGCCTCTTTGATATGATGTCCTTGGCGGATAAGTACGCCAGGGTCAAAGAATCGCGAAGGTCGGCTCGAGCCGAGCAATTGAAGAAGAAGGAGGCAAAAGGCTCAGAGAAACATCGATCCTTCCATCGTGCCAGCCCGCCTCATTGCCAAAGAGCTCCTCCACAGCCTCTTCAAGACCGAACCCGGAGTCCGGCTCGAAGGTTTGATTGATACACTCCTCCCACCGCACCGAGGGCGCAAATCTTGATGGAGATTGAGGGCCAGATTCCTCGGCCTCCTCCTCTCTGGGGCAACACGACTCGACGGGACATGACCAAGTATTGCCGCTTCCATCGAGACCACGGGCATGATACGAGGAGTGCTGATAGCTCCAGAATGAGATCGGATGGCTAATTCGATGAGGTAGGCTGGACCGATTTAGGAGGGCACCTGAGCCAAACAATGAAGGAAATTGCCAGCCCGAGCCTCGCCAGCTCCCTCCACCGAATCCTCCAGTTATCAGCAACATCAATATGATAATGATGGCTGGTTCTACGTCAAACTGGCCGAACGAGGAAGAAAATCCACCGAAGAAGACTCAAGTTGATGAGCTCTCCTTTTCTGATGAGGACCTCTGGGAGGTACAATACCCCATGATGATGCCCTAGTTGTATCTCTGAATATGAACAGCTATGATGTACACCGCATTATGTTTGATAGTGGAAGCTCTATTAATATTTTATATTTTGATGCCTTTGTGAGATTGAAATTTCGGACGGAAAGCCTCCGGGCCATAGAATCTATCCTAGTAGGTTTTACGGGCGACTCCATAATCCATGAGGGAGTTATTACTTTAATAGTTCGAGCAGACACTTGGCCCAGTGTAGCCACTATGCTCATGGATTTTCTTGTGACCAAGCTCCGGTCCCTTTACAACGCTATCCTCGGCAGACCAGGACAAGTATCTCTCAAAGCAATCATTTTCATTCCTCATCTCGTCATGAAGTTTCCTACCGACTAGGAGGTGGGGGTTGTCTGAGAAAGTCAAATTATAGCTCGACATTGCTTCATAGCCGACCTTCAATCCACAAAGCCCAAAGTTGACAGGCTGGATGCTCGAGAGGACTCCGCCGAATAGCAAGGAGAGCCAGTCGAGGAATTAGAGAAGGTGCCACTCGACGAAGCTCAGCCCGATTGAGCCATAAGGATTGGGTCATAACTAAAGGGAAAGCCTCGGTAGGACTTGGTCGAGTTTCTTTGGAAGAATGCTGACGTTTTCGCCTGGTCTGCATTGGACATGCCTGGAATTAATCCGGATGTCCTAGTTCACCGCCTCAACATGGATGAAGCATTTCGGTCGATCAAGCAAAATAAGAGAAGCTTCGCCCCCCGAGCGTCAAAGCTATCGAGGAAGAGGTAGACAAGCTCATTAAAGCCAACTTCATTCGGGAAGTTAATTATCCCGACTGGCTGGCAATATAGTTATGGTGAAGAAATCAAATGGCAAATGGAGGATCTGCATCGACTTCACCGACCTCAACAAAGCTTGCCTAAAGGATAGCTTCCCTCTTCCTCGGATCGATCAGCTTGTGGATTCAACTTCGAGCCACCAAATGCTGACTTTTATGGATGCTTATTCGGGTTACAACCAGATTTGGATGGCGCCCGAGGATAAAAAAAAAACTGCCTTCATCATCGACCGAGGTATTTATTGTTACCGGGTTATGCCTTTTGGTTTAAAAAATGCAGGTGCAACCTACCAAAGGCTGATCAATAAAGTCTTTAAGAAGCAAATCGGTCAGAACATGGAGGTGTACGTTGATGACATGCTGGTAAAGAGCAAAGAGGCATCTCGGCATATTAAAGATATTGCAAAAAGCTTTGCAACGCTCTGAAGGTACCGGATGAAGCTCAACCAAACCAAATGTGCTTTCGGAGTTAACTCTGAAAAGTTCTTGGGTTTTATAGTCTCTCAACGAGGCATCGAGGCGAATTCATAAAAGATCCAAGCCTTGCAGCATATGGCCCCTTCGGGATCAATCAAAGAAGTGCAACGTCTCACCGGAAGGATAGCGGCTCTCAACCGCTTCATCGCTCGATCAACCGAGAGATGTTTTCCCTTCTTCAAAGCATTCCGGTTGGCCAGGAACTTTCAATGGACCCCAGACTATCAGAAATCTTTCGAAGATCTCAAAAAATACCTCGGCTCACCACCTCTCCTTAGTAGTCCAAAGCCAGAGGAAATGCTGAGTTTATACCTGGCAGTCTCTGAGGACGCTATTGACTATGTGCTGGTCAGAGAGAAAAACAAAGTTCAAAAACTGGTCTATTATATTAGCAAATTTCTCAGAAACGCCGAGGCAAGGTATACCCGGGTCGAGAAGATGGTACTGGCTCTGGTAATGTCGATCCAAAAGCTGCGGCCGTATTTTTAGGCACACATTGTGACAGTCCTAACCGACCAACCCATCAAGTCAATCATCCATCGTTTGGAAGCATCGGAAAGAATGACCAAATAGGCCATTGAATTGAGTGAGCATGACATTCAGTATCAGCCTCGTCCAGCCATCAAAGCCTAGGTCCTAGCAGATTTTCTTCTTGAATGCACCATACCGGAAGATGGTTCCGCTCCGGACACCCGCAAATAACCAAGGCCCGATGCTTTGTGGCTATTCCATATGGATGGATCCTCTAGTGCAAGTGGTTCTAGCGCTGGTTTAGTCCTCACTAGCCCAGAGGGGGCAACTTTTGAATATGGCATCCGCTTCTCCTTCCCGGCCTCTAACAATGAGGCAGAATATGAGGCTTTGATCGCCAGACTTCACATCGCCCGCGAGCTCAAGGTCGCAAAGCTAAACGCCTACACTGACTTTCAGTTGGTGGATGGCCAGGTGCGAGGAGAGTTCGAGGCTCGAGAGCCGAACATGATTTAGTATCTTCAAAAGGTGTGTAATCTATCATCCTGCTTTGCTGAATTTAAAGTTATTCAAATCCCAATGGCTGAGAATGCGCGCTGACCTTTTATCCTGCCTGGCAACCACTGACTCGATGGATCTCGAGCAGAAGTTCTACTTGGAAGTCCTAGAGAAATCTAGCACTGCCAATGCTGATCAAATAATGCAGGTCGATGTCGAACCATCCTGGTTGGATCCTATGCTTAAGTATCTCAAAGAAGGGTTGCTCCCTACTGATAAAAAGAAAACAAGGAAATTAAAGATGCAATCATCTCATTATGTTTTAATTGATGATCGGTTATATAAGCGATCATTCTCTATGTCGTTGCTTAAGTGCCTTCGCTCATCAAAGGTCGACTATGCTCTTCGGAAGGTTCACAAAGGCATCTGTGGTATTCATCTTGGCGGCCGAGCTTGTGCCACAAAGTGCTGCGTTAGGGTATTATTGGCCAACTATGCAAAGAGATGCTGATGACCTCGTTCGAGCTTGTGATTCGTGCAAACAATATTCAAATGTTCAAAGGCTCCCCTCTGCTCACCTAATGCCTGTATCATCCGCTTGGCTTTTTTCCAAGTGGGGAATGGATATTCTTGGTCCTTTTTCCCTCGCCATAGGGCAGAGAAAGTTCTTGTTTATAGCAATTGACTATTTCACCAAGTGGGTTGAAGTCGAGGCAGTCGCCTAGATAACCGAAGCTCGGGCTAGGGATTTTGTATGAATATCTATCATTTACCGATTCGGTCTTCCTCACACCATCATCACTGACAATGGAAAATAATTTGATAATCCTAAGTTTCGAGAGTTATGTGAGGATCACGACATCCTTCACCGCCTTACTTCGGTCGGGCATCCTCAAGCTAATGGGAAGGCCGAGGTGACCAACCGAACCCTTCAGTAGAAAATTAAAGCTCGGCTTAACTGAGCACGAGGTAGATGGGCAGAGGAGCTTCACCACGTACTGTGGGCTTATCGAACCACTGAGAGGATCCCCACGGACCAGACTCCATTCAGAATGGCTTTTGGTACGGAGGCTATCATCCCTGTGAAAATTGGGCTCCCTTCCTCTCGCATGGAAGGTTATTCGGAGGAATCTAATGATGAGCAACTCCAAACCAATCTGGATCTAATAGAAGAAGTCAGGGAGAAAGCCCGGATCTAAATGACTGCCTATCAACAGAGGATAGCCCATTATCACTCCACCAAAGTCAAAGGAAAATCCTTTCTCCCTGGCGATTTAGTACTTCGAAAGGCATCTATTTCAAAGCCGCTGGAGCAAGAGAAGCTGCCCCCAAATTGGGAAGGTCCCTATCAAATTATGGAGGTAATCAGGCCCGGCACCTACAAACTCCAGGATCTAGATGGAAAATCTATCCATAGGATATAGAGCTTGGATAATCTTCGTATATATCATCAGTAAGAGTACGCCTTCACTAAACTCACTCTGTTTACCGCAACAAAATTTTATTTTCAAAGGTCTGCAAAGTTTTTGTTTCAATTGCCTTTCTTCTGAAAACTGCAATGAGAAGCAGGTCTTGCTCAATAGAACTCTCAAGCCTCGGCAAGGCCGAGTGATCTCCATACCTTGGCCGCACCAAGTAAAATATAATCTTTCAAGCCTCGGCAGGGCCGAGTGATCTCCATACCTTGGCTGCACCAAGTAAAATATAATCTTTCAAGCCTCGGCAGGGCCAAGTCATCTCCGTACCTTAGCCATGCCAAGTAAAATATAATCTTTAAAGCCTTGGCAGGGCCGAGTGATATCTCTGTACCTTAGCCGTGCCAAGTAAAAATAATCTTTCAAGCCTCGGCAGGGCCGAGAGATCTCCGTACATTGACTGCGCCAAGTAAAATATAATCTCTCAAGCCTTGGCAGGGCCGAGTGATCTTCGTACCTTGGCCATGCCAAGTAAAATATAATCTTTCAAGCCTCAGCAGGGCTGAGTGATCTCCATACCTTGGCCGCGCCAAGTAAAATATAATTTTTCAAGCCTCGACATGGCCAAGTGATCTCTGTACCTTGGCCGCGCCAAGTAAAATATAATCTCTCAAGCCTCGGCAGGGCCGAATGATCTCCGTACCTTGGCCGCGCCAAGTAAAATATAATCTCTCAAGCCTCGGTAGGGCCGAGTGATCTCCGTACCTTGGTCGCGCCAAGTAAAATATAATCTTTCAAGCCTCGGCAGGGCCAAGTGATCTTCGTACCTTGGTCGCGACAAGTAAAATATAATCTCTCAAGCCTTGGCAGGGCCGAGTGATCTCCGTACCTTGGCCGCACCAAGTAAATAATAATCGTTCAAGCCTCACAGGATCGAGTGGTCTCTGTACCTTGGTCATGCCAAGTAAAATATAATCTCTCAAGCCTCGACAGGGCCGAGTGATCTCCATACCTTGGCCACACCAAGTAAAATTTAATCTTTCAAGCCTTGGCAGGGCTGAGTGATCTCCGTACCTTGGTCGCGCCAAGTAAAATATAATCTTTCAAGCCTCGGTAGGGCCGAGTGATATCTCCATACCTTGGTTGCACCAAGTAAAAATAATCTTTCAAGCCTCGGCAGGGCCGAGTGATATCTCTATATCTTGACCGTGTCAAGTAAAATATAATCTTTCAGGCCTTGGCAGGCCAAGTAAAATATAATCTTTCAAGCCTCAGTAGGGCCGAGTGATCTCCGTACCTTGGCCGCGCCCAATAAATATAATCTTTCAAGCCTCGGCAGGGCCGAGTGATATCTTTGTGCCTTGGTCGCGCTAAGTAAAATACAATCTTTTAAGCCTCGGCCAGACCGAGTGATATCTTCGAATAATCTCTCAAGCCTCGGCATGAATGAGTGACTCTTTCGAAATGACAGCAAAGCCGATTGATTCCTCTAACGCTCTAGTGTGGCTAAACTGCCCTATCATGCTTCGGCAAAGTTAAGCAACCTTTCTTTGCGCATCAGCAAGATTAAACGAGTCATTTCTCCCAAGGTAAAACCCACTTCGTCATTCGGCAAAACCGTGCCTATATTATGAATTAGCAGGGCCGCCCATGCCTCCCTCTGACCTAAACAAAGGTGAATGCTCTCTCCGCAAAGGACTAAGCATCGCTAAAATGCCTAACGAAAGCAAAGTGTCTAAAACGCTACTAGCGATTGTGAACTGACACTGTAATTCGAAAGGCGTGGCATATACAAAACGACTCTTATGTTGGAACAACACAAACACATTAGCAGAGGAAATAATATTTGATGCAGAAAAAGCAATACCTTCTTTATTGATGAAAAATTACAACCTCTTGAGAGGCATTACAAGTGCATCATAGCACAGAAAATAAAGCGAAATAAAATAAAAAGCTTGGGTAAGCAGCTCCGATTGATGACGTTGCTCCCGCTTTCGATCCAAGAAATCAGAGAAACCAGACGGCTCTATTGAGTTGCTGGTTAATGCCAAAGAACAAAGGAGGCCATCCCTTGGGTACCTCCATTGGATGAACTAAGGGATCCAAACTAGATCGAAACCCATGGATGCCAATGCCGAGGCTGCCCCCACTTAAAGCGCCAAGTCGCAAGTCACTGCCCAAGAGCATAGACAGCGACCCAGTCGGTGCGCTGAGTTGCTAGTCACTTCACAAGAACATAGACAACAACCTAGCACTACTTACCTTCCTCCTCATTGAGAGCCGGATGATGGACCCCCGGACGGATGAACTAAGGGATCCAACATGGCGTTCAGTCAAAATGGACTGAGGATGAAGGAAAGTTCATGTAAGCTAGGGGCCCATAGCTGTTTGCATTTCCAGTGGTCTGAAGGGCCCCATGGCAAGTGAAAGGAGCCATACAGGGGGAACATGCGTGCACTCCCCATATGACCCCTATATCCGTCCCCGTGCGCTCTCCGTATGACCTCCGAGACTCCTCCTCTGAAGATTACTTGCTCTTCAGCAACTCCTCCATTGCCCCAGCTATCGGGGTCAAACCAACTTTCAAAAGGGGAGCTTGACATCACCACCCTTGACCTCAATAAAATAGGAGCCATGAAAATCTCTCTGATCCACAGGAAGAGAAGGCTTTGAGGAATGCTCAGATACCTTCCGCTCCCCCCCTTTTTACAGGCAACAAACCGGGAACAGCCATTAAAGAAGAGGGGACCCCAGAATCAGAAATGCCACAGTCGCACTACACTCAGAGCCATGTGGCACACCGAGGAAAAAAGAGGGTGCATCCCAAGATATGTTGAGCATGCCTTTCAGGCCGTGACAAAGGGCAAAAGATTTCCTTCTGATCTCGAATCAAGAGCTTTAAATGCCAAAAACTGCCTACAAGTCTTTGGGATATGGATAGGCCTAGGAAAACCCCCGTCGAAAACAACGTCGTCCAATGGCAATCGAATGCTTAGCGCATACGCAAAGCGGACTCACGTTGGAAAAGACCAATGAGATAAATGCCCTGAGAAAAAATAAGATCTCCCTAGGCAACCCGCGAGCTGTTTCATCTGCTTCGGCGAGAAGCAAACCAAAATTTTGCTTCGGATAAACCAAACTATTCACTTTATCTTGGCCACAACCAAAGTGATTCCTCCATTTTGGCCGTTTTGAACCATTCATTTTACTTCAGTCGGAACCAAAATATATTTTTTAGCGAAACCGAACAGCCCCATACTTCGACAAACCTAATCAAATCAGCCTCGATTAGGTAGGGCAGTCCATTCAAAAATGCTAAAAACTATCCTGTCTTAAAGTATGGCTCATCCATAATGAGCTATAAGTGCAAGGAAGCAATAAACAAGCAAAAAGATTGTTTGAAAAGCGATGCCCAAAATAACATAACATGTAAAAGAAGACAAAAAATTCATTCATTAAGTAAGTCTTGATCAAGTTACAAGTAGAAGAAATAAAAATACAAAAGTAACCCTCAGGAATCAAGGCTCAAGTTCAGCTTCAGGGGCTCCCTCGGCGACATTCGAAAGAGATTGTCTTGGTTTGCCTGCTTCGAACGTAGCCGAATGAGGGACCTCGGGTTCTTCTACATCGGGCTGAGGGAATCCTTCTGAACCCACGGCTCCGCCACCACCTAGAATGGTGTCAAGGTCGACATTTGAAATTTCTTCATATTCAGCCTCGGTAGATACTTCGGCTTCTGGGGTCCGAGTGTCATAATACTCGGCCTCTAGGAAGGATAGGTCTAACTCCAGGTACGCCCGAGAGATCTTTGCCCACGTCTCCTCTTCACCATACCGAAATACATCGGCGCAATCCGCCTTATACTCATCAAGAAATTGGACAGAATTCTTGTATTCTTCCACGGCTAGAGCAGCATGTTTATTAGCCTCGGCCACCTGACCTTCTAGTTCGGAATTCATTTGGTGACTCGAGGCCAACTCCTCTCTTAAGACTTTTAGCTAGTTCTGAACCTCAAGCCCAATTCTTCCATCTGCAGACACGAGGAAATCGATTAAAGCCACAACCGAGAGTAAAGACATAAAAAGAGATAAGGAGACATTATACCTCCTCTTCTTGCCAAGCCATCTTCGCACTCAGCTCATGGACTTTGTTGAGAGCTTTCAATTTATCATCTTTACTTTGCTAGAGCCCATCCTTAAGATCGTTAATTCATGATTGTCTCTCTTTGGTCTCCCGCTGAGATTGAGCAAGATCGACGGTAAGCTTGGCAATGTGATCTTGCTGCCATTTAGTTCGGCTCTCTCTATCGGCAAGCTTCCTGCTCAAACTGGCGAGCTGATCTTGCTGCCGTCGATACCTACGCTCCTCCTCGTCAAGCCTCTTATTCAAACTACTTTTCTCCTCAGCGAAACTCTCCTTCAATTTGCCCCATCTTTCGTTAAAATGCTGCTGCATAGCCCTCATTTCTTCAGCATGTTTGGACTTAATTTGTGATAGCTTAAGACAAGCCTTATCAGATTGTTCATGAAATCCGTGGAGCTCCTTAACTTTAATCTCGAGCTGAGATGCTCTTTCGGCAGCGGCTTGATAAGACCTCCCCATCTTCTCAAGGTTCCCCTGAACAAACGCCAAAGCCCCATAAAGTTTATTGGATGACTCCGCCCTCTCCCAAAGACCGACTGCCTCCCTTCTGGCTTGAGCACAGGCCCCCATGGCCAGGTTTAAGCGCCAACTTGGCACTCTCACAATTAAAGCATTCTGCAGGTAAAATATATGTGAGAAAATACAACCGAGCCAGCCGGCCAAAACCCGTTACCTTGACATAATGACTTACTTGGGAGGCATAGTTCGTGGCGATCCTCATGAGGGCGGGGCTATCAATCTCAGAAAGGAGATAAACATCCTTTGGCACTCCAAGTTGCCCGAATGCCACATTGACAAGATCCTCTGCAGCGGACTCACCTGCTGAGGAATCCTCTCCGTGCGTAGCATGGACCACATTAGAGTGGCAACCGAGCCAGCCGGCCAAAACCCGTTACCTTGACATAATGACTTACCCGGGAGGCATAGTTCGTGGCGATCCTCATGAGGGCGGGGCTATCAATCTCAGAAAGGAGATAAACATCCTTTGGCACTCCAAGTTGCCCGAATGCCACATCGACAAGATCCTCTGCAGCGGACTCACCTGCTGAGGAATCCTCCCCGTGCGTAGCACGGACCACATTAGAGTGGCGAACATGTCTTCCACATCTGGATCATGTGTAAGAAAATTCACAGCCAAAGGATTAATTCGAAGAGCTTCAGACTGTGGAGCTTTCATTCGCTCAGCTTCCTCCATCAAAGCCTTAGCCTGCGAAGCCTCGGACACTTTGGCTCGCCTGACCTCCCCCTCTGATGCTTTGGCCAGAGAAACTTTGGTCCATACATCCTCTCCACTCAAAACTCTTCTTCATCTGCAGGCGTTTCCTCATCTCCAATGGGCTCCATCGGAGCCTCGGCCTCCTCTGCAACTTCTCCCAATACATCGGGAGAAAGTTCCTCGACGAAGAATCCCTTGCGAACTCTAGTTGTTAATTTGATTTCTCCCTCAACGTCCATCGATTCTCCCTTAGGTAACTCCTTTTGAGTCTCGACGGTGGCGACTACCTCCTTCACCCCCTCAATCAAAGCAGGGGTCTCTCCCTCACCCATGTGAGGCACCCTAGGGCTGCCAACCTCCATCGAGCGAGGCTGGTTAACCTCGAGCAAAGAGATTACCGGATAAACCGGTGATATCCCCTCTGGGTCATCTGATATGACTATTATTTGGAGAGGAGAAACCTCAACAGCCTCCCCCAAGCTCTCCCCAACTACTTGTTCCTTCTCCACTAGCGCACCTCCCTTCAACAGGGAAGGCTCATCAACCGTGGCCGACACACCCATTTCTCCCTTCTCTGAGGTGGAGGAGTGTTGACCGACCCTGGCTTGCTTCGGCCCCTTTGAGTGTTTCCCAAAAAAATGGGATTTCTTCTCGGATCTGTGCTTTTCACCAGAGCTAGATCCCCTCTGGCGTTTGCCCAATTCCTTTCTTATTTGACCCACGAACGCCAACCTTTCGGCTATAAGCATAACAAACAATCATTTAGATCATAATAAAATCACTTGAATACATCGGTCGCAGGAAGAGGAGAGAAAGCTTACCTTGGGGATCAAAAGAGCTAAGCCCGGCAGCGAAAAGGGCATCCTCCGATAAAAGGACACTGGCCGAAAGCACTCGACCGCTACGGAGAGTTACCAAATCCTTCTTCTCCTGCTCAGACAGCTCTGGGCGCACCTCCGGATCCTTCATGTAACTCACCCATGCCCAGGGAAAATCAAAGCCAATGTTCCCCTTGACGATGAAAAATTGAGACTTCCACTCCTTTATCGATGACAGATTGTCCGATATCATCTTGAATGATTTTCAAGGACCAATATAGGGCCACTCGGAGTTCCTCTCAGAAACTAAGTTGTAACAGACTCGAAATATAGGAAGAGTTGTCGTTACCCCAACACGGCTGCACTTTGAAATAAACCCGATGAGGTTGCGCCAGCTATTCGGAGCCATCATCGTCGGACATATGTTGTAGAATCTCATGACTTCTTTCACCGACAGGTGGAGAGAAAACCAGAGACCCACTCTCAAGCTTTCCTCGTAGAAGAACACTCCACGCCCAAACTTCATTGATACCCTATGCTCGGCCCTCAGAAGCCATAGGGCAACATCCTAAGGGATCTTGTATCGACGACGTATTCTGTCCAGATCTTTAAGAGTTATCTCAGAGGCCACTTCGTTTGGACCCTTCATGTTGTCGAGTTGAAGAACAAAGCACAAATGAACTCACGAGAGTTTTGAGAAAAAAAAAAATCTTTGAGGGAGAAACGAGAAGGCGTTGTAGAAAGGACACCACCCTAACCCTTTCCCCTCCTTAAAAGGCATTTCAAGAGGGAAACCCTGAACATTGAAATTACCGCTATGGGCGCCGTAAACATAGGGGTCTCGTCACATGGGACTTCCTCAATCGCCGCCCATGAGAAACGAGGGATTTCCTCCTCGTGCAATGATAAAAAATGATAGCAGCGGCTCAACATTTACGAGGCCATCATTATGCGTCTCTTTAAATCGCCCTGAATGAAATTATTTAAACTCTACTCCCTACATCCGAATTTACACTTCGGACTAGGGAGTGGGGGTGTTGGCCCAGATGGCAACCCAAGAGGATGGGTGAATTGGGTTCTTTTAAAAAATCTTACAATTGAAATTAATGTCACAAAATGAATGTGCACAAGTAAAGTATAGAGAGTGTGATGCTATGAATGTTGAACACAATGTAAGTTAGAGAGAAAGAGAGAAGAGATAAGCATGACAAAGGGTTATAGTAGTTCGGTGTTAGCTACACATACATCCACTCCTAAGCAACTCTCGGGTACACATTATAATCACCCTGATTACAGTAGAGTTGTTTTGCAAGATCATAACCCAAACTTGTTGTTTTACAACGGGATCATAACGAACCCAGTCGGTTTTCACAGGTTCACCAGCACACAACCTAACATAAGCTAATCTTAGCTTGCCCGAGGTCAACTACCTCAACTGATTCAATCCCTGATTGAATCATAAAGCAAACAGATCAAGTAAATGTTTACAGCAATTTAAAAGCTCCTCAAATGAACAGATAAATAATATAAATAAAATGAGAATAGAAAAGCCTGATTGGAAGCTATTTGATGTTGAGCTTTTCTTCTTTTTTCTCTTCTCTTCTGGATGATCTTTCGAAGCTTGAACTTAGGCACTTGAAGAAAAGTTGGTGAAGAGAAGGATGAAGAATTAGGGCTCTTGCTTTTCTTCTTCTAATTGATGAAATCCTTCGGATTTGATCTTTGAAAGCTTTTGGATTTCTCTTCTATCTCTTTTGCACAGTTAGGCTTTGAATCAGAGTATTCCCTTTTTGAAATTTCTCTATTTTCATCTTTTTCTTCTCCTTATTTTTGAACGTCGAAATGCCCCTTTTTATAATCTCTCTTAATCCATGTTTTTGATGCAAACTAGCCGTTGAGAGTACTTGGATTAGTTCAATATGCAAAGGCAAAGAGCTGTTGAAGAGTAGGTGAAGAAATATGACCATTGGAGCTTTTTCTACAAATCTGAAAATTGCCTTTAACAGGTTGGAGTTAGCTCTAATCTTTCCAGGTGTCGGCTCTAAGTCGGGTTTCCCAAAATCGTAAGAAAATGTTCATCATGGAGTCGGCTCTGGAATTCTGTGGGGTCGACACATCGCGAGCTGGAGTCGGCTCTAATTTTCTTGGGGTTGACACTAACAGTATCCCAAAAAATGTAGTCTCTGTTCTCATATTAGAGTCGGCTCTAATTCTGCTGGTGTCGACTCTAAAATTTGAAACAGAAAAATAGTTCACTGTAACTCAGGTTAGAGTCGGCTCTAATTTTCTGGGTGTCGACTCTAAACCGTGCCGAATGTGCCAAACAGTTCCGATACGCTCCGAAGTCGGCTCTAATGCTTCCGGAGTCGGCTCTAAACTCTGAACTTTGACACATACCACTGAAAATTGAATCAAGCCCATTTTTATATAAATTTTAATATTTAACCTTTCTAAATTCCTGAAACACTTATCAATTTTATTAGTATAATAGGGAATATACTCATGGCTTTTGTTAATCATCAAAATCAATAAATGGGTCAACAACCTCTCCCTTTTTTATGATGACAAAAATATTGAGTATATGCATAATCAATTAATGCATAATTATCAAAATAAGTAAATTTATAGTTATACTTAAATTTTAATAACTTTAACCAAAAGTAATTCAAATAATTTTCTTATGTATCATTCAAATAGAATCTTCAATCTTCAAATGGGATTTTAGCAACATAATTAAGTTCTCCCTGAGTGAAGTAGCTCCCCCTATGTATGTGCATACAACATATCCATTTTAAGTCATTTAAGTCCATATGCATATACACTCTTTCTCCCCCTTTTTTGTTATCAACAAAAAGGTTAAGAAGATGTAGGGTAGACATTGTTTAAATCAAATCAATATAGGAGTTGAATAATTAAAAATGCAAGTGCAAGATTGATTTCATATAAAATCCATTGAGTACATATAACATGTCAAGACAAGATAATCACAACAAGATACATTGTTTCTAATTACAACAAAATGATACCATTTGTCCTAGATACAAACTAGTTTTCATATGCTAAACTTGAAATCTAAAGATAGCTTGAGATAGATTGAAGTTGATTGGATTGAAGTAGAATTGACTTGGCTTGGCTTGTGAAAAGGATCATCTCAGAATCTTCTTAAGTTCTACCAATATCTGTCCCATTCCTTTTTCTTGAATTTTTATAAAGTCATTAAGCATTTTCTCAACTAGTAAAGCAGCTGCCGTGACTTTCTCTTGAAGTTCTGCATTACATCTGGAATAAGTATCAGAGTCACCTCCAATGTCCTTGATTTTGTCAAATATTAACTTTAGATCAGTCTTCAAGATATCTGAAGATGTACTGAGTGATGACTCAATCTCATTAACTTTTTCTTCCAAAGAGTAGCATAGCTGCCTCATCCCCAAAAGTTGATTTCTTACATCATCCTTAATTTTGGCTTCATGGTCTGCTAACAAGGCTTTGAGCTGCTCAATCTGCCTATCAGAAAATTCAGAAGAATTTTGGACAAAGGTTGTAGCTGCTGGTGCCGCTGGAGGTGCCGAACTGCTTGGTCCAGGTGATGAGTGCCTCACAGATAGTCCAGCCTCTGAAGGACCAGGGACTACAGTCTCAGCTTCAGCGCCCTTGCTTCTCCATGTCCTCTCCTTTGCCATTGACCATTCACTTTCTTAAATCCCATGCGGTGAAGTGTAGCACTGTTATAGTAATTCGTATGTTTCAATTTCTTTATTGGCTCATTTTCAAAATGTTTACACCTTGACTTTGAAAAGCTAAAGTCAAAATCATTCCATAAGGCAAAGTGGACTCTTCTTGCTACTGGCCTCAGCCATATATCCAATCATCATTCCATCTAAATTTATAGGCTGTCCTGTAACTATACAATCCATAACTACTATGTCCCTTTCAGAAACATATTCAAATCTCCTAGTCTTTGGAAATAAAAGCCTACTGCAAATGTTATGTAACAGTCTTAATTCCAAAGGTAATTGATTTGCACTTATTTCTCAAAATCTGTCATATCTTTTTCCTAATATTCTTGATAGAGCTTCTCCTCTTTCACTGTGTGAAGTAGCAATCATACCAATCACAGGAATCTCCAACAAATTTCCTAAGATTTCAGAAGTTAGGTGAATCCGTGTTCCCCTAACAGAGCTAATAATTCCACCATCTCCTCTACTAAGATTGTGATAGAATTTCTTCACTAAACTTGGGTAGGTAGGGACATCTAGTGAGCATACCTTTTCCCAACCCATATCCCTTAGTTGCTTCTCTATAGCAAATCCTTCAGAGTCAAAGAAGTTGAAGTCGACCTTCCTTCCAGTGGTGATGGCTTTACCGGCTAGGAGGTTGATCTGGGGTGAGGGAGGAGA
>UESW01001591.1:368573-410394 GCA_900491605.1 Calamus simplicifolius | reverse complement strand
TGTGACTGGTTCGATTGGCGATCTGACGGTTGCGATCAATCCAAGCTGTGATCCGATCAGCGATGATCGATCTCGGACTGTTGTGATCGATTCGATCGGCTAGATCCGATGGTTGCAATCGATCCAAGCCTTGATCCCGGTCAGCGACGATCGATCTTGGACCGTTGCGATCGGTCCGATCAGCGACCATCCGACGGTTGCGATCGATCCAAGCCTTGATCCCGATCGGCGATGACCAATCTCGACCATCGCGATCGATCCGATCGGTGACGATCTGACGGTTGCGATCGATCCAAGCCTGATCCCGATCAGCAACGACCGATCTCGGGCCGTTGCGATCGATCCGATCGGCGATGATCCGATAGTTTTGATCAATCCAAGCCCTGATCCCGATCGGTGATGATCGATCTCCGACCGTCGTGATCGATCCGATCGGCGACAATCAGACGGTTGTGATCGATCCAAGCCCTGATCCCGATCGACGACGACCGATCTCGGACCATTGCGATCGATTCGATCGGCAACGATCCGACGGTTGCGATCGATCCAAACCCAAATCTCGATCGACAACGACCGATCTCGACCGTCGCCATTGATCCGATCAGCGACGATCCGATGGTTGCGATCGATCCAAGCCTTGATCCCGATCGGCGACGACCGATCTTGAGCCGTTGTGATTGTCCGATCGGCGACAATCCGACGGTTGCGATCGATCCAAGCCCTGATCCAGATCGGCAACGACCGATCTCGGACCATTGTGATCGGTCCGATCAGCGACGATCCGACGATTGCGATCGATCCAAGCCGTGATCCCGATCGGCGATGATCGATCTTGGACCGTCGCGATCGATTCAATCGGCAACGATCCGACAGTTGCGATCGATCCAAGCCATGATCCTGATCAGCGACGATCAATCTCGGACCGTTGCGATCGGTGACGATCCGACGGTTGCGATCGATCCAAGCCGTGATTCTGATCGGTGATGATCAATCTCGGAACGTTGCGATCGATCCGATCGGCTAGGATCCGACGATTGCGATCGATCCAAGCCATGATCCTGGTCGGTGACGATCAATCTCAAACTGTTGCGATCGGTCCGATCGGTGACGATCCGACGGTTGCGATCGATCCAAGCCGTGATCCCGATCGGCGACGACCAATCTTCGACCGTCGCAATCGATCCTATCAGTGACGATCCGACGATTGCGATCGATCCAAGCCCTGATCTCGATCGGCGACGACCGATCTCGGGCCATTGCGATCGGTCCAATCGGTGATGATCCGACGGTTGCGTTCGATCCAAGCCCTGATCTCGATCGGCGACGATCGATCTCCGACCGTCGCGATTGATCTGATCGGCGATGATCCAACGGTTGCGATCGATCCAAGCCCTGATCCAGATCGACGATAACCGATCTCAGGCCGTTGCGATCGGTCCGATCGGCGATGATCCGACGGTTTTGATCGATCCAAGCCCATATCTCGATCGATGATGACCGATCTTCGACCGTCACGATCAATCCGATCAGCGACGATCCAACGGTTGCGATCAATCCAAGCCCCGATCCCGATCGGCGACGACCGATCTCGGGCCATTGCGATCGGTCCGATCGGCGATGATCCGACGGTTGCGATCGATCCAAGCCCTGATCCCGATCGGCGACGACCGATCTCCGACCGTCGTGATCGATTCGATCGGCGATGATCCGACGGTTGTGATCGATCCAAGCCCTAATCCCGATCGGCGATGACCGATCTCGGGCCGTTGCGATCGATCCGATCGGCGACGATCCGACGGTTGCGATCGATCCAAGCCCTAATCCCAATCGGCGACGACCAATCTCGACCGTTGCGGTCGATCCAATCGGCGATGATCCGACGGTTGGGATTGATCCAAGCCCTGATCCCGATCGGCAACGATCGATCTTGGGCCATTGCGATCGGTCCGATCGGCATTGATCTGACAGTTGCGATCGATCCAAGCCCAGATCCCGATCGACGAGGACCGATCTTCACCGTCATGATCGATCCGATCGGCAACGATCCGACGGTTGCGATCGATCCAAGCCCTAATCTTGATAGGCGACGATCGATCTTGAGCCGTTGTGATCGGTCCTATCGGCGACGATCCGACAGTTACGATCGATCCAAGCCTAGATCTCGATCAACGACGACCGATCTCCAACCGTCGCGATCAATCCGATCGGCGATGATCCGATGGTTGCAATCGATCCAAGCCCTGATCCCGATCAGCGATGACCGATCTCGAGCCGTTGCGATCGGTCTGATCTGCGATGATCCGACGGTTGCGATCGATCCTGCCATGATCCCGATCGGCGACGATCGATCTCGGACCGTCGCGATCGATGATCGGCGATGATCCGACGGTTGCGATCGATCGAAGCCATGATCCCGGTCGGCGACGACTGATCTTCGACTGTTTCGATCGGTCCATTCTGTGACGATCCGACGGTTGCGATTGATCCAAGCCCTGATCCCATCGGTGATGACCGATCTCCGACCGTTGCGATCGATCCGATCGGTGACGATCCGATGGTTGCGATCGATCCAAGCCGTTATCCCGATCGGCGACGATCATCTCGGACCGTCACAAACGATCCGATCGGCGACGATCCGACGGTTGCGATCGATCCAAGCCCTGATCCCGATCGGCGATGATCGATCTCGGACCGTTGCGATGGTTCGATCGGCGACAATCCGATGATTGCGATCGATCCAAGCCATGATCCCGATCGGCGATGATCGATCTCGAACTATCGCGATCGATCCAATCGGCAACGATCCGACGGTTGCGATCGATCCAAACTGTGATCCGATCAGCGACGATCGATCTTGGATCATCACGATCGATCCGATCGGCAACGATCCGACGGTTGCAATAGATCCAAGCCATGATCCCGATCGGTGACGATCGATCTCGGACCGTTGCGATCGGTTCAGTAGGCGACTATCCGACGGTTGCGATTGATCCAAGCCCTAATCCGATCGACGACGATCGATCTCGGGCCGTTGCGATCACTTCGATCGGCAACGATCCGATGGTTGCGATCGATCCAAGCCGTGATCCCGATCTACGATGATCGATCTCAGACCGTTGTGATCTATCCGATCGGCTATGATCCGACGGTTGCGATCGATCCAAGCCATGATCCCGGTCAGCGACGACTGATCTCGGACCATTGTGATCGGTCCGATCGGTGATGATCTGATGATTGCGATCGATTCAAGCCGTGATCCCGATCGGCGACGATTGATCTCGGACTGTCGCGATCGATCCGATCGGCGATGATCCGACGGTTGCGATCGATCCAAGCCGTGATCCCGATCGGCGATGACCGATCCGATGCATGTACCAAAATTAATTTTTTTAAAACAATTGCGACGCATTTCATTGCATCATAATGTTTTATTTTTAATTTTTTTATCTTTTAATTATATTTTATAAAATTTATTTTTTAAAAAAAAATATTGCACGTATTATTTGCGTCGCTAAATTAAATATTAATTTTTTAATTTTTTGATTATTGCATCGCTAATGCGTCGCTACTTAACATAATTAATTTTTTTTAAATATTACGACGCAATAAAATGCATCGCATATTTTTATTTCATAATTACTTTTAATTTTTTTATAAAATTTATTTTTTAAAAATATTATGATGCAATACTGCGTCGCTAAATAAAAAATTATTTTTATTAATTTTTATTTTATTGCGTCGCTATTGCATGCATCACTATTTAACATAATCAATTTTTTAAAAACATTGCGACGCACTGGATTGCATCGTAATATTTTTATTTCATAATTATATTTTATAAAAATTAATTTAATTTAAAATAATTGCGACGTAATACTTGCATTGCTAAATTAAAATTTTTTTTTAATTTTTTAGTTTTTTGCGTCGCTATTGCGTCGCTATTTAACATAATTAATTTTTTTGAAAACATTGCGACACATTTGGTTACGTCGCAATATTTTTATTTCATAATTATATTTCATAAAATTTAATTTTAAAAATATTACGACGCATTATTTGCGTCGCTAAATTAAAATTTTAATTTTTTTTGATTATTGGTTTATTGAGTCGCTAATGTGTCGCTAATTGAGTCGCAATTTTTTGTTGTCGCGGAGGCATCGCAATTTGGTCGCAATTTAGCGATGCAAAAATGCGTCACTAAATTTGCGTCGCTATTTTAATATTTTCTTGTAGTGATTGGTGATAGGCGCCTATCTAGGATAAGGCATCGCTCTGATCAGTCCGTTGTGATAAGTCAACGTTCTGATTTTGAAACGGCGTATCGAAGCCATGCAACCATCTATCTGATAACATGATCATTAGATCACGATGGTGAAATGGCATATCAGGATGTGGTTTGGCTTATCTGATCGACTGATCATCAATCACGGGATGAATCGGTGTATCAATGGCTTTCTTTGATCAAATCTGATTAACCAATTGGATTAAACCCGAATGGATGAATCCAAAAGGCACTTAAAACCTATAAATAGGAACTTAGACCCTTACATTTCATTCATTCCAAATTAAATCCAAGTTCAATCCAATTCTTTCCTCTCTTAGGCATTTGCATACTCTCCTTACGGAAGTATAGCTATACTGCATTAAAAGAGAGACGCATTTTGGTTCAATATTTTTGATGAATTGTAGTGCTGCTTTCGTCAAAAGAAGACTGTTGTATCCTAGGAGACAATCGTCATACAGACCATAAGCACCATTGCAGAACAAAATTATTTAAGGACATAGAGCGTAACTCTAGACTCAGTCTTATCAATTAGATAGCCATAATCTGCGCCAACAACTTTCTCTCTTCATTGCATGCTTGCTTGTGGTAGGGGTCTCTTGTATCATCAGCGAAAGGTGAGAGAAATTAACTAATATTTCTCTCAATTTCTTTTTTTTTTGCTCCTTATCTTTGATGAACGCTTTTATGATCGAATCTGTCTCGAATTCTTTATTCTGCTTCATTTTTAATGGTTGATTCGATTGGTTTTTCATATTTTTTGATGCCTTTTTTGTGTTTTATTGAAGAATGCCGGTAGATTTTGGGATTTTACAAGGGTTCTTCTGTTGAATATACCCTTTTTTATATTTTATTTCTTTTCCTCATGAAGGAAATCCTTGGTTGGAATTTTTTCCCCTTTTCGTTTGTTTTATTTTTTAGGGTTTTTGGTTTTCTTGCCCTAGCTTTATCTGGTAGGATCCATTGGGGGCATTCATAAAGATAGTGTTAGAAGAGAAGAGTCATGGAGCTCTTATCTATGCCCACTGCTCGCTTGCCCATTGGAAGGCAGCACGTTGGTGGTCGCACTTGTTCAATTATTTGTGCAGGGATTGCAAAGCTCAGGTCTGGGTTTGATCATTCATACACTCCAGTGTTGCTGGAGCTCACCAACCATAGTAATAAGAGAAGGAAGAATTTAAGTTAATTCTTGTAGCAACCTAAGATTGGTTGAGAAAATAGCAGCGACAAGCAGTGCATTTTAAATCAGATTGGATGAAAAATAGATGTTACAATAAAATCTGCTATCATTGTTCATTCATTATTTTGTTTGTGTGGATGCAGTTTTGGAAATTGTTTCCACCAACCAAATGGGAAGCTGAGTTTAATGCTGCTGTTGACGCCAGATCACCGCCCTCGAGCGTCCGCGAGCGTCCGGTCGCCTCCTCCAGCGAGCTCCTCGCGCCTGCAAACAAGTCCCGGGGCCGGAGATTCGGCGGGACCCTCCGACGCTCAAGTCAGTGCTCTGGGCAACGGCCGTGAGCTTGAGGAAGCTCGAAAGAGAAAGAGAGAGAGGCTCAGAGAGAGGAGCTCTCCTGTGAGCGTTTAGGGGTGTAATGAATGTCTTACCTGGTCGAGGTCCCTCTTACCCTTTTTATAGATGCCTGGAACCCGTGGGCTTGGGGTGTGATCACTGTCAGAGCATTAATTGATGGCAGTACAGTGGAGCTTACCTCCATGTGACGTGTCGCGCTGCAGGCCGTGTCCTGTCAGAGTTGGTGGCTGCAGGGCGTGGCCGATCGTTACGGCTTGCCAGACGTGTCCCCTACGTCACCTTTTTGGTTGTCCTGCGCAAACAGTGATGGGTGATAAAGTTAGTCGTGTGGGTCCCAAGGTACAGCCGTTGAGGGGAAAATGATGTTGAGTTGAAGCCAACTATCCCTCGTAGAGCATTTGATCATAGAGTGCTTGTGTGGCACCATTCATGCCCTTGGATGGGCTCCACAAAAGACCGAGGGTGATCACTTGCATGGTACTGTTCACTTGCATGGCACTATTCACGGCTCAAGGGAGCTTGGCAGATGCATGTCCGAGGCTAAGCAGGAATTGAGGCCGAGAGGAGCAACGTGGCAACCATAAATGCCTTTATAAGGGGGGTGAATAAGGCAATAAATGCCTTAGAGTAATGAATGCACGTGGCCTTAAGTGCCTTGGAGGTGTCGGGTATCGGGTGTCGGTCTTGGAGGTGTCGGGTGTCGGCCTTGGAGGGGTCGGCCCCGGGGTTGAGAAGGAGAGCCAAGGCGAGATGCCCGTGACACTTCATTCCATTTAATACTCTTCAAGCCATCATGACCATTTCTGCACCATTAAATGCTCCAGCCCATTGACTCGATCGGACATTAATGACGAAAGGTAGCCTTCGGGAAACCCATGCACATAACGTGACCCCCTCTTATTCTCTTTCTTCATTATGAGATGCCGATGGATGGATGTTGGGAGCTGAGGCCGAAAGGGGCTCCGTTGGTTTCCTTCCTTCATGGTTTTCTAACGGCGTTGGATCAGCCACATCAGATGCCCCCTCGCCCCTGAGACGAAGTGGGCCCACCCTAGCAAGGCGAAAGGGGCGTTACCTCCCAAGTGGCTGATCCTCGCCTGACTTTAGGCCTTTAACTTTTGACATGAAGTTTGGATGTGGGTCCCCGTCCACATGCTATTGAGGCAAAGAGCCAATGATGCCGCAATGATGCTCCTAAGACAGAGGGAGCCATTGCCGCGGAGGCAGAGATGAGCCGCTGAGGCTGTAATAAGGCCGTTGAGGCTAAAACAAGATGGCCGAAGCAGAAATAAAGCCACAGGGGCTGAAATAAAATTGCCTCTGTGTTTGGTATCGACATTGTAGTCAATTTTTGGCTTTTGGTGCCGAGCTGGTCTCGGGCTTGAGTGTCGATAGTTCATCGCTCTGCCAGTGGTACCCGGGCTTAAGGTGCCGGCGCTTAGGGCCGGCCGAGGCCTTCCCTGCTGGACCGGGCTTATGGTGCCGGTGCTTGGGGTCGACCGAGGCCTTCCCTGCTGGACCCGGGCTTAAGGTGCCGGCGCTTGGGGTCGACCGAGGTCTTCCCTGCTGGACCCGGGCTTATGGTGCCGGCGCTTGGGGCCGACCGAGGCTTCCCTGCTGGACCGGGCTTATGGTGCCGGCGCTTGGGGCCGACCGAAGCTTCCCTGCTGGACCCAGGCTTAAGGTGCCGCTCTTGGGGTCGACCGAGGCCTTCCCTGCTGGACCCGGGCTTATGGTGCCGGTGCTTGGGCCGACCGAGGCCTTCCCTGCTGGACCCGGGCTTAAGGTGCGGCGCTTGGGGTCGACCGAGGCCTTCCCTGCTGGACCCGGGATTAAGGTGCCGGCGCTTGGGGTCGACCGAGGCCTTCCCTGCTGGACCCGGGCTTAAGGTGCCGGCGCTTGGGGTCGACCGAGGTCTTCCTGCTGGACCCGGGCTTATGGTGCGGTGCTTGGGGCCGACCGAGGCCTTCCCTGCTGGACCCGGGCTTAAGGTGTCGGCGCTTGGGGTCGACCGAGGCCTTCCCTGCTGGACCGGGCTTAAGGTGCCGGCGCTTGGGGTCGACCGAGGCCTTCCCTGCTGGACCCGGGCTTAAGGTGCCGGCGCTTGGGGTCGACCGAGGTCTTCCCTGCTGGACCCGGGCTTATGGTGTCGGTGCTTGGGGCCGACCGAGGCCTTTCCTGCTGACCCAGGCTTAAGGTGCCGGCGCTTGGGGTCGACCGAGGCCTTCCCTGCTGGACCCGGGCTTAAGGTGCCGGCGCTTGGGGTCGACCGAGGTCTTCCCTGCTGGACCCGGGCTTATGGTCGGTGCTTGGGGCCGACCGAGGCCTTTCCTGCTGGACCCGGGCTTAAGGTGCCGGCTTGGGGTCGACCGAGGCCTTCCCTGCTGGACCCAGGCTTAAGGTGCCGGCGCTTGGGGTCGACCGAGGCCTTCCCTGCTGGACCCGGGCTTAAGGTGCCGGCGCTTGGGGTCGACCGAGGCCTTCCCTGTTGGACCCGGGCTTATGGTGCCGGTGCTTGGGGCTGACCGAGGCCTTCCCACCCAGGCTTAAGGTGCCGGCGCTTGGGGTCGACCGAGGCCTTCCCTGCTGGACCCAGGCATAAGGTGCTGGCGCTTGGGGTCGACCGAGGCCTTCCCTGCTGGACCCGGGCTTATGGTGCCGGTGCTTGGGGTCGACCGAGGTCTTCCCTGCTTGGGGTCGACCGAGATCTTCCCTGCTAGACCCGGGCTCATGGTGCCGGTGCTTGGGCCGATCGAGGCCTTCCCTGCTGGACCCGGGCTTAAGGTGCCGGCGCTTGGGGTCGACCGAGGTCTTCCCTGCTGGACCGGGCTTATGGTGCCGGTGCTTGGGGCCGACCGAGGCCTTCCTGCTGGACCGGGCTTAAGGTGCCGGCGCTTGGGGCCGACCGAGGCCTTCCCTGCTGGACCCGGGCTTAAGGTGCCGGCGCTTGGGGTCGACCGAGGCCTTCCCTACTGGACCCGGGCATAAGGTGCCGGCGCTTGGGTCGACCGAGGTCTTCCCTGCTGGACCCGGGCTTATGGTGCCGGCGCTTGGGGCCGACCGAGGCCTTCCCTGCTGGACCCGGGCTTAAGGTGCCAGCGCTTGGGGTCGACCGAGGCCTTCCCTGCTGGACCCGGGCTTAAGGTGCCGGCGCTTGGGGTCGACCGAGGTCTTCCCTGCTGGACCCGGGCTTATGGTGCCGGCGCTTGGGGCCGACCGAGGCCTTCCCTGCTGGACCCGGGCTTAAGGTGCCGGGCTTGGGGCCGACCGAGGCCTTCCCTGCTGGACCCGGGCTTAAGGTGCCGGCGCTTGGGGTCGACCGAGGCCTTCCCTGCTGGACCCGGGCTTATGGTGCCGGTGCTTGGGGTCGACCGAGGCTGGACCCGGGCTATGGTGCCGGCGCTTGGGGCCGACCGAGGCTTCCCTGCTGGACCCGGCTTAAGGTGCCGGCGCTTGGGGTCGACCGAGGCCTTCCCTGCTGGACCCGGGCTTAAGGTGCCGGCGCTTGGGGCCGACCGAGGCCTTCCCTGCTGGACCCANACCGACGATCCGACGGTTGCGTTCGATCCAAGCCCTGATCCCGATCGGCCATGACCGATCTCGGACCATTGCGATCGGTCCGATCGGCGACAATCCAGCGATTGCAATCGATCCAAGCCGTGATCCCGATCGGCCACGACCGATCTCGTACCGTTTCGATCGGTCCGATCGGCGATGATCCAACGGTTGCAATCGATCCAAGCCCTGATCCCGATCGGCCACGACCAATCTCGGACCGTTTGCGATCGGTTCGATCGCCGATGATCGAACGTTTGCGATTGATCCAAGCCCTGATCCTGATCGGCCATGACCGTTCTTGTACCGTTGCGATCGGTCCGATCGGCGATGATCCGATGGTTGCGATTGATCCCAGCCTATCTCGATCGGCCACGATCGATCTCGGACCATTACGATCGGTCTGATCGGCGATGATCCGACGGTTGCAATCGATCCAAGCCCTGATCCCGATCGGCCACGACCGATCTCGGACCGTTGCGATCGGTCCGATCGCCGATGATCGGACGGTTACGATCGATCCAAGCCCTGATCCCGATCGGCCACGACCGTTCTTGTACCGTTGCGATCAGTCCGATCGGCGATGATCCGATGGTTGCTGTTGCGGCTGAATCACATATGATGAACGTCGGGCAGGCGAGGATCACCGTATGTGCAGAGAAGCCACCGTCTTCCTTCTAGAGCCTACAAAAAAGTCCCGGGCCGGTATTTCCGGTGGGGACCCTCCGACGCCCAAGTCAGTAAGTTGTGAAACAGGGATTTATGTGTGAAATTTGAAAGGAAGCCAGAGAGAGTCCCCTTCGCATGGAGCTAGGGTCCTCTTTTTATACCTGCCTGGGATCCCGTTTACCTCGTTCTGTTGGAACCGTCGAATCTTCCCTTGTGATGTTTCCTCGAACGGCAAGTCGTTGGGCTGTTGCTGGATAAGGGCCGCTTATAGCGGTAACTACCGATCGCTAACACTTGCCCGTGATTTCGGCGAACGAGGTGCTCGGCAGTAGACCTTAGATCACGGGATCCGTTGTATGAGACTGGTCATTGAAGGCCGACGCTGGTGGCCGAGTGACGGAGCTCGCTGGGCGCTGAGGCCGGGGCGCCGATGCTGGTGGCCGACGCTGGAGGCTGGATGCCAACGCGGAGGGTCTTAGCACTGGGCCGACGCTGGGGCCGACGCTGGTGGCCGACGCTGAGGCCCGACGCTGGAGGCTGACGCTGGAGGCCGACTGGTGGCGCTGGAGGCCGATGCTGAAGGCCGACACTGAAGGCCCCGCGAAAGGGGTTTTGCTGTCACATCATTGCTTTCAAAAACCGTGCAAAAGATAATACTACCCAGAGGAAGCGGCCAGCCGTATCAGATGCCCCCCCACCCCTGAGATGGGTGAGAGTTCACTTACCCGCGAAAGGGGTGTTGATATCCTCTAGGCGGCCGATTTTTGCGTCATTATTTCGCCTTTGTTGGGATTAGAGAGGATTTCCCTCGGGCAGCGTTACGAAAAGGCGACGGTATCATTGTGATAAAGTTAATGCCTCCCTTTTTATCGGTGGTCTTTTCGAGTTTTTCGCGTTGGCAGGCCGTCGAAACGCCTCCCAATTAAGATGGACGCGTGGTCAGATCGGACGATTGTGGGTGATCGAAATGGCGTTATGAGGAAAATCTCCCTTATCTTCCCATCCTCCCCATTTCTTACGCTTGCCCCCTTTCGAGTCCGCAAGCGTTTTCTCTGTGTTCATTCTCTCCCGTGCTCTGTTTTTGGCTCGAGTTTTCTAGGTTAGTTCCTATGGTTTCATCACCTTCCTGCTCCATCTCTGGTCCCTGGGGGGGTTCCCACAACCCTTCTCAGACTTCCGATTCTTACCAAGCCAATGGTCTACCCCTTCCCCTAACCATTCTTCACCGGAGCAGCGGCCAGTCAGTCGTCCCCTAACCGGGAGTCGTCCGACCGGTGGGCAGATTTCCGCCCGGAGCCATTCGATGGCTGCCGGTCCTTCCAGGGTTGCCAAGGAGTCCCCCGAGGGACTGCTTCCGCTATGTTGCTCAAGACATAGTAAACCTAAAAGCCAAGTATAGCTTCCCGTCGACCTTCATTTGTTCCACCCTTCCCCCACTGACAGGGTAACTTCTTTCCATTCCGGAAGGGTTGCTTTGTACGGAGCCTTTTTTAAGGCCGGGCTTCGGTTGCCTCCACCCTTTTATTCTCAATCTCCTGGATCGATACTCTTTGACTCCCTCCCAGTTAGTTCCCAATTCAATCCGGACCATCGTCGGTTTTCTGGTACTCTGCCACTGCAAGGCATTGAGGCCAGTATCTCTTTGTTCCGCAGCTTTTACACCCTTCGCAAGCAATCGGGTTGGTGGTCCTTTACCCCTAGGTCTAATAGGATCCTCAAATTGTGCCTTCCTACTTCCGTCAAAGGGTGGAAGGACAAATTCTTCTTTGCTGACATCGGTGGGGTTCGTGGAAGCTGGGGGATACCCAACATTGACGCTAATAGGGATCCTCCATTCTTCCACGAGATCGGATGGCATTTGGGCAGCTTCTGACTGCCGACATCCCTCGGTGTAATATGCTTTTAGCCGAGGAGAACCTTCGTCTTGCCGGTTTAATTCCCCGAGGGGTGAGCACTTGATCACTCGCCTCTCTTCTCCTCCCTTTGCTTTTCTTCTTTTCTTTTCCTCTTCCCCTTTTTCTTTTTTTTTTTTTTTAACTACCCTCCGCCTGTGTAGGGATGGCGCCGTCGCTTCATGAGCTCAAGCAAGCGGCCACCAGGAAGAGGAAGGTTACAGGGGACGTGCCCCCTGCCCAAAGAAGAGCTATTGCTAAAGTCCCGAGGAGGGCCGACGCTGGGAGGGCCGACACTGGAGGGGCTGAAGTCGTGAAGCCCCTACGTGCAAAGGTTTTGAAAAAGGGCGGCCCTAAAAGGGCCACGCTGGGGGTCGAGGCCAAGGGGGCCGGAACTGCGGAACCCTCGCATACATGCGAGGCGGCCAGGGCCCAAGGCGACGAACCCGCCACGGAAGAAGGGCGAAGGCCGGCCGGCAAGGAGGTAGGAACCGAGCCAACTAGAGGGAAGATCTCCAGCTCCGGCTCCTCCGTTATTCTCTTGACTTTCTCCTGAAGGGCGCCGTCTCCCTCGCCTAAGAGACGGAACAAGCTCCTGCGGCAGTAGCGATGATCCCAGCAGCTGTTCTGCCTCCCATGGGGGCGACAGCTGAAGCACCTCCACCAGCAAAGGGGTCGGAGGCGGCAAGTTCAGAGGCGGAATCTGCCTCTGTAGGCCCAACGCCAAGGGAAGAGAGGGGTGTCGATCCTTCCTTCCAATCGCTGTTGGCAAATCACAGCCGCTGGGCTGAACGGACCTTGGAGGAAGCCACGGTGGTTGAGGTGCAAGAGTTTCTCCGAGGTCAGGGGAGAGTCACCTTCTTTCGCGAAGCATCGGTGGCGCATCTCTGGGTGAGATTTTTGCTCCTTTATCATCTCTTTTTTTTTTCACCTTGACATTTCCTCCAGGCCTTGAACTCTCTAGTCGCCCCGAAAACCTCTGGACCCTGAGCGATACCGCTATCGAACAAGCGCGGGAGGAGATGTTGTCCCTCCAAGTCAAGGAAAAGGCGGCAATGGCTCTGGAGGATACTCGGGCCACCCTAAAGGGTGAAATCGATGTCACCCGGCTAAGACCTGAAAGGCTGAGTATGCGCTGGAGGTTGCTCAGCGCCGTGCAGCCAATGAGCTGGATAATGCTCAGGTGGCAGAGAAAAAAAAAGTAGCCGAGGAGAACCAAAGGGCAGCCGAAGAGAAGCTGAAGGTGGCAGAATTGGAGGAGCGTGTTTTGAAGACCCAATTAAGTTCTGCCTCCGTTGAGACAAATGCGGCCAAAGAGGCCACCCGTCAGTGCATAACCAAAATTGCAGATCTGGAGGCGGCAGTGGCGGAGGCCCAGAGGGAGGCCATCGAGGCGGAAAAGAGGGGGCCGAGGCCGTAGAAGATTTTAAAAAGTCCAAAGCCTTCGAAAAGGAGGTGGCCGAGTCAGCGACGCTTGCTTATGATGCCGGCTTTCAAGACTAAAAATAAAATCCAGGAGCTCTACGACCTAGAGGACATTGAGGACTGAAGCCTGATGACGTTCCCTGAGGATGATGTCCCGGCCCGGATGACCTTTAATAGCTTTTAGTTTCTCTTTTTGTATCAATCTGTGCCTGACTTGAGTCGGCAACTTTGTAGCCTTTTAGCTATCAATGAATATTTTTTTTTTTCTTAGCACTTCATTTGTTCTGCAACTTCAGTCCGCTAGGGACCGCCACGTGTCCTAAGCCAAGGCCGACATGTCCTTTGGCGCCAACACTAGTTGGTCTTTGGCCGACGCTTCGCCGGTCTTAGCGGACCGGTCTTTGGTGCCAACGCGGAGTTGGTCTTACGCTCGCCGGTCTTTGGTGCCAACGCGGAGTTGGTCTTTGTTGGTCCGATGCTGGGCGCCGGTCTTTGGTGCCAACGCGGAGTTGGTCTTTGTTCACGCTGGGCGCCGGTCTTTGCTTTGGTCTTCCGGAGCGGATCCGGATTGGTCTTAGGTGCCAACGCGGAGTTGGTCTTTGACAGCGGATCCGGTCTTTGGTGGGGGTCTTAAACGGGAGTTGGTCTTTGTCCGGTGCCGACGCTGGGCGCCGGTCTTTGCGCGGAGTTGGTCTTTGGAGCGGATCCGGTCTTTGGCCGACGCTGGGCCGGTCTTTGGTGCCAACGCGGAGTTGGTCTTTGTTGGATCCGGTCTTTGCTGCCGTGCCGGTCTTAGGTGCCAACGCGGAGTTGGTCTTTGTTCCGGTCTACGCTGGGCGCCGGTCTTAGGTGCCAACGCGGAGTTGGTCTTTGTGCCGAGCGGATCCGGTCTTTGCCGCTGGGCGCCGGTCTTTGCCAACGCGGAGTTGGTCTTTGTTCCGGTCTTTGACGCTGGGCGCCGGTCTTTGCCAACGCCCCGGAGCGGATCCGGTCTTCTTGCCAACGCGGAGTTGGTCTGCCGGAGCGGATCCGGTCTTTGGACGCTGGGCGCAACGCGGAGTTGGTCTTTGGCTCCGGTCTTGGACGCTGGGCGCCGGTCTTGGGTGCCAACGCGGAGTTGGTCTTTGTTACGCTGGGCGCCGGTCTTTGGCTGGTCCGGAACGGATCCGGTCTTTGGTGCCAAACATACTCATCCGAAAGTAAGTGAACATGGTGATCATTCATTTATCAAATAGATTCAAATTAATGATGATAGCGTTCTATTGGTAGTACCGGCGTAAGTTGTCGGCGTTCCAAGTGCGAGGGAGCGGTTTCCCGTCTAGCTCTTCGACTTTGTACGCCCCATGGTGTAGTACCTCCTTGACACGGTATGGTCCTTCCCATTTTGGTGCCAGCTTGCCCCCCTCCGTCGGCTTTGATATTTCAGCTTTTCGCAGAACGAGGTCTCCAGGACGGAATGTCTTGGGTCGCACCCGAGCGTTGTAGTACTTTGCCGCTCGCTGACGGAACGCTGCCATGCGAAGCTGTGCTTGGTCTCGCAATTCTTCCACCAAATCCAGATCAGCCCTCAGCTAGGTTTGAGTTGCTTTCTTCGTGGTATAATTCCGTCCGGGGACTGGGAGCTCCTATTTCCACTGGGATGACCGCCTCGGTCCCAAAGACCAAGCTGAAAGGGGTTTCCCCAGTAGGTGCTCGCGGCGTCGTGTGGTAGGCCCACAGCACACTGGAAAGTTCTTCCACCCAGCGTCCTTTGCAGCTATCTAGCCGAGCCCTGAGTCCTTGGAGGATGATGCGATTGGTCACCTCGGCTGCGCCGTTGGTTTGGGGATGCCCTACTGAAGTGAATCGATGATGGATGCCCAGGCCATCACAGAATTCCCGGAAGGCCGTGTTATCAAACTGTCGGCCGTTGTCTGTAACGAGGGTGTGCGGTAGCCCGAACCGGCACACCACAGACTTCCAGAAGAAAGTCTTTATTTTGGCTTCTGTGATCTTGGCAAGAGCTTCCGCCTCGATCCACTTAGTAAAATGGTCGACGGCCACCACTAGGAACTTACGTTGTCCAGAGGCAGGAGGGAACGGTCCCAGGATGTCCATGCCCCACTGTGCGAAGGGCCATGGTGCAGCTAGAGGGGTCAGCTGGGACGCCGGCTGATGTTGGATGTTGGCATGACGCTGGCAGCTGTCACACCTCTTAACGAGTTCAGATGCATCCTCCTTCATTGTCAGCCAATAATACCCCTGACGTAGAGCTTTATATGCAAGAGCCCTGCCCCCCAGATGGCTTCCGCATATCCCTTCGTGTATCTCCGCAAAATATAATTGGCGTCGATGGGACCGACACACCTGAGGATAGGGTATGAGAACGACCTTCGGTAGAGCTTTCCCTCCATAATGAAAAACTTTGAGGCCCGTCTTTTAAGTTTTCTAGCTTCGGCAGGGTCTTCTGGGAGGACCCTCAGTAAGTACCGGACATAGGCGTCCATCCAGGAGGGCTCCTGCTCCACTGGTAAAGTTTCTCTTGGTGCATCAATACTCGGGGCTTCTAAGTGCTCCACATAAGCCTTTCCCAACATCCCATCTGAGGCGGCAAGACGGGATAAGGCGTCGGCTCTAGCATTCTCCTATCGAGGAATGTAGCTGACGCTGAAGTGAGTAAAGGGGGAAACCAGCGAGTACACCATATCTAAGTAGCGGGCCATGATGGGATCCCTTGCCTCGTATTCCTTTGTAATCTGGCCAGCAACCAGTTGGGAGTCGGTGAATGCCCTAAGGCGTTTCGCCCCAAGCTCTCGAGCCAATCTCACACCGGATAACAAAGCTTCATATTCCGCCTGATTATTAGTGGCTGGAAAGAGGAAGCGAAGTGCACACTCGGTCACAACCCCATCCGAGTTGGCCAAGATGAGGCCTGCTCCGCTCCCCTGAGAATTCGATGCCCCATCCACATGAAGGACCCATTCATCATCACTGGTTCCGAGGGGTTGAGTGTCCGTAGGAGGTTCTTTAGGGTGCTCCATTCCCCAAGTACATTCGACCAGAAAATCTGCCAAACTTGAGACTTCATGGCCGAACGGGGGCGGAAAGAGAGATCAAACTCCCCCAGCTTGAGGGCCCACCTTGCCAGCCGGCCAGAAGTATCTGGGCGAGCAAGAACTGTCTTCAGAGGCTGGTCTGTGATCACCGCGATCGGGTGGGCTTGGAAGTATGGCCGCAGACTGGGCAGACACGATCAATGCAAAGATGATCTTTTCCATATTTGAATATCGGGTCTCTGCATCATGAAGCACCTTACTCGTATAGTATACGGGCCTTTGTGTGCCATCGGTGTCCACCGGACTAGGACGGAGCTAACAGCTTCAGGAGAGGCCGCAAGGTATAGAAGGAGTTCTTCTCCCCGTCGGCTTGGCTAGCAGTGGCGGGGTAGATAAGAATTCCTTTAACCCTTCGAACGCCTCCTGGCATTCTTTCGTCCATTCGAACTTGTTGACTCTGCGAAGCGCCTTGAAGAAAGGTAGACCTTTCAGCGGACTTGGATAGGAAGCGGCTTAGGGCGGCTACCCTCCTGTCAGGCGCTGTATTTCCTTCTTATTGGAAGGAGGCCTCATGTCCAAGATAGCTTGGACTTTGTCTGGGTTTGCTTCGATCCCCCTCCGGGTTACCATGAAGCCCAAGAACTTCCCAGCGGTCACCCCAAATGCACACTTACGAGGGTTCAGCTTCATCTGGTACCGACGAAGGTTGTCAAAAGTTTCTTAGGTCCGTGATGTGGTCGATGGCATGAACGCTTTTTGTCAACATGTCGTCCACGTACACTTCCATGTTACGTCCTATCTGACCTTCAAAGACTTTGTTCATCAACCTCTGGTAAGTAGCTCCCGCATTCTTTAACCCGAAAGGCATTACCTTGTAGCAATATAACCCTTTCTCGGTTATGAAGGAGGTAGCTTCTTCATCCTGGGATTCATCCGGATCTGGTTGTATCCAGAGAAAGCATCCATGAAGCTAAGGACCTCATGGCCGGATGTAGCGTCCACCAGTTGATCGATTCGGGGCAGGGGAAAGCTGTCTTTAGGGCATGCCTTGTTGAGGTCGGTGAAATCTACGCACATTCTCCAGCTTCCGTTGGTCTTGCGGACTAGCACCACATTAGCCAACCATTCGGGGTAGTGGACCTCCCGAATATGGCCCGCAGCCATTAACTTGCGGATCTCCTCGTCGATAGCTTTCTGTCTGTTTGGAGCAAAGTTTCTTTTTTTCTGTCGGACCGGCCGACACTCTGGCTTGAGGTTAAGCTGATGGGTGATTACCTCTTCAGGGACGCCCGGCATGTCTGAGGACGACCATGCGAAGACGTTAGTGTTGGCACGCAGGAAAGTAAGAAGTTGATGGCGTGCTTCCTCCGGGAGCAATGCCCCCACCTGAACAGTCCTTGCGGGTCATCACCCAAGGGGAGGGTTAGAAGGTGCTCTGCCGGCTCTCCCCTTCTTCCCAACTCCCGAGGATCGAGTGACTCAGAGGCTGTCGCCGACGCCGCGTTCAGCGGGCTGGGAGACAAATGGTAGCAAGGCGGAAGTGGGCTTTGCTCCCCTTTCATTTCTCCGACCCTTCATTGGTGGGGAACCTTACCAATAACCTCTTAGTGGAGATTACGGCATCCAGCAGATTCAACCCTGGTCTTCCCAAGATAGCGTTGTAAGCCAGTGGGACCCGGACCACCAGGAAATTTATAACCACAGTGCTCTGACATGGAGGGTTCCAGCCGTGACCGGGAGGGCAATTTCGCCTTCGACACTCACTGAATCTCCCGTGAAACCCATTAGCGGTGTGGCAACGGGTCGGAGTAAAGACCTTGATAAGTTCATCCGAACAAAAGCCTCATAGCTCAAGACATCCACAGAGCTCCCACTATCAATTAAAATTCTTTTTACAGGATGTTTGGCTATAGTCATGGACACCACGACGCTGTCGTCATGTTTATTAACTACCCCCTCTAGATCCTTTCCGAAGAAAGGAATTACAGAGTCTATTCCCTCTCGCTGCCTCTTCGAACCACCATCCGCTCCCCAGGAAATCATAGCTATAGTCTTTTCAGTTGGAGCATTATCCACGCCAGCCGGGCGACCGGGCACCGGGGGCCCAACGCGGGGAGATTCCCCGTCGAACAAATTGCTTAGGTGGCCTTGCTGAACCAGCTCCTCAATGGCCTTTTTCAGATGGCGGCAATCCTCGGTGTCGTGGCCGTAGTCTCGGTGGTACCGGCAATAAAACTCCTTGTTGCGGGGCCCCAGACTTCAAGGGAGTCGGACGCTTGAAATAAGGTTCCTCCTTATCTCCAGCAGGATGTGAGAGATGGGAGCCATGAGGGGGGTGAATTGCTCCTTAGGAACCAGTGTCTGTGGTCGGCGATCTGACGGCGTGGAGGCTCGGGCTTACGAGGTCGTGCACCGGCGTGTTCAGTAGGCGGTGGTTTATTATTGATGTTCTTGTCAACTTCCCTCCTAGAAGAATCCGCCTCGTCGGCACGGATGTACTTTTGGGCTCGGCTCAGAAGCTCAGCATAGGAACTCGGAGGCTTCTTATCCAGGGAATACGCGAATCCTGGATGGGCGAAGTCCTCGTTTCAGGGCCAAAGTGGCGACAGGAATCTTCCAGGTTGTACACCTCCAATGCCGCCTCCTTAAATCGAGCGACGAAATCCTTCAAGGTCTCGCCACTCCTCTGCTGAACAGCAAAGAGGCTATCTGCCACTCGCGGGATCTTTCGACAGGCATCAAAGTGAGCCAGGAAAGATCGCTCGAGCTGCCGAAACAGTTGATGCTGCGCGGGGGCAGCGGGAGTACCACGCGCGTGCCGCTTTCCGGAGAGTGGCCGGGAAAGCGACACATAAAAGGAATCCGTCGCTCCCTGGACCTGCATAAGGACTTTGTAGCTTTCCAGGTGGTCAAGGGGATCCGTCGTCCATCGTATGGATCCAGTTGGGGGAGACGGAACCGGGGGGGGACCGGCTCCTCCATGATATGGGAGAAAGCGGGGGATGACGCTCATACTCCGCTGCATAGGGATCGGTGATCCGACGGCTGAGTTCGTCCAACCGCCGATGGTACTCGTCAAGCCTTTGCTCGGCCCGACGGGTGGTTTTCCGGGGAGTGTTACCATCGGGATGAGTCAGAAAGAAGAAGATCGCCGGCGCAAAGAATGTGCCCGCTTGGACTCCTTTTCTTCAGGTCGGTAGTGGGAACGACCGGAGCGACGGGAGGGAGACCGTCGTCGCTTCGAGGTCCCTTGGGATGAGTCGGAAGAAGAAGATGGCGCAAAGAATGTGTTGGACTCCTTTTCTTCCGGTTGGGAACGACCGGAGCGACGGGAGGGAGACCGTCGTCGCTTCGAGGTCCCTTGGTGATGAGGTTCGGGGGGTGAGCGGTGAGAGACCTCAGGCGGGGTCCCTCCTTGGTGAGACTGAACTGTTCCTCGCACCCCTTCGCCCATCACAGGGGGTTGAGTTACAGCAGCCACATAACGCTCTTGCAGCCCCCGGACCATCGTCGTCAGATCCTGGACCTGATGGGCTAGAGCATCAAGCCGGTCGGGTTGGCTCATCGGTGCGAGGGGTGGAGCATGGGGGTTGGCCTCCGAATGCTCAACTCGCGGGAATGCCCGGCTGCTGGCTAGAGGAAGCCTCTTGTGCTCGCATGGTCACCATCGCTTCCTTTGCAAAATGGTGGATTCCAGGAAGAATTTTTGACCTGGGCTGCCCCCTACCTGGCGCGCCAATCTGTTGCGGCCGAATCACTATGATGAACGTCGGGGGCTAGGATCACCGTGGTGTGCGTAGAAAGTCGCCGTCTTCCTTCTAGAGCCTGCAAAAAGTCCCGGGCCGGTAGTTCCGGCGGGGACCCTCCGACGCCCAAGTTAGTGAGTCGTCAAACAGGGATATGGTTTTTTGTGAATTTTCTAGAGGAAGCCAGAGAGAGTCCCCTTCGCATGGAGCTCGGGTCCTCTTTTTATACCTGTTGGGAATCCCGTATACCTTGGCCTGTTGGAACCGTCGAATCTTCGTTGTGATGTTTCATCGAACGGTAAGTTGTTGGACTGTTGCTGAATAAGGGCCGCTTATAGCGGTAACTGCTGATCAGGCTACACTTGCCCGTGATTTTGGTAAACGAACTATTCGGCAGTAGACCTTAGATCGCGGGGTCAGTTGCCTAAGACTAATCCTTGTATGAAGGCCGACACTGGGGGCCGACGCTGGGTGGCAGTGCTAGATGCCGGAACCAAAGCCTCAGTACTGGGACTTATGCTGAAGGCCGACACCTGTGGCCAATGTTGGAGGCCGATGCTGGTGGCCGATGCTGGAGGTCTGGTGCCAACGCATAGTTGGTCTTTGATGCTGACGCTGGGGGCCGATGCTGGAGGCCGACGCTGGGGCCGGCGCTGGTGGCCGACGCTGGCTGTCTGGTGCCAACGCGTAGTTGGTCTTTGATGCCGACGCTGGAGGCCGACTCCGAAGACCGACACTGGCTGTCTGGCGCTGGAGGCCGACGCTGGGGGCCGGCGCTGATAGCTGACGCTGGCTGTCTGGCTCTGGAGGCCGATGCTGGAGGCCGGCTCCGAAGACCGACGCTGGAGGCCTTGGGTTTTGTTGTCACATCATTGCTTTCGAAAATCGCGCAGAATATAATACTACCCCGGGAAACGGCTAGCCGTATCAGTTGCGATTGATCCAAGCCCTGATCTCGATCGGCCATGACCGATCTCGGACCATTACGATCGGTCCGATCGGCGATGATCCGACGGTTGCAATCGATCCAAGCCCTGATCCCGATCGGCCACGACCGATCTCGGACCATTGCGATCGGTTCGATTGGCGATGATCCGACGGTTGCGATCGATCCAAGCCCTGATCCCCATCGGCCACGACCGATCTCGGACCATTGCGATCGGTCCGATCGGCGACGATCCGGCGGTTGCAATCGATCCAAGCCATGATCCTGATCAGCCACGACCAATCTCAGACCGTTGCGATCGGTCCGATCGCCAACGATCCGACGTTTGCGATCAATCCAAGCCTTGATCCCAATCGGCCACGACCGATCTTGGACCATTGCGATCGGTCCGATCACCAACGATCTGACGGTTGCGATCGATCCAAGCCCTTATCCCGATCGGCCACGACCGATCACGGACCGTTGTGATCGGTCTGATCGCCGATGATCGGACAGTAGCGATCGATCCAAGCCCTGATCCTGATCGGCCACGACCGATCTTGGTCCGTAGTGATCGATCCGATCGCCGACGATCCGACGGTTGCAATTGACCTAAGCCGTGATCCCGATTGGCCACAATCGATCTCGGACCGTTGCAATTGGTAAGATCGGCGATGATCCAACGGTCGCGATCGATCCAAGCCCTGATCCTGATTGGCCACGACCGATCTCGAACCATTGCGATCGGTCCGATCGGCGACGATACGATGGTTACGATCGATCCAAGCCCTGATCCCGATCAGCCATGACCGATCTTGGACCGTTGCGATCGGTCCGATAGCCGATGATCGGACGGTTGCGATCGATTCATGCCCTGATCCCGATCAGCCACGATCGATTTCATACAATTGCGATCGGTCCGATAGCCGACGATCCGATGGTTGCGATCGATCCAAGCCCTGATCCCGATCGGCCACGACTAATCTCGAACCGTTGCGATCGGTCCGATCGCCGACAATCTGACGTTTGCAATCGATCCAAGCCTTGATCCCGATCGGCCACGACCGACCTCGGACCATTGCGATTGGTCTGATCACCGATGATCCGACGGTTGCGATCGATCCAAGCCCTTATCCCGATCGGCCACGACCGATCTCGGACCATGGCGATCGGTCCAATCGCCAACGATCTGACTGTTGCGATCGATCCAAGCCCTGATCCCGATCGACTACGATCCATCGGTTGCGATCGATCCAAACCGTGATCCCGATCGGCCACGACCAATCTCGGACCGTTGCGATCAGTCCGATCGCCGACGATCCAACGTGTGCGATCGATCCAAGCCTTGATCCCAATCGACCACGACCAACCTCGGACCGTGGCGATCGGTCCGATCGCCGACGATCCGACTATTGCGATTGATCCAATCCCTAATCCCGATCGGCCACTACCGATCTCGGACCGTGGCGATCGGTCCGATCGCCAACGATCCGACGGTTACGATCGATCCAAGCCCTGATCCCGATCGGCAACGACTGATCTCGGACCGTTGCGATTGGTCCGATCGCCGACGATCCGACGGTTGCAATTGATCCAAGCCCTGATCCCGATCGGCCACGACCGATCTCGGACCGTTGCGATCGGTGACGATACGACGGTTGCAATCGATCCAAGACCTTATCCCGATCGGCCATAACCGATCTCGGACCCTTGCGATCGATCTGATCGCCAACGATCGGATGGTTGCGATCGATCCAAGCCCTGATCCCGATCGGCCAAGACCGATCTCGTACCGTTTCGATCAGTCCAATCGCCAACAATCCAACGGTTGTGATCGATCCAAGCCCTGATCTCGATCGGCCACGACCGATCTCGGACCGGTGCGATCGGTCCGATCGGCAACGATACGACAGTTGCGATTGATCCAAGCCCTGATCCCAATTGGCCATGACCGATCTCGGACCATTGCGATCGGTTCGATCGCCGATGATCGGACAGTTGCGATCGATCCAAGCCCTGAACCCGATCGGCCACGACCGATCTCGTATTGTTGCGATCGGTCCAATCGGCGACGATCCGACGGTTGCGATCGATCAAAGCCCTGATCCCTATCGGCCACGAGCGATCTCGAACCGCTGTGATCGATCCGATCGGCAATGATCCGATGGTTGCGATCGATCCAAGCCTTGATCCTGATAGGCCACGACCGAACTCGGACCGTGGCGATCAGTTTGATCGCTGACGATCCAACGGTTACGATCGATCAAAGCCCTGATCCCGATCGGCCACGACCGATCTCGGACCGTTGCGATCGGTCAATCGCCGACGATCTGTCGGTTGTGATCGATCCAAGCCCTGATCCCGATCGGCCACGACCAATCTCGGACCATTGCTATCGGTCTGATAGCCGATGATCTGACGTTTGCGATCGATCCAAGCCTTGATCCCGATCGGCCACGACCGACCTCGGACCGTGGCGATCGGTCCGATCGCCAACGATCCGACGGTTGCATTCGATCCAAGCCCTGATCCCGGTCGGCCATGACCGATCTCGTACAATTGCGATCAGTCCGATAGCTGACGATCCGACAGTTGCGATCGATCCAAGCCCTGATCCGATCGGCCACGACTAATCTTGAACCGTTGCGATCGGTCTGATCACCGACGATCCGACATTTGCAATCGATCCAAGCCTTGATCCCGATCAGCCACGACCGACCTCGACCGTTGCAATTGGTCCGATCGCCGATGATCTGACGGTTGCGATCGATCCAAGCCCTTATCCCGATCAGCCACGACCGATCTCGGACCGTGGCGATCGGTCTGATCGCCGATGATCCGACCATTGCGATCGATCCAAGCCCTGATCCCGATCGGCCACGATCCATCGGTTGCGATCAATCCAAACCGTGATCCCGATCGGCCACGACCAATCTCGGACCATTGCGATCGGTTCGATCACCGACGATCCAACGTGTGCGATCGATCCAAGCCTTGATCCCAATCAGCCACGACCGACTCGGACCGTGGCGATCGGTCCGATTGCCGATGATCCGACTATTGCGATCGATCCAATCCCTAATCCGATCGGCCACTACCGATCTCGGACCGTGGCGATCGATCCGATCGCCGACGATCCGACGGTTACGATCGACACAAGCCCTGATCTCGATCGGCAATGACTGATCTCAGACCGTTGCGATCGGTCCGATCGTCGATGATCCAACGGTTGCAATCGATCCAAGCCCTGATCCCGATCGGGCACGACCGATCTCGGACCATTGCGATCAGTCCAATCGCCGACAATCCAACCGTTGTGATCGATCCAAGCCCTGATCCCGATCGACCACGACCGATCTCATACCGTTGCGATCAGTCCAATCGCCGACAAATCCAACCGTTGTGATCGATCCAAGCCCTGATCCCGATCGACCACGACCGATCTCAGACTGGTGCGATTGGTCTGATCGGCGATGATACGATAGTTGCGATCGATCCAAGCCCTGATCCCGATCGGCCACGACCGATCTCGGACCGTTGCGATCGGTTCGATCGCCGACGATCGGATGGTTGCGATCGATCCAAGCCCTGAACCCGATCGACCACGACCGATCTCGTATTGTTGCGAACGGTCCGATCGGCGATGATCCGATGGTTGCGATTGATCAAAGCCCTGATCCCTATCGGCCACGAGCGATCTCGGACCGCTGCGATCGATCCGATCAGTGACGATCCGACGGTTGCGATCGATCCAAGCTTTGATCCTGATAGGCCACGACCGAACTCGGACCGTGGCGATCGGTTCGATCGCCGACGATCTGACGGTTACGATCGATCCAAGCCCTGATCCCGATCGGCCACGACCGATCTCGAACCATTGCGATCGGTCTAATCGCCGACGATCCATCGGTTGCGATCGATCCAAGCCCTAATCCCGATCGGCCACGACCAATCTCGGACCGTTGCTATCGGTTTGATCACCGACGATCCGACGTTTGCGATCGATCCAAGCCTTGATCCCGATCGGCCACAACCGACCTCGGACCGTAGCGATCGGTCTGATCGCCAATGATCCGACGGTTGCATTCGATCCAAGCCTGATCCCGATCGGCCATGACCGATCTCGGACCATTGCGATCGGTACGATCGCCGATGATCGGATGGTTGCGATCGATCCAAGCCCTGATTTCGATTGGCCACGATCTATCCCGGACCGTTGCGATCGTTCTGATCAGCGACGATCCGATGGTTGCGATTGATCCAAGCCCTAATACCGACCGGCCACGACCGATCTTGAACCGTTGCGATCGGTCCGATCGCCGACGATCCGACTTGCGATCGATCCATGCCCTGATTCCGATTGGCCACGATCGATCTCTGACCGTTGCGATCAGTCTGATCAGTGACGATCTGATGGTTGCGATCGATCCAAGTCCTGATCCCGATCGGCCACGACCGATCTCGACTATTGCGATCTGTCCGATCACGACGATCCAACGGTTGCGATTGATCCAAGCCCGGATCCCGATCGGCCACGATCGATCTCGGACCGTGGCGATCGGTCCGATCATTGATGATCCGACGGTCTCGATCGAACCAAGCCCTGATCCCGATCGGCCACAACCGATCTCGGACCGTTGCAATCGGTCCGATCGTCGATGATCGGACGGTTGCGATCGATCCAAGCCCTGATCCCGATCGGCCATGACTGATCTCGGACCGTTGCGATCGGTCCGATCGGTGATGATCCGACGGTTGCGATCAATCTAAGACCTAATCCCGATCGGCCATGACCGATCTCGAACCGTTGCGATCGGTCCAATTGCCGAGGATCCGACGGTTGCGATCGATCCAAGCCCTGATCCTGATCGGCCATGACCGATCTCGAACCGTTGCGATCGGTCCGATCACCACGATCCGACGGTTGCGATCGATCCAAGCCCTATCCTGATCGGCCACGACCGATCTCGAACTATTGCGATCGGTCCGATCGCCGACGATCCGACGGTTGCGATCGATCCAAGCCCTGATCCCGATCGGCCACGACCGATCTCGAACCATTGCGATTGGTCCGATCACCGACGATCGGACGATTGCGATCGATCCAAGCCCTGATCCCGATCGGCCATGACCGATCTCGGACCTTTGCGATCGTTCGGATCGGCGACGATCCGATGGTTGCGATCGATCCAAGCCCTGATCCTGATCGGCCACGACCGATCTTGAACCGTTGCGATCGGTCCGATTGCCGACGATCAACGGTTGCGATCGATCCAAGCCCTGATCCCATCGGCCACAACCGATCTCGAACCGTTGCGATCGGTCCGATTGTCGAGGATCGAACGGTTGCGATCGATCCAAGCCCTGATCCCGATTGGCCACGACCATCTCAGACCGTTGCGATCGGTCCGATCGGTGACGATCCGACGGTTGCGATCGATCCAAGCCCTGATCCCGATCGTCCAAGACCGATCTTGAACTGTTGCCATCGGTTTGATTACCGACGATCTAACGGTTGCGATCGATCCAAGCCCTGATCCCGATCGGCCACAACCGATCTTGAACCGTTGCGATCAGTCCGATCGCCGACGATCGGACGGTTGAGATCGATCCAAGCCCTGATCCCGATTAGCCACGACCGATCTCAGACCGTTGCGATCGGTCCGATCAGTGATGATCTGACGGTTGCGATCGATCCAAGCCTTGATCCAGATCGGCCACGACCGATCTCGGACCGTTGCGATCGGTCCGATTGCCGATGATCCGACGGTTCTGATCGATCCAAGCCCTGCTCCTGATCGGCCAGGACCGATCTTGAACCGTTGCTATCGGTCCGATCACTGACAATCCGACGGTTGCGATCGATCCAAGCCCTGATCCGATCGGCCACGACCGATCTCGGACCGTTGCGATCGGTCCGATCGCCGACGATCGGATGGTTGCGATCTATCCAAGCCCTAATCCCGATCGGCCACGACCGATCTCGAACCATTGCGATCGATCGGATCGGCGACGATCCGATGGTTACAATCGATCCAATCCCTGATCCCGATCGGCCACAACCAATCTCGGACCGTTGCGATTGGTCTGATCGCTGACGATCAGATGGTTGCGATCGATCCAAGCCCTGATCCCGATCGGCCATGACCGATCTCGGACCGTTGCGATCGGTCCGATCGCTAACGATCGGATGGTTGCGATCGATCCAAGCCCTGATCCCGATCGTAATGACCAATCACGGACCGTGGCGATCGATCCGATCACCGACGATCCAACGGTTACGATCGATCCAAGCCGTGATCCCGATCGGCAACGACCGATCTCGAACCGTTGCGATCGGTCCGATCGCCGACGATCCGACAGTTGCGATCGATCCTAGCCCTGATCCTTATCAGCCACGACCGATATTGGGCCATTGCGATTGGTCCGATCGTCGATGATCTGACGGTCTCGATCGAACCAAGCCCTGATCCCGATCGGCCACAACCGATCTCGGACCGTTGCAATCGGTCCGATCGTCGACGATCGGATGGTTGCGATCGATCCAAGCCCTGATCCCGATCGGCCACGACTGATCTCGGACCGTTGCGATCGGTCCGATCCGATGGTTGCGATCGATCCAAGACCTAATCTCGATCAGCCATGACCGATCTCGGACCGTTGCGATCGGTCTGATTGCCGAGGATCCGACGGTTGTGATCGATCCAAGCCCTGATCCTGATCGGCCATGACCGATCTTGAACCGTTGCGATCGGTCTGATCGCCGACGATTTGACGGTTGCGATCGATCCAAGCCCTGATCCTGATCGGCCACGACCGATCTCAAACTGTTGCGACCGGTCCGATCGCCGACGATCCGACGGTTGCGATCGATCCAAGCCCTGATCCCGATCGGCCACGACCGATCTCAACCGTTGTGATCGATCCGCTCGCCGACGATCAGACGGTTGCGATCGATCCAAGCCCTGATCCTGATCGGCCATGACCGATCTTGGACCTTTGCGATCGTTTGGATCGGCGACGATCCGACGGTTGCGATCGATCCAAGCCCTGATCCTGATCGGCCACGACCGATCTCGAACCGTTGCGATCGGTTCGATCGCTGACGATCCGACGGTTGCGATCGATCCAAGCCCTGATCCCGATCGGCCACAACCGATCTCGAACAGTTGCGATCGGTCCGATTGCTGAGGATCGGATGGTTGCGATCGATCCAAGCCCTGATCCCGATCGGCCACGACCGATCTCAGACCGTTACGATCAGTCCGATCGGTGATGATCCGATGGTTGCGATCGATCGAAGCCCTGATCTCGATCGTCCAAGACCGATCTCGGACCGTTGCCATCGGTTCGATTACCGATGATCCAACGGTTGCGATCGATCCAAGCCCTGATCCCGATCGGCCACAACCGATCTGGATCATTGCGATCGGTCCGATCGCCGACGATCGGACGGTTGCGATCGATCCAAGCCCTGATCCCGATCGGCCACGACCGATCTTGGACCCTTGCGATCGGTCCAATCGGTGACGATCCGACGGTTGTGATCGATCCAAGCCCTGGTCCCGATCGGCCACGACCGATCTCGGACCGTTGTGATCGGTCCGATCGCCGACGATCGGATGGTTGCGATCGATCCAAGTCCTCATCCCGATCGGCCACGACCAATCTTGGACCATTGCGATCGGTCGGATCGGCGATGATTCGATGGTTACGATCGATCCAAGCCCTGATCCCGATCGGCCATGACCAATCTTGGACCGTTGCGATTGGTCTGATCGCCGATGATCAGACGGTTGCGATCGATCCAAGCCCTGATCCCGATCAGCCATGACCGATCTCGGACCGTTGCGATCGGTCCGATCGCTAACGATCGGATGGTTGCGATCGATCCAAGCCCTAATCCCGATCGGCAATGACCAATCACGGACCATGGCGATCGGTCCAATCGTCGACGATCCAACGGTTACGATCGATCCAAGCCGTGATCCCGATCGGCAACGATCGATCTCGAACCGTTGCGATCGGTCCGATCGCCGACGATCCGACAGTTGCGATCGATCCAAGCCCTGATCCTGATCAGCCACGACCAATCTCGGGCCATTGCGATTGGTCCGATCGGCGAGGATACGACGATTGCGATCGATCCAAGCCCTAATCCCGATCGGCCACGATCGATCTCGGACCGTTGCGATCAGTCCGAATGCCAACGATCGGACGGTTGCGATTGATACAAGCACTGATCCCGATCGGCCACGACCGATCTTGTACCGTTGCGATCGGTCTGATCGCGATGATCCGACAGTTGCAATCGATCCAAGCCCTGATCCCGATCGGTCACGACCAATCTCGGACCGTTGCGATCGGTCCGATCGCCGACGATCGAACGGTTGCAATCGATCCAAGCCCTGATCCCGATCGGCCACGACCAATTTCGGACCATTGCGATCAGTCCGATTGCCGACGATCGACGGTTGCGATCGATCCAAGCCCTGATCCTATCGGCCACGACCGATCTCGGACCATTACGATCGGTCCGATCGGCAACGATCCGACGGTTGCGATCGATCCAAGCCTTGATCCCCATCGGCCACGACCGATCTCATACCGTTGCGATCGGTCCGATCGGCGACGATCCGGCGGTTGCAATCATCCAAGCCCTGATCCAGATCGGCCACGACCAATCTCGGACCGTTGCGATTGTCTGATCGCCGACGATCCAACGTTTGCGATCGATCCAATCCTTGATCCCGATCGGCCACGACCGAGCTTGGACCTTTGCGATCAGTCCGATCGCCGATGATCCGACAGTTGCGATCGATCCAAGCCCTTATCCCGATCGGCCACGACCGATATCGGACCATTGCGATCGGTCTGATCGCCGACTATCGTATGGTTGCGATCGATTTAAGCCCTGATCCCAATCGGCCACGACCGATCTTGGTCCGTTGCGATCGATCCGATCGCCGACAATCCGACGGTTGCAATTGATCCAAGCCGTGATCCCGATCGGCCATGATCGATCTCGGACCATTGCAATTGGTCCGATCGGCGATGATCCGACGGTTACGATTGATCCAAGCCCTGATCCCGATCGGCCACGACCGATCTCGGACCGTTGCGATCGGTCCGATCGGCGACAATACGACGGTTACGATCGATCCAAGCCCTGATCCCGATCGGCCATGACCGATCTTGGACCATTGCGATCGGTTCGATCGCCGACGATCGGACGGTTGCATCGATCCAAGCCCTGATCCCGATCGGCCACGACCGATCTCGTGCCATTGCGATCAGTCCGATCGTCGACGATTGGACGGTTTGATCGATCCAAGCCCTGATCCCGATCGGCCTTGACCGATCTCGGACCATTGCAATCGGTCTGATCGCTAACGATCGGACGGTTACGATCGATCCAAGCCCTGATCCTGATCGGCCATGATCGATCACGGACCATGGCGATTGGTCCGATCGCCGACGATCCGACGGTTACTATCGATCCAAGCCGTGATCCCGATCGGCAACGACCGATCTCGGACCGTTGCGATCGGTCCGATCGCCGACGATCCGACGGTTGCGATCGATCCAAGCCATGATCCCGATCGGCCATGACCGATCTCGGACCGTTGCGATCGGTCCGATCGTCGATGATCGGATGGTTGCGATCGATCCAAGCCCTGATCCCGATCGGCCATGACCAATCTCGGACCGTTGCGATCGGTGCGATCGCTAACGATCGGACGGTTGCGATCGATCCAAGCCCTGGTCCCGATCGGCCACGACCGATCATGGACCGTGGCGATCGGTCCGATCACCGACGATCCGACGGTTGCGATCGATCCAAGCCGTGATCCTGATCGGCAACGACCGATCTTAGACTGTTGCGATCGGTCGATCGCTGATGATCCGACGGTTATGATCGATCCAAGCCCTGATCCCGATCAGCCATGACCGATCTCGGGCCGTTTCGATTGGTCCGATCAGCGACGATATGATGATTGCGATCGATCCAAGCCCTGATCCCGATCGGCCACTGATGGGGCCGGTTGACCCCATGGGCAATAAAGATAGCAATTTTTGGATGGCATCATATCGAGATGGCCATCCTTAGCGGCCTTCCCGAACGGCTTAATTCCTAGGCGGCCTCGCTACTTTACTCGGCTTTCTTTTGAAGGACACAATGGATATTTAATTCCATCCACAATTATCCAGGCATTTATTGCCTTATTCTCATTTATGGCTGCCACGTTAGCCCTCTGGCGTCGGCCTCAATAGCGTCGGCGTCGGCCTCAATAGCATCGGTGTCGGCCTCAACAGCGCCTGGCGTCGCGTTGGCCTCAACAGCGTCGGCCTCCTATCGACCTGCATCTACTTGCTAGGCATTTATTGCCTTATTCTCTCCCGTATTTATAGCCTTTATGGCCTCAAAGGCCACGATTATCTAGGCATTTATTGCCTTATTCTCATTTATAACTGCCACGTTAGCCCCATGGCGTCGGCCTCAACAGCGTCGGCCTCGCGTCTGCATCGCCTCCTGCCGACGTGCATCCACTTGCTAGGCATTTATTGCTTATTCTCTCCCATATTTATAGCCTTTATGGCGTCAAGGGCCACGATTATCCAGGCATTTATTGCTTTATTCTCATTTGGCGTCGGCCTCAACAGCGTCGGCGTCGGCCTCAACAGCGTCGGCGTCGGCCTCAACAGCGTTGGCGTCAGCCTCAACAGCGCCTGGCGTCGGCGTCGACCTCAACAGCGTCAGCGTGACCTCAATAGCGTCGGCATCGGCCTCAATAGCGTCGGCATCGGCCTCAACAGCGTCGGCCTCAACAGCGCCTTGCGTCGGCCTTGCGTCTTCGCGTTGGCCTTCTGCCGACGTACATCCACTTGCTAGGCATTTATTGCCTTATTCTCTCCCGTCTTTATGGCCTCAAAGGCCACGAGCATCCACTCGCTCTAAGGCATTTATAGCATTCTCTCGTATTTATGGCTTCCACGTTATCCCCTTCGGCCTTGCTTTTTCATTCGGCCATGAACAGCTTCGGCCTTTTTCCCTACGGTCTCGGCCTTAGCCCCTTGGTCTATTCCCCTCGGCCGTAAACATTGTCATGCATGTGAACAGTGTCACATGAACAGTGCCTTGCACGTGAATAGTGTCATAACTCTATAATTAATGCTCTACGAGGGACTGCTGGCTTCAACCCAATGGTTGCACTTGGGGCCCACGTGACTAACCTTATCACCCATTGTTGTTCACACAGAACTTCCACGTGGCTTGCCAACCCGTTTCTCTTTTGCCAAGATCACGGGTGGTTACCGCTATATTATGAACCGTTGCCGATACTTATGGCACACGTTTAGCAGCTGTAGCCAATCTTAATGGAAGATGTGATTCGGCTGTTATCAACGAAGGGTAAGAGGGACCCCCGAACAGGTATATAAAGAGCCCGACCCCAACGAGGGGGGGGGCTCAATCTCTACTCTTTCATTAAAAAATTCATGTTCTCCAGATCGCTGACTTGAGCGTTGGAGGGTCCCCGCCGGAACCACCGGTCCGGGACTTTTCTTGCAGGTTTTCGGCTGAAGGAGGCGGTCCCTATCATTCCTCTGAAGGCCAACGAAGCATTTCCATCGCTTGACGATCCTCAAAAGTGATTTGGCGGCAACAGCCATGACCGATCTCGGACCGTTGTGATCGGTCCGATCACCGATGATTGGACGGTTGCGATCGATACAAGCCCTGATCCCAATCGGCCACGATCGATCTCGTACCGTTGCGATCGGTCCGATCGGCGACAATTCGGCGGTTGCAATCGATCCAAGCCCTGATCCCGATCAGCCACGACCAATCTCAGACTGTTGCGATCGGTCCAATCGCCGACGATCGGACAGTTGCAATCGATCCAAGCCCTGATCCCGATCGGCCACAACCAATCTCGGACCGTTGCGATCGGTCCGATCGCCGACGATCGGACGATTGCGATCGATCCAAGCCCTGATCCTGATAGGCCACGACCGATCTTGGACCGTTGTGATCGGTCGATCAGCGACGATCCGACGGTTGCGATCGATCCAAGCCCTGATCCCCATCGGCCATGACCGATCTCGGACCATTGCGATCGGTCCGATCGGCTACGATCCGACAGTTGCAATCGATCAAGCCCTGATCTAAATCGGCCACGACCAATCTTGGACCGTTGCGATCGGTCCGATCACCGACGATCCGATTTGCGATCGATCCAAGCCTTGATCCCGATCGGCCACAACTGACCTCAGACCGTTGCGATCGATCCGATCGTCGACGATTCGATGGTTGCGATCAATCCAAGCCCTTATCCCGATCGGCCACGACCGATCTCGGACCATTGCGATCGATCTGATCGCCGACGATCGTAAGGTTGCGATCAATCCAAGCCCTGATCCCGATCGGCCACGACCGATCTCGGTCCATTGCGATCGGTCCGATCACCGACGATCCGACGGTTGCAATTGATCCAAGACGTGATCTCGATCGGCCATGATCGATCTCGGACCGTTGCAATTGGTCCGATCGGCGATGATCCGACGGTTGTGATTGATCCAAGCCCTGATCCCGATCGGCCACGACCGATCTCGGACCATTGCGATCGGTCCGATCGGCGATGATACGACGGTTACGATCGATCCAAGCCCTGATCCCGATCGCCATGACCGATCTCGGACCGTTGCGATCGGTCCGATCACCGACGATCGGATGGTTGCGATCGATCCAAACCCTAATCCCGATCGGCCACGACCGATCTCATACCATTGCGATCGGTTCGATCGCCGACGATCGGACGGTTGCGATCGATCCAAGCCCTGATCCCGATCGGCCATGACCTATCTTGGACCGTTGCGATCGGTCCGATCGGTAACGATCGGACGGTTGCGATCGATCCAAGCCCTGATCCTGATCGGCCACAATCGATCACGGACCGTGGCGATCGGTCCGATCGCCGATGATCCAATGGTTACGATCGATCCAAGCCGTGATCTCGATCGGCAACGACCGATCTTGGACCATTGCGATCGGTCCGATCGCCGATGATCCGAAGATTGCGATCGATCCAAGCCCTGATCCCGATCGGCCACGACCGATCTCGGACCGTTGCGATTGGTCCGATCGCCGACGATACGATGGTTGCGATCGATCCAAGACCTGATCCCGATCGGCCACAACCGATCTCGGACCGTTGCGATCGGTCCGATCAGCGATGATCCGACGGTTGCGATCGATCCAAGCCGTGATCCCCATCGGCCATGACCGATCTCGGACCATTGCGATCGGTCCGATCGGATTATACGATGGTTGCGATCGATCCAAGCCCTGATCCCGATCGGCCATGACCGATCTGGGACCGTTGCAATTGGTCCGATCGGCGACGATCCGACGGTTGCGATCGATCCAAGCCCTGATCCCGATCGACCACGACCGATCTCGGACCGTTGCGATTGGTCCGATGCCGACGATCCGACGGTTGTGATCGATCAAAGCCCTTATCCCAATCGGCCAAGAGCGATCTCGGACCGCTGCGATCGGTCCGATCGGCGACGATCCGACGGTTGAGATCGATCCAAGCCTTGATCCCGATAGGCCACGATCGATCTCGGACCTTGGCAATCGGTCCGATCGCCGATGATCCGACGGTTACGATCGATCCAAGCCCTGATCCCGATCGGCCATGACCAATCTCGAACCGTTGCTATCGGTCCGATCGCCGACGATCCGACGTTTGCGATCGATCCAAGCCTTGATCCCGATCGGCCACGACCGACCTCAAACCGTGGCGATCGGTCCGATCACCGACGATCTGACGGTTGCGTTCGATCCAAGCCCTGATCCCGATCGGCCATGACCAATCTTGGACCATTGCGATCGGTCCGATCGCCGACGATCGGACGGCTGTGATCGATGCAAGCCCTGATTTCGATTGGCCACGATCGATCTCGGACCGTTGCGATCGGTCCGATCGCGACGTTCGGACGGTTGCGATCGATCCAAGCCCTGATCCCGATCGGCCACGACCAATCTTGTACTGTTGGGATCGGTCCGATCGGCGATGATCCGACGGTTGCTATCGATCCAAGCCCTGATCCCGATCGGCCATGACCGATCTCGAACCATTGCGATCGGTCCGATCGGCGATGATCCGACGGTTGCGATCGATCCAAGCCCTGATCCCGATGGTCATGACCGATCTTGGACGTTCCGATCGGTCCGATCGGCGATGATCCATCGGTTGTGATCGATCCAAGCCTGATCCCGATCGACCATGACAAATCATGGACCATTGCGATTGGTCCGATCGGCGATGATCCGACGGTTGCGATCGATCCAAGCCCTGATCCCCATCGGACACGACCGATCTTGGACCGTTGCGATCGGTCCGATCGGCAATGATCCATCGGTTCCAAGCCCTAATCCCAATGGTCATGATCGATCTCGGACCGTTGCGATCGGTCCGATCGGCGATGATCCGTCGGTTGTGATCGATCCAAGCCCTGATCCCGATCGACCATGACAAATCACGGACCATTGCGATCGGTCCGATCGGCGATGATTCGATGGTTGCGATCGATCCAAGCCCTGATCCCCATCGTCCACGACCGATCTTGGACCATTGCGATCGTTCTATCGGCAATGATCCATCGGTTGCGATCGATCCAAGCCCTGATCCCGATCGGCCACGACCGATCTCAGACCGTTTCGATCGATTCGATCGCCGATGATCCGATGGTTGCGATCAATCCAAGCCCTGATCTCGATCGGCCACGACTGATCTCGAACCATTGCGATCGGTCCGATCAGCGATGATCTGACTTACGATTGATCCAAGTCGTGATCCCCATCGGCCACGACCAATCTCGGACCGTTGCAATCGGTCCGATCGACGACGATACGACGGTTGCGATCGATCCAAGTCCTGATCCCATCGGCCATGACCGATCTTGGACCATTGCGATCGGTACGATCGGCGACGACGGTTGCGATCGATCCAAGCCCTGATCCCGATCGCCACAACCGATCTTGGACCATTGCGATCGGTCCGATCGCCGACGATTCGATGGTTGTGATCGATCCAAGCCCTGATCCCGATCGAGCACGACCGATCTCGAACCGTTGCGATCGGTCGATCGGTGACGATCCGATGGTTGCGATCGATCCAAGCCCTGATCCCCATCGGCCACGTCCGATCTCGGACCGTTGCGATCGGTCTGATCGGCGACGATTTATCGGTTGCGATCGATCCAAGCCCTGATCCCGATCGGCCACGACCGATCTCGACCGTTGCGATCGGTCCTATCGCCGACGATCCGATGTTTGCATCGATCCAAGCCATTATCCCGATCGGCCATGACCGACCTCTGATCGTGGCGATCGATCTGATCGGCGATAATCCGACGGTTGCAATCGATCCAAGCCATGGTCCCGATCGACCACGACCGATCTCGAACCATTGCGATCGGTCCTATCGCCGATGATCGGACGGTTTAGACTGATCCAAGCCCTAATCCTGATCGGCCATGACCGATATCGGACCGTTGCGATCGGTCCGATCGCTGACGATCGAATGGTTGCGATCGATCCAAGCCCTGATCCCGATTGGCCATGACCGATCTCGTACCATTGCGATCGGTCTGATCGCCGATGATCCGACGGTTGCGATCGATCCAAGCCCTGATCCTGATCGTCCACGACCAATCTCGGACCGGTGCGATCGGTCCGATCGGCGATGATACAATAGTTGCGATCGATCCAAACCCTGATCCCTATCGACCATGACCGATCTCGGACCGTTGCGATCGGTCCGATCGCCGATGTTCGGACGGTTGCGATCGATCCAAGCCCTGATCCTGATCGGCCATGACCGATCTCGTACTGTTGGGATCGGTCCGATCGGCGACGATCCGACGATTGCTATCGATCCAAGCCCTGATCCCGATCGGCCATGACCGATCTCGGACCGTTGCGATCGGTCCGATCGGCGACGATCCAACGGTTGCGATCAATCCAAGCCCTGATCCCGATGGTCATGACCGATCTCGGACCGTTGCGATCGGTCCGATCGGCGATGATCCATCGGTTGTAATTGATCCAAGCCCTGATCCCGATCTACCACGACAAATCACAGACCATTGCGATCGGTCCGATCGGCGATGATCCAACGGTTGCGATCGATCCAAGCCCTGATCCCCATCGGCCACGACCGATCTTGGACCGTTGCGATCGGTCCGATCGGCAATGATCCATCAGTTCCAAGCCCTGATCCCAACGGTCATGATCGATCTCGACCATTGCGATCGGTCCGATCGGCGATGATCCGTCGGTTGTGATCGATCCAAGCCCTGATCCCGATCGACCACGACAAATCACGGACCGTTGCGATCGGTCCGATCGGCGATGATCCGACGGTTGTGATCGATCCAAGCCCTGATCCCCATCGGCCACGATGATCTTGGACCATTGCGATCGGTCCGATCGGCAATGATCCATCGGTTGCGATCGATCCAAGCCATGATCTCGATCGGCCACGACCGATCTCGGACCATTGCGATCGGTCCGATCGGCGATACGATCGATCCTGGTTCGGACCGATCGATCCCGACGAGCCGATCTGATCCCGATCGCCACGACCATCCCGACCGGTGATCTCGGATCCGCGATCGGTCGATCGATCGATCGGTCGATCGATCCGACGGTTGCGATCGATCCAAGCCCTGATCCCGATCGGCCACGACCGATCTCAGACCGTTGCGATCGGTTCGATCGGCGATGATACAACGATCCAAGCCCTGATCCCGATCGACCACGACCGATCTCGGACCGTCGATCGGTCCGATCGCCGACGATCCGGTTGCGATCGATCCAAGCCTGATCCCGATCGGCCACGACCGATCTTGGACCGTTGCGATCGGTCCGATCGGCGACGATCCGACGGTTGCGATCGATCCAAGCCCTGATCCGATCGGCCACGACCGATCTCGGACCATTGCGATCGGTCCGATCGCCGACGATCGGACGGTTGTGATCGATCCAAGCCCTGATCCCGATCGGCCATGACCGATCTCGGACCATTGCGATCGGTCCGATCGGCGACGATCCGACGGTTGCGATCGATCCAAGCCCTGATCCCGATCGGCCACGACGATCTCGGACCATTGCGATCGGTCCGATCGGCGACGATCCGACGGTTGCGATCGATCCAAGCCCTGATCCCGATCGGCCACGACCGATCTCGGACAATTGCGATCGGTCCGATCGCGACGATCGTTTGCGATCGATCCAAGCCCTGATCCCGATCGGCCACGACCGATCTCGGACCATTGCGATCGGTCCGATCGGCGACGATCCGACGGTTGCGATCGATCCAAGCCCTGATCCCCATCGGCCACGACCGATCTCGGACCATTGCGATCGGTCCGATCGGCGATGATCCGACGGTTGCGATCGATCCAAGCCCTGATCCCGATCGGCCACGACCGATCTGGACCGTTGCGATCGGTCCGATCGCCGACGATCCGACGGTTGCGATCGATCCAAGCCCTGATCCCGATCGGCCACGACCGATCTCGGACCGTTGCGATCGGTCCGATCGCCGACGATCCGACGGTTGCGATCGATCCAAGCCCTGATCCCGATCGGCCATGACCGATCTCGGACCGTTGCGATCGGTCCGATCGCCGACGATCCGATGGTTGCGATCGATCCAAGCCCTGATCCCGATCGGCCACGACCGATCTCGATCGGTCCGATCGCCGATGATCCGATTGCTCTGATCCCGATCGGCCACGACGATCGGAAGGTCCGATCGGCGATGATCGATCGATCCAAGTGATCCCGATCGGCCACGACCGATCTCGGACCGTTGCGATCGGTCCGATCGGCGACGATCCAACGGTTGCGATCGATCCAAGCCCTGATCCCGATCGGCCACGACCGATCTCAGACCGTTGCGATCGGTCCGATCGCCGACGATCCGACGGTTGCGATCGATCCAAGCCATGATCCCGATCGGCCATGACCGATCTCGAACCGTGGCGATCGGTCCGATCGGCGATGATCCGACGGTTGCGATCGATCCAAGCCCTGATCCCGATCGCCATGACCGATCTCGACCGTTGCGATCGGTCCGATCACCGATGATCCGACGGTTGCGATCGATCCAAGCCCTGATCCTGATCGGCCACGACCGATCTCGGACCGTGGATCGATCCGATCGCCGATGATCGGTTGCGATCGATCCAAGCCCTAATCCGATCGGCCACGACCGATCTTGGACCGATGCGATCGGTCCGATCGCCGATGATCCGACGTTGCGATCGATCCAAGCCCTGATCCCGATCGGCCACGACCGATCTCGGACCGTTGCGATCGGTCCGATCGGCGACGATCCGACGGTTGCGATCGATCCAAGCCCTGATCCCGATCGGCCACGACCGATCTCGGACCATTGCGATCGGTCCGATCGGCGACGATCCGACGGTTGCAATCGATCCAAGCCCTGATCCCGATCGGCCACGACCGATCTCGGACCGTTGCGATCGGTCCGATCGCCGACGATCGGACGGTTGCGATCGATCCAAGCCCTGATCCCGATCGGCCACGACCGATCTCGGACCGTTGCGATCGGTCCGATCGGCGATGATCCGATGGTTGCGATCGATCCAAGCCCTGATCCCGATCGGCCATGACCGATCTCGGACCGTTGCGATCGGTCCGATCGCGACGATCCGACGGTTGCGATCGATCCAAGCCCTGATCCCGATCGGCCACGACCGATCTCGGACCGTTGCGATCGGTCCGATCGGCGACGATCCGACGGTTGCGATCGATCCAAGCCCTGATCCCGATCGGCCACGACCGATCTCGGACCGTTGCGATCGGTCCGATCGGCGATGATCGGCGGTTGCAATCGATCCAAGCCCTGATCCCGATCGGCCACGACCAATCTCGGACCGTTGCGATCGGTCCGATCGCCGACGATCCGACGTTTGCGATCGATCCAAGCCTTGATCCCGATCGGCCACGACCGATCTCGGACCGTTGCGATCGGTCCGATCACCGACGATCCGACGGTTGCGATCGATCCAAGCCCTTATCCCGATCGGCCACGACCGATCTCGGACCGTTGCGATCGGTCCGATCGCCGACGATCGACGGTTGCGATCGATCCAAGCCCTGATCCCGATCGGCCACGACCGATCTCGGATTGCGATCGGTCCGATCGGCGACGATCCGACGGTTGCGATTGATCCAAGCCCTGATCCCGATCGGCCACGATCGATCTCGGACCGTTGCAATCGGTCCGATCGGCGATGATCCGACGGTTGCGATCGATCCAAGCCCTGATCCCGATCGGCCATGACGATCTCGGACCATTGCGATCGGTCCAATCGGCGACGATCGACGGTTGCGATCGATCCAAGCCCTGATCCCGATCGGCCATGACCGATCTCGACCGTTGCGATCGGTCCGATCGCCGATGATCGATGGTTGCGATCGATCCAAGCCCTGATCCCGATCGGCCACGACCGATCTCGGACCGTTGCGATCGGTCCGATCGCCGACGATCCGACGGTTGCGATCCAAGCCTGATCCCGATCGGCCATGACCGATCTCGGACCGTGCGATCGGTCCGATCGGCGATGATCGACGGTTGCGATCGATCCAAGCCCTGATCCCGATCGGCCATGACCGATCTCGGACCGTTGCGATCGGTCCGATCGCCGACGATCGGACGGTTGCGATCGATCCAAGCCCTGATCCCGATCGGCCACGACCGATCTCGGACCATTGCGATCGGTCCGATCGGCGACGATCCGACGGTTGCGATCGATCCAAGCCCTGATCCCGATCGGCCATGACCGATCTCGGACCGTTGCGATCGGTCTGATCGGGACGATCCGACGGTTACGATCGATCCAAGCCCTGATCCCGATCGGCCACGACCGATCTCGGACCGTTGCGATCGGTCCGATCGCCGACGATCGACGGTTGCGATCGATCCAAGCCGTGATCCCGATCGGCCACGACCGATCTCGGACCGTTGCGATCGGTCCGATCGCCGACGATCCGACGGTTGCGATCGATCCAAGCCCTGATCCCGATCGGCCACGACCGATCTCGGACCGTTGCGATCGGTCCGATCGCCGATGATCGACGGTTGCGATCGATCCAAGCCCTGATCCCGATCGGCCACGACCGATCTCGGACCATTGCGATCGGTCCGATCGCCGACGATCGGACGGTTGCGATCGATCCAAGCCCTGATCCCGATCGGCCATGATCCGATCGGTCGGACGATCGTTGCGATCCAAGGTCCGATCGATCTAACGATCCGACGGTTGCGATCGATCCAAGCCCTGATCCGATCGGCCACGACCGATCACGGACCATGCGATCGGTCCAATCGCGATGATCTTACGATCGATCCAAGCCGTGATCCCGATCGGCGACCGATCTTGGACCGTTGAATCGGTCCGATCGCCGACGATCCGACGGTTGCGATCGATCCAAGCCCTGATCCCGATCAGGCCACATGACCGATCTCGGGCCATTGCGATCGGTCCGATCGCCGATGATAACGGTTGCGATCGATCCAAGCCCTGATCCCGATCGGCCACGGACCGATCGGTCGATCGGCGATGATACCGATCGATGGCCACGACCGATCGGACCGTTGCGATCGGTCCGATCGGCGATCGATCCGATGGTTGCGATCGATCCAAGCCCTAA